>VZTI01001986.1:758758-795512 GCA_013397865.1 Struthidea cinerea
AAAAAAAAAGAAAAAAAGACAAAGAGCTCACTTGTTCCCACTAGAACAAAAGCTGCTTCTGGATACTGAACACTTTGGGAAATATGGGAAAACGTCAGGGGCCGAAGTCTGATTTCTTGGCAGTTGAGGTCTCGAAACCAGCCTCTAAGACTGCATGCTATAACTTTTGCAATACATCACCCAAACCATTAAAGAGAAGCTTGTAACACAGCAAATGCAAACCGCTGTAATAATAAACAGGATTTTCATACTGCAGCAGAGAGACTACTGCTTTTGGCTAATTTCCACTCCATTCCAATAGGATGAGGTTGTAACTATGAAAAGATGTTTTTCTATATAGATAGCACACAAGCAAAAGCTCCAACAACTTTTCTCTCTCTTCAAAACCTTTTCTGTGACTCCTCTAAGTTAGATTTTTATTTCTCACATTATTTGAGTGGGGAGAATAGGAGGGAAAACTGGGTCTTTCCTAGGGCTATACTTGTACATATATGAGGTTGTCGATAAACAGAATTACAATTCTGACATCATTTAGTGGTGGATATGTACAAAAATGTAGCTGACTTGTTACTGGACTGCACAGGGCACAGTGCATGGATGCTGCAATTGTATTTTTTTTTTCAAAATCTAGCTTAATGTGTAATTACTGAGTCCTGTCTTTACCTGATGCAAAGCAGTTCAGCATTGTGGGCTTGAAGACAGTGTAGCTGTAAAAGCTTATGCCTGTGTTTCCAGAAGTAGAAATAACTAGATCCATGACCTTAAGAAGTTAAGGTTTGCATGATCATTTAATATACATGTGTGTAACTGAATTAATTTTTAAAAAGAAACTTTGCCAGCTAATCTTCAATAGTAGTTTTTCTTTTTGGTTATGGCCTTAAATGAAAAGAAAGCAAATAACCCCAAACATTGCAATTTATGTAAGTATGAACATACCATAAGTAGTATCGGGTATTGCAGACAGGGCAATGATACTTTTTCTGCCTCGCTCAAACCAAGACCGGGAAATGCCATTTGCCATGATAAATGACACAACTGGTTCTGAAAGTGACTGTTGAAAGCACTTCCTCCCCAGTGCCAGTGATATCCCTCAGTGACACAGAGCAGATGACGTAAACCCGAGTGAGTGCTGTGCAGAGCTGCAGCGGCTGCGTTCTTGCGCCACGGGCTGCAGGACACTGGGTACGGATGGTCTGGTGAACAGGACAAGTGACAGCTGTTTGACTCTGGGCAAAGAGCTGTCAGCAGGAGCATTGCTGTCTTCTGGGTCTGAAAGTAGCTGGGAAAGGGGAATGCTTTCTAGAGAAGATTTTCCCTAAGGGAGAGGATCACTGAGAGACCATATTGTTGAACCCTTGAAAATTAGCCAAAGAATAGGCTGCATTGACTAAGCTTCTTACTAAAAACAAAGCCTATTCTAATTTCAGCATGTGTTTCTGGCATTAATGGACAGGAGCCCTAAGGCACAGTGAGGTAGGGAGCAATTGAGTTCTAGTAGGAAAAAACTATGTTTACACCAAGCAAATTATTTCAGAAGTTGCTGAGCTCCTCCCATTCACTGTTATTCTCTGCTTAACAGGGAAAGGGGCAAAGGCTTAACTTTGTGCAGTACGGGTCACATTAATGAGACAGTGCAAGTAGAAATGGTTGTTATCAGTTGTTGCAATCAAAGGCATTGCTCCCATGTCAGAGACAATTAAGCACAGCAGATGTTTCATACCACAGCATAGAAAATATCTCAGTCCATAAACAGACAAGGCTATTTGCATATTTTAGTTTATATTAAATACTCATAATAGTTCTATTTGATTATAATAGTTAGCAATATTTTTTTTAATTTGTTGGTAATTAAGACAAATATAAAAAAACCCAGGAGTCTGGATTATCAAAAGAATTCTGCAACCAGTGGGAAGTGCTCAGTAAATAAAGAAGACAGTGCAGAATTATTAATAATAATCACCTTGCTTATCGGTTTTCATTGTTTTGCTTTGACTACTAAAAATAAAATTCATGACATTTTTCCTGTTAACATGATTACTCTACAATTTCATTCTCATTTGAGGTATGATTATACACAGTCATTAGGATTTCCTTACAATACATTTGCTTTTATTATGATAGCTTATCTCCTTTTTTCTCTAGGTAAAGGATGCTGGGATGTGTAGCCAATGTATCTTAGTTTACTATACTCTCTCATGTGCCTTGGCTTGAAAATGTTGTCTATCAATTTCTCCTAATGCATTAAGTGCTTTCTCATAATCAGCAAATGCCATGTCTAGCAGCAAATCATGTATGTTTGCATTTCCATTCTGCCATTAATCACACTGCTGTGAAATACCCAACTAAAGATTATCCATTCTTTTGTCTGGCTAAAAACCTACTAGAGAACTGATTTATGAACAAATGTTTTGTTTTCTTAACACTTTAGGTCAAGGACAGAAGTGTGAAATGGCTGTGGCCACTGAAATCTCAGTTGGAGCTGGGAGTTCGCTGGACTGCAGAGCAGTTGTAGATTTACACATCCATACACATGTCCACTCTTTGTTTTTCAGAGTGTGTCCACAGCTAAATGAGTGCTCTTCTCCCACACACATCTTACTGCAGATCACAAATGCTTTTGTTCATTTACTAATTTTCAAGTTTCTCGAGAAGATAATTTTCACTGCCAGCAGAGTCACACTGCTCAGAAAATGGAAGTCAGTTAAAGCTTCTGAACAAAATATCATAGAAATGTGATACTTGTGTGACTGCTGTGGTGTTGCTGATACCTAATTTATCATGTGAGATGAAGATTTGCTCAAAGCTTATATTTACTATGTGACTAATATGAAGGCAGCTTTCAAGTTGCATTTTCCTGACTTTTACCAATGATTCCTGAGGACCTAAGGACAGGGTGGAAGCACTTATACTGACTGCTTCTGTTACTACAGAAGATAGTAATAGAATGTTCTAGGGGACAGGGGAGTGGATAGAGGGTGTGTTTGACACAGAAGTCTACAGACACTTCTGCCACTGTGGCTAGAGACCTCAGGAAATCCATCAGGCTGTTAAACAGCAAACTACACTGACTGCTGTTTTCATGTGCAGGAACTGTTTTTTCTTCCCATTACCTTTTGAAGAGGCTTCTGCCCTTGACAGAGATGCTTCTCCAAGAAGAGTGCAGTTCGTGAAAGCCCAAGTCTGTATATGCCATCGGGGCACAAACCTTTCACAAGGGGCAAGCCCAAGCATAATGAAGGAGAAAGTGAAGGAGCAATCATTTAAAGGAGGTCAGGCACCAGCCAAATGAACTTTTTACACTGCAGCAGACCCGGGGTCTGGTTCCTCCTGGTCAATGGGTCAAGGATTGCTCTTCTTCCCAAGGGAGGAAACCTCCAGGCAGATGTGGATGTAGCTCAGAAACTGTATACTTTTTTAGCCTCCCTTCACCCCAGCTGGTTATCGAGAATGTGCAGAAACAAATGACTGACCCCAGCTCTCAGTAATGCCCAGGAATGATGTACAGAGCCAGGCTGAAGGGATGGGTTTGTGTATCCACACATTCCGTGGGCACTTACCATAAAACTCCAAATATCTTGCCACTGTACACTTTGACACATCAGTCCTCACTGAAAGCTCATGAAACAAAGCAGGGCATCATTGCATTTCTGAAGGTCAATACTTCATCTTTTGGATACAGCATTATAATTTATAAACATATTAACTTTTTCAAAATAGGTACACAGTCAATATCAGGTCTATTTTTTTACAAGTAAATTTCAGATGGCATTAGTACTCTATGTCCAGAAAAATTACTATAAAGGCTCATTTGGGTAACAACGGGGAAAACACAGTTCTCACAGAAATAAACCAAACTTGCTTGATTTTTATATTTAAATAAAATAAAAAGACAGAGTCCTCACCTTACAAACTCTCCCAACTCTGGAAAGGATTGTTTTGTCAGATGTGCCACTATCTTGTGATATTTCTCGAAAAAAAAAGTAGATTTTATCATCATCTGGGTTGTAGGTGTCTGGGATGGGAAAAGTTCCAATGAATTTTGCTCCTAGAAATTAAAAAAAAAAAAGGGGGGGGGGGTTTAAAAATCTGAAGAAAAGCCTTGGAGCTTGCTTCTAAATCTCTGCATTTATGTTGGATCTTTCAGTGAAATGAAAATATCATTATACAGATACGTAGTAGCAAGTTTCTTACTAACTCCAAGTGAAAACCACCATGAAGTCTGAAGTATTTACTCTAAGGCTGATGTTTTTCTGTATATATATTACTACCACTTTCAAAAGTACACAGCACTGGTTATCATTCTCTGCTTGAAAATAGAGTAACTCTCAGTACAAAGTATTGCCTACATGAATCTACCTTACTGCTCTCGCCACCAAAAAGAAGCTAAGTAGATTTTCTGAAATCACCTGGTAGAATTTAAATTAATTACTCATTGCAGAAGTTATGAATACAGAAATACACTACTGTTTACTAGAGAGAGCTTGCAAAGGAATGTTTCCTACGTATCTCTGATACAGCAATCTTACTGACTACACCTACCAAATCCAACACAGCTCCACACTGGGATTCCCCAGTTGGCACAGCAAACTCCAAAACTGGCTGGTCAGTCTTAAGGACACAGTTCCTTGTGCTTGAAAACAGATTGGCTATATCAATGTAATGGTTTGTTTGGGTTATTTAAATCTGCTTTTGCAAGAAATGCCTTATCTTGGCATGCTGGGCCATTACATTATTCCTGGCCTCTTCCAAGGCAATCTTGGGTGTCTGCCTGCATCTTTCAGGCCTGCTTACTGGGCCAAGATGTTCTTCACTGTCTTCCCAAGCTCCCTTATCTACGGTCTCCAATCCTGCTCTACCTGCTCACTAGTTGAGGGCTTTTGTTTTCAGTGTTGGGATTTTTTGCTTGTTTTCCTTTAAATTTTGCACTAAAATCAGAAATTGAAGCAATCCAAGGGTCCCTGACTGGAGCAGAGCAGGCAACGACACTGCCTTGCACAAGTGAACCAGCTACTTGGGGCAGTGATTTTAAGACATTCCCCAGTGGGCCACAATAGATGAGCTCTTCTGAGGGCACTTGGATCAATGATGTTTTTCTTTAAACAGAAGTGGCTATACAAATACAGTGCAAAGAGACCCTTGACTCTAAAATACATTCTTTTAGCAATAAAATACACAGTCTTTGTCCTCCATTATCAGTAGGCTGCAGTAGAAAGCAATAAGGAGAGTGGTGTAAGAATGCAGAGCAAACAGAGCACACTGTTTATATGGGGGAATACTATTATCAGCTTTCAATATATCTTCATGCCTTCCTCCTTTTCATAATGATTGTTACTTTATATTAGCCTTGAGGAGTTTTCACCATGAACTCTACAGTACACACAGAAGAAAAAGAGAGTGCTTGATTCAAAAGTTTGCAGTCTGAGACAAAGGGCCTGAGACAAAATGGGATGTGTTTAAGTGCTCAGTGTGCACCTTTGTGACAGAAGACTAAATTTATGGGTGAAAATAGCCACAGTGCTGCTTCCATGTTAAACCTTTCTGACACTAGAGAATGGTGTCAGCAGAAAAATGAAATGATGCAGTCATCAAAATCTATAAATTTAAGTCAGGATTTCAAATGAGCCTGAGGAAAATATTCAATTACTCCTCAGGGCCTGAAAGTCTACTTTGAAGATTAGATGTCTAGCATGAATAAATACATAAATATGCTTCCAGTATGGTTTCTTAAACATGTGGTTAGTTAAACAGCCATTTAAGAAGAAACCTGTGAAATACTTCTATACCGCATTTTTGAAATTAATTTCCTTTTTTATTTTAATCCACATTCACCAAACAAAACACTGAATATATGGGGGGTTTAAGATTAAACTTCATTGCTTTCCTTGGCAAGCCAAATGCAAAAATAAATGTCTCAATACCAATTCCTGGAACAGATTTAGAAGAATCTCTAACAAATTAAAGGAACACAAATATTTAACAATTTTAAATCACAACTGAAAACACTGAAATTGAAAGTTAAATCCAAACAAAAATACAAAGACAAAGTGAAAACAATTAAATGGAAGAGATTATGATCTGAAAAGCACATTATATTCTGCAAGTGAGATCTTTGTCTCATCTTTTCTAACCCATCTATCCAACATACAGAAGAGCATTTGAACTAACTGTGAATTAGGTTTTTGGATTCTTTGCATGGGAGAGAAAACTAATGATGACGATTTTAAACCACCATTTGTTTTCTCATAGACAGGGCTATCCCCCCCCACTATTTGCTTCAGCAGAAGATTTTCCCACATATTAAGTTCATGGCTAGATTGCATGTAACCAAAGTGCAGATTAAAGGCATCATGAGCTCTGCCAATAGATGGTACAGGTACTGCTTGTGCTTTTTTCAACATGCTCATGTGGCCTGGTGGGAAAAGCTGATAGAGCTGGTCCTTCACTGCTGGGTTTGTGTTGGTTACCTGCTGGCCATCACCTCCTTCTGAAACAAGCAGTTATTACAGGCTATGCAACATATGGAGAAGCCAGACTCAGAAAAAGGGGACAACAAAGGAGTGCCTGTCCCAGTACATGAAGAAATGAAAAAGCAACCTGAAGCAGTGGGAGGCAGCACCTCTGTGTAGTTGGACTGCCAGAAATACGTGGCATGACAGAATGCAAAGGACAGTGCTTATCTCATTTACCACAACCACCTAGAAGTCAAGCTCCCAAGCCATTCTCAGCCAGGTCCTCTCTCAGGGAGGGACAAAGTGACAATGAATAATCCTATTTTAAGACAGATTCCTACAATAGGTGGGGTGTGTCACCCTCTGGAAGTGCCATCTCTCTCAGTAAATTACAGAGGCAAGTGAAAGGACTGAGCTCAGACAGGATGGTAGCTTTTGCCTTTTAGAGCTAAGGGAGCTGAATCCCATCCAAAGCTCGCAGGATATAAAGAACTCATTGCCTGCAAGACTTTGCCCTGGAAAAGACAACTAAATTGCTATGAAAAAAGTGAAAAGGAAAAATAAAAAAAGAGCTGAATGCAATTCAAGGAAGCCCTCGTTCCAGCTATGGCCTTCTCTTCCTCAGAAGGAGGGAGGAATGTGCAGCTGTTCAGCGGATGCCTGTGTGTGGGGCTGGCGGGATGCTCTCCCCTGCCCACGGGGCTGGCACGGGGCAGACTCGGTTCCGGTGGCGGCTTTGCCATCCGGAGAGGGGCCACCAGCCCCACGTGCCCCGTCCCCGGGCGAGGCAGCTCCGGTGAGCAGCTGTGGGAACGCCTGATTCCCCAGCCCTGCTCCCCTCTGTTCCAGTGCCACCCTTGCGGGAGTATGAGCACGTGTGAGCCTGAGTCATGGGAAAGATCAGCTGCCTTCCTCCTTTTCCCCTTTGTGGAGCTGCTATTCAGTCACTGAGATTAGGACATGTCTTAATTAGTCAAGATAGAGATGCCCTGCAAGGAACTGGAAGGTATCCCACGCATTTTTCCCTCATGCTTTGTCTTCACCTCCCTTCCCTCAGGGAAGGATAATTCTGTTTCCAGAAACAGAATAAGACTAAACTTTAAAAATATTGAGGTGCATTATAGCAAAATTTCCTTGGCCCTCTGGAAGAAAACAAGCTGTACATTTTATGCTTATCCTAAGTAAAACATGAGTCATGCATGGTAATAATTTATTTTCAATTGTACAATTATTCAAGTATGTACAACTTTTCCTGGAGGTCTAACACATGCTTGGTAAATGGATGGTAGATTTAGGGAAGAGGGGATTTAGATGAGATGGAAGTTTTAAACCTGAAATCAAGTAAATATTTTCTTTATACCAGTATCGGCTGAAAGCACAAAAGTATGTAATTGGTAACATTACACAATAAACTGGAAATATATTGGCCACCCTATTGCTTATTGCAGAAATGATGCCGTCATTTGAAGTTAAAATTTTCTCCAGCCTTAAAAGGACTGTTTCAAAATATTAAAAGCACCTAGTTTATGTCTATGCCTCTTAGCATAACACTGAATGGATTGTGTTTGTGAAGTCTTAGACAGAATTGTGGCTGTAGGATTTTATATGGCTGGAAACAAGGTAAACCTGAAGAACATATGGGGTCTTCAGTGTTTATATAGTGTGGGGCAATTTTCACCTCACAGTCTAGCACACTAAAGCTGTTTTTCAGACCCAGACATATTAATATACTGTTCTCCTTAGAAAACTTTCACAAATGCAGATGCTCTAAGTGACAACAGAATAAATCATGAATCAATCTAAAAGAGAGAGGAAAGGCAGACACCCCCCACCCAGTCTCCAAACTAAAACATCTAAACATTTCTCAAACCTACAGTTTATTCTGCTTTCTTGTACTCTTCCCTTGCCTCAAACTGCTCATGAAGAAGCAGTAGTAAGAGAAAGAAATGTTTGGAACTGGATTTTTAAGCTATAAGTTCTTTTGGACTGGGAACTGAACCCTGTAATGCTCATCAAGGTGGATCTATACTAATGGTAACACCAGATGCTCCTCAGGGCCAAACCACAGTAAATCTTTCTTTTTAGGTTATTATTGCATCCCTTAGGAAAGCAGCTACCCAGCCACCTTTCCATGCTGAGCATCTGCAGGCCACCAGTGATAAAACTGGATATGCAGTTGCATGGCTAATTAGATTTAAAGAACTGACTGCTGGAAGGACCCATCCTGGTCCATATCACAGTCCAATTCTGGTCTGCAGGGCACAAGGGGCGTGTGGAAACAAGAGAGACGAGAAAGGAGAGATGGGACAAGAAAGATTTTGAGCACAGGAAATGAAAGTGGGATAGGTCAGCAGAGTCAGATGGGAGATTCTTCTCTCGCCTATTTGGAAAGGTAAAAAATACTTTCAAGTGGCTTTTCCTTTTCCTCCTTATCTCATAGCAGAAATCCTGGGGCTATGGAGTTATATATAAATAGAAATTTAAGGCAACAATACAGAAATAGAGAAGGCGTAGGGAAAATGTATTAGGAAAAAAAAAAGAACATTTCCTCTTGTTGAAGTCTCAAAGAGTTAAGAGGCAAAATTATCCTTTTCAGAAGTTGTCTGCTGGGAAGACAACTTAACCCTGTGGTCAGCAGGCCCTGGCTTTACACTGCACCCATAATAGTTACACAGGCATCCTGAGCCAGGGCCAGTGTTGCCACATCTTTAAAGACAGTTGACAGCTAAAAGGGGGATGCCTTAATTGAGCAGGTTAGCTTATGAGTGAAGTTTTCCATGTTACTCTGTGTGTGGTTTGAGACTGGCTGGGTGCAAATGCAGCCAGTTTTTTAGAGGGTTTACTAGCTCACAATGTTTTTAAATGGGCAAGAAAAAGCAGTGTTTTGCTTGGGAAGCTATTTTAGTGTGCCCTTAGTGGTTTTAAAATGATCCTCACAGCAACAAAGGGTAGTTTTCCCCTAAAAAAAGGGAAAAAAAAAAAAAAGACCTCCAACCAAAAAATGTGGAATTTCTAGTCTGTCGTTTCAACATGCTGTATGGAACAGCTTTTAACAAGTGATTGGAAAAAACAGTTAAAAAAATTATTCCAACAAGACTGGATATAGAAGCACTTAAGTCACAATAGTATTGCAATTGTAGGATTATACACCGATATATAGATCAAAGACGGAAACTACGATTAGGTCTTAAGCTCCTACTCTTCCCTCATTTAGCATTTTCACCTCTGTGACTTTTCTCAAGTGCATTTCTGTTCCACTGAGCTTTTTAAAAAAAGCCTACGTAATCGAAAGACTCCATGATACAATATCTATATTTATAGTTACTGGACATATATTTATATAAGGAAGGAGCTATTAACTTCAGAGAGGCAGGGACAATGCAAATGACAACAGCATATGTTTGGGATCTTACCCGTAAGCCAGTAATGTTCAGAAATGTCAGTTCTGATGTAATGGTGGTCGTGAGAAGGGCCCAGAGAACGTGTCAGAGCAGTGTCTTTGCCAAGGAAATCAGAAGCTGTTCCAGCATAAAGATACTCATCTGCAAATGAAAAAGAAATAGGTTTCCTACAGCTGTGGCGCAAAAAAAAATTAAAACTATTTACATTTTGTTGGGTGAACAACACCTGTGTTTAATTGGTCTATGAACTAATTTAATGCTTTAAAACATTACTGGGTCACATTTTAATGAGTTTTTTGGTTCTGTGAATTTACTTACACTTAAATGAGAGTGATATTTGTAATTGTATGTCTGAGAAATAGCACAGTCAAAGACTAATTTTCAGATCTTTTAGGCACCTAGAAAAGTAAATTTTCCAGGCTTTAATGGGTACTGGGCTCTTAAGGGTATAAAGGTCTATTTAATCTGAACACCCTGTCCCATGCACCTGGGAACCATGGTGAGGACATGGCCATCTATCCACTCCAGCTACCTCTTGTGCCCCAGGATTGCCACGGCCCCAATGGCTTTGCTGCTCCTGAGCTAGAAAAACAGGATGGATGCTTCCCCACCGGAATGTTGCAGCTTGCCCAATCCTGGTGCAAGGACCTCCATCCAACACTTAATTCACAAAGAGGAATTCAGGCACAAATTCAGGGAATTTGTGTTAATGTCAGGAATATGGCTACAGACACAAATCATCATCATTTTAACACTGAGTGGTCTCACTAAAATAAATTACACATCTTGCTTGAATAAAGCAGCCAGAATTTGCCTCACAAGGACACTACATCTGTAACAGTGCCATGAGCTTGCTGCAATTGCAGTCACTCTTTGCTCTTCTGCCACTTTTGTGGGCAATGAAAATGCAAAGAAATGCACAATATTTTCTGTTTCCCTTCAGAGCTCAGTACTCTTCAAAAAGAAGCAAAGAAACAGTATCATTGTGAACTTTTTTTTACCACATAGTGCATTTTAAAATACTCCTTTTTTTTCTGTAAAATAACCAGATAGCTTTATTGGTTGGAAGAGGGTTTTCTTTGTTTAATGACTTGCAGAAATAAATCCCTAGAGTTCATAAAAACAAAAAAGTTCATGTTCGTAAATGATAATCTTATAAAAAGCTATATGATACATAAAAATCCCCTTCCAAAAGTTCCTTCTCCAGGTTTTCTGATACTCCTGGGTTGAAACATTTCACAAGATCTTTTAGAGAGAAGCCTTTGTTGAGAGTGAATGCTGAATAAATACCATTCAACACTGATGTTTGTGCTTTCATTTGCGAAAGATGTAAATGCACTTAAAAAAGTAAGATCAAGGGGGAAAAAAAAATCAACAAACCAACCCACAACCCATGATCCACAAGCACTTTATTTGTCCAAAAAAGATCTATCATCTTTCTTTGTACCTCATTATTATTGTTCCGTCTGTATTATTTCCATGACAGTTGTGGAAAGCACATCTTTCAGACAGCATGTTGCCTTTGTACAGAAACAATAGTGCATTCTGAAAGGTATTTGTCATAATGAGGAATGGGCAGGGTAATTGGTGTTTGCTAACTGACAGGCACTCGGTGATCGATACATCTGAAGGGCCAACAGAAATTCTCCATCCTTGCTTAGGCTCTGCTGACAAGGCATTTTCAGCACTTCTGTCAGCGTTTTTCGTATTTCTCATTCCAAGTTCCTGTTACGTCCTAACAGTTTTGGTGAGTGGTAATTTGTAATAGAGGATGGATGATCAACAGGTGATTTTTCAGTCAAAAGGACTCGTTTTTCAAATTTATCTATGGGATTTACTTGAAGTGATATGTCATGTAGTACTCAGATTACCTATTTCTACAAAGAATGAAAATGACTCAGTTGCATTAACTTACATATATGAGTGAAAATATAGTTAGATATTACTTAGCTCATAAATGTATAACTAAATAAAAAGTGTTCTCTGAAGGATACAAGTAATCTTTACTGCCATTCGGCAGCAGACAGAGAGAAGTGACACACCAAGGTTATTCTGCTCATCAGTGGCAGAGACGGGAAATGATCTCACCTGAGCTCCAGGGCAGCATCTTATGCATGAACTATAGTGCTCTCCTAGTTCATTTGGGAATAAGGTAAGCATCCAAAGATAGACCAGAAACACATTCTCTGGTCAGGCCTGTAACTCTTTACAATGCTCCTTGTACATTACTGTGAAGCACTTGACACCAGGCACAGTCAAAAAAGGGATACCAGAATACCCTGACCATTAATTTTATCTAGCGCAAAAATTGTTATGTAGCAAAGTTCCTGTCTTAGGTTGCTAAAGGACAGTAGCTTCTTCATTTCACAAGATTTAATAGAACAGTCAAAGTACTGGAGTGCTACTGAAATTAGGCAATGCTGTAATAAATCACAGTTCTATTGCTTGCATTAAAAAAAAAAGTCAAAAAAAAGTTAAAGTTTCTGGATTCCAATTTTAAAAATAGACTTCACGGTCATTAAAGAGTACTAGGGGTCTCTGAGAAGAATAAGCACAGGCTTTAATCTATTGTTTTTAATAAAGGAAGTCCTGCCCCATCTGTAGGGTCAGAATCACAAATCATCTATCTTATTATCTGAGAATAAAGACTGAACATTAGTCATATTCTTTTTATAACACAGAGTGACCGATACTTCAAAGCATTGTCACCACTGCTCTTTGGCTGTAAATGAGAACGTCATGGTGCTTCACTCTTATCTTGTATTCATATGCTTGACGGACAAGTTAAATGAAAATTGTCCAAAGCTATGAACCAAACCACGACAAAAGTAGCTCTTAGAGTGATTTGAAATCCGGAGGTCAAGCTGACATTCCTCGGCCCCAAATGTCAGACCACACAGTGCTGTGATGCACGCAGCAGGCAGAGTGCACTATCTTGCTCCTCGGCTCCCAGCTTCAGAAGTGGCTACTCGAGTAAATAGAAACCTCAGAAACGTATTTATGGAAATAGCGCATGTCAGCAGACTTCAAAGGGCAGAACATATTGATAATTGCAGAAAGAGGCCCACAAGGGCTTCAAACACTCTCTGTCCATGCGGGTTTTTTTGTTGTCCTCTTAAAGGAGCAATGACTGGGTGAGGGTGAAACTGCCTTCCTGCCCAGCTGACAGAAGCTTTACAGCCGTTCTAATGCCTCTGTTTGCACTGCTGCCCTTCCAGCTATCTGCTGTCTGCAGCCTGAAGGCTTCCCCAGCTCTGAGAGCACAAACCAGCACTGGAAACATGACCAGTGCCAGAGGAGCTCCAGTGGTGCCATCTGCTGAGGCCCCGGGCTCGCATCCTGAGCCATCACAGGTCCGAGGGAAGCACCTGGCTCTGGTGGCTCCTTACCTGCCATCACTGAAGCAAACGGCTGCTGGGGATCGAACGGGCACTTCAACCTGCCAGACTCCAGGTTCTGGGTATCCAAACGGAATACCATTTCCTGAGAATAAACACAAATTCATTATCCTGGTGTGGCTACAGAGAAAAACTCACTTAGACAGCCTGTTCTGCTAATGTACAAAGTAAAGATGTGTTAGATCGTGCAGCTGTCATCTCAGCATTGATGTTTACAGTCTGTGTCTGTTTTATATCTGGATTTTTTCACTCAGTGTTTTACTGTATCCTGGTCACTCTATAGTGAAACACAAATCTTAAAAAAATACAATTATTTTCAGAAAAAAGGAGATGCATTGTTCATTTCTACTCCAATTAAAAGCTGGATTGTACTTAAAAGGCACTGGCTTCTACTTGGGAAAGTGCTGATAGACTGTGTTGCAACGGGAGACCCTGAAGGGATTCTGGCTGACTCGGAAATTTCTCCAGGGACTGCTGAATAATGTTCCCAGCAGACACAGTTCAGACTCTTTTAAAATGAAAGCAGCATATGCTCTCTCTTATTATTTTTAACAAGGCTAATGATACAAGAGATATCAGAATAGATTCTTCTTTGTAGTTTCCAAAAACAGTGTGATTAATTCCTGGGACACATGACAAGAGCATAGAAGAAGATAAAGAAAATGAATTATTTAAAAATTATTCCCTATGTTTTCAGTGGGTAATCAACAAACTCGATTCCTGCAAGCATCCATTTGAAGCTTTATTATAGTTTTGAATTGCCAACAAGGGTTCTTTTACTTGCCCCTTTCAGTGGTTTCCTGAAAGCACACTTAACCTGAAATCCATAGTGAGTCCTGCTGAAGGCAAATTGATAGCTCAGAGGAGTAAAGTGAACTCTGCAGGTATAGAGACTTGATCTTCAGAATTGTCCTGCCATTAAGAGAAGGGAGATTGCCTAGAGAATTGCTTTTAACATATTTTCCTTTAACATGCTTTCCTACCTACAGTGGTATTTAAAATCCCACTAGTACTCAGAAATCCATTCAATGTGGATTTAATGTCTGTTGTAGACAATAAACTTTAGAAGCTAGTTTAAAAAAAAATCAAAGCACCTCCATGATTTAAACAATTAAAAATAGGTGAAGTGATTTTAATTATTTGTTTCCATACCTCCGACTTGCAAGAGGCCTGGAGACTACAAATGACAAGCAAGTATGTCCAAAGATGGCCACATAGGATTAGACTTCACAACACATTAATTCAATTCATCCTTAATGCACATCAGATTATAAATGACCAAACCTTTCTATGTTATTGAGGTGCCTCCTAAATTCTCTAGGCTCAGAAGACAAAAGCCCAGGATATTGAATAATTAAGCTCCTTAAGAGAAAAGAAAAATCAATTCCAATCTATGAACATAAATTCAATTTCCTCCAGCACTCCTAGCTCATACAAAGCAGAATTTAATCAGCAAAACACTCGTTACCTTCCCAAACCTGTGGAATATCAAGCAAACCAAATTCTCAGGCTCCTACAGTGAGCAGCACAAGGACAAAACTAATCCCAAATTTTTTTTTTCTGACAATGCTACGCTGGTGTCCCATTGTCCTTAGTTCTAGGATGTGCAACCCTGAGCCGCTCAGGGAACCCTTGCCTTATCAGATGTGAAGAGGCTGTCTGCAAGCCCAGCAGTACTCAGGGGACCAAGGGAGAAATAGATCAACATCAAATATTTCAGACTTCACCCAGACAAACTAATGGACACTACCAAGCATTCACACAGAATTAACCTCCTGCTTTCACTTCGGGCAAAGCTTTCAAAGAAAAGAGCATCCCTTGGAGAGCTGTGGCTAACAGCACCAACCGGGCCAAGCCTCTCCTTCACCAGCCAAGAGAAGTTTTGGCAGCAACTCCAGCAATAACAAGACAAGGACTTTAATCCCCTTTAATTGTGTGATCCCGTTGGGGATTTGTACTGCTTCAAAAGCAGTGTCTGCTGTGGTTTTGAGTCACCTGATCCACACTGTTTTCCTCTCTGTTTTCACATCACTGGCACTGGCCAGGAGAGCCCTGTGCAGATCCATGAGCAGCTCTCAAAGGTCAGCAGAGCACTGCCTGGTTTCACAGCCTCTGTGAGGCTATCTCAGGGCCTGGCTCTCCCAAGCATCCCACAGCTTCCTGGAGAGGTTGCTAATTACCAGACATTCATTATCTGTTCTTATAACCCCGAGATTTAAATTAAAAAAAAAAAAAAATAGAAAGTGGAGGGAGGGAGGAATGAAAAAATACTAAGAGAATGGATCTGCACTAAAAGTGCTTTGACTTATCCTGTAGGACTCCTGGCTTCAGTTCCTACAAGGAGACATTTTCAACTGCCTGTCAAATTCACATCACTGGGCCTATCCTCAGCACCCTCCTGCCTTGTCACATTTATCTGGAGAGGTGGTGGAAGGATGGCGGCTGAAGGGTGTTTGGGGCTCCAAGAAAGAAAGGAAAAATATGCCTGATGCCATTCAAGGCTGATAACTCAGTAGAAAGCTGTAGAAGAGCTTCTCTGTCAGAAGAGGCAGGAGCAGTGCTGAACACTGTCCAACCTACCACTGCAGCTGAGCAACCAGGAGGAATGTGGGAGAGGTAGAACTGGGAGACAGTCAGGGGATTAGGAAATACGATATCAGGATTCTTCTTCCATTTCCTTTCTAAGGTAATTGGTCCTGTCTAATTGAGACAGACCCCTTGTCTAGACTGGCTGCCGGACTGAACAGTCAGACCAAATCCATAATTTCATAAGGTCTGGTGAAAACAACCTTCACAAATGAAGTAGTTGAAATGAAGTAGGGCAATGGTAGAGTGAATAAGGAATCTTGCTAATGAGCCAGAGGTAAACCAGAGCCTTACTTATACTCTTGCTGAGAGCTGTTCTGTTCCATTCAGCTGTGTATTTGATCATTCAGCTAAGAAACCAGCATGATACAAGGGATCTAAAATTTCAGTTGCTTCAACTGGAATATTTAAAGTAGCAAAGCAAAGAAGTCTACAGAATTATTTCATTGTAAGCCAAATTATACAGGATATACCAGACAATACCAGGAGCATTAATGGTTTATTAGGGAAAGAACACCACCATGTAGATTTCTCACAGCTTCAGTTTTCTGTTGCATAGGCAGCCCCTCTGGGTTGGTCATCCAACCCAAAGATTGTGGGATACATAATTATGGGTCTCAGTATGGGCAAGCTTAATCACTTTTCTTTTCCTCCATAATGATCTTCCCTTGATTCCATATATCAGTGATAGAACAAGGGGGAATGGTTTTTAATGAAATATGGTAGGTTTAGATAAGATAGCAAGAAGAAAATTGCTTCCTTTGAAGGTGGTGAGGCCCCAGCACAGATTGCCCAAAGAAGCTGTGGATGCCCCATCCCTAGAAGTGTTCAAGGCCAGGCTGGATGGGGCTTTGAGCAACCTGGTCTAGTGGAATGCGTCCCTGCCCATGGCAGGGGGGTTGAAACTAGATAATCTTTAAGGGCCCTTTCAACCCAAACCATTCTATAATTCTATTATTCTGTTTCAGGTTATTGCATTTATTAACTTTAAACCTCATTTCCTATATTCTAGAATTTCAGCAAGCCCTGAAGAAAAGAGAAAGCTATTTCTATAGCAGCATAGGAAGCCTGCACCACAGGCAAGCAGCCAGACAGGTCACACACATCTCAACACTGTCTGAGAACAGTGCCAGTGGGATAAATATAGCCAAGGTGTGATACATATAGGAGTTAAAAAGAGACTTGTGTACTAAGTGGCTGCTTGACACAACACCAAAATTATTCTGTTGTGGGGGTTAGTTCTCAAACATTTGCCACTTAGGATAGTGATTTCTTTGTCACCAGTAAATGAAGACCAATCAGCTGCTAACTTCAGCTCAGGAATATGCCACTAGTGATGGAAGACTACCAACACCTCCTTGGTGACCAGACTGCAACACACTGTAAAGTCCTGAGACACCGTCCCTGGACTCAGGCTCAGAGACCCTTTTCAAAGTGTTTAGTACTCTCATGCACAAGGCATAGGAAACCCTCTGTGGTATATGTACATTAAAAGATAGAACCACAAGTTTCATCTTGAACTCTGAACGTATGTGCTCTGAATGTAAGGAAAGTATGTGCAGAGATGACTTACTAGAAAGGAAGACATCTGGGTTAGATGTTCTCTTCACTTAGTTAATCACATGGAAGTGTCATTCTGAAGAACTTCGTGTATTAAGCCTGAGGAAAGTGCTTTGTTCAAAAGCGATATGCACATACCAAATGTGAGAACAAGAGTTCCCGTCTGACCCACAGAATCCACCATTTACCCTGTTATTTATGCAAGCTGCCGTCAGGTCATTTTTTACACACTCACATAGTATTTTCCAATCTGTGATGAATGCTAAACAATATGAGGGCTATTCCTTGACATGTCAGACTAGTGAGAAAGTTAAATTACCTCTTTGTGAGTTCCAAGCTCAATGTATCCACAGAGAGGGTGAAACGCTCCTGTGCCACAGACATAAACATGGGTCCGGTTGTACGGCTGAAGAACTCGGATAAAATTGGCACATTCTGTCTGTTGGGAAAAGAAAGATAAAGGTTACTTTTCATGTTTATTCTTCTCTTTCACATTATACATTCCACTATGTTACAGCCATAGCACTGGTGTATTTAAACTCAAAACTACTGTAGCAGAAACTGTTTACAAGTAGTTCAAACCTGCTAGGACTACAATTTGACAGTGGCTATCTACCAGGCAGTTCATCAATCAGACTTGCAAACCTAATTCTGCTGTATGCTTACAGCCATGAGAAGCTGTGTGCTCACAGCACAGTTTGGAGGGTATCTGTTCAGCCTGTGTTGTAGCAAACACCACCTGTCAACAATTGGGCAGAGGTCGCAGAGCCACTGGGTTTGTTTGGCTACCAATCCTCCTGCCTTTGCTCCCAGCTCAGGGTGCTGCACAGGCTTTAACACCAAAGATCACATGATTAAAATAACTGTGGTGGGCTGAAAGGCTTCAACACACTTCCAGGGGTATGCTTTGTCTCTGCACCAACCACATCTTACTGGTGACTTTTATTTGGTCATTTCTGAGTCCAATGGGATGTCCTGGCTCTGGCTGGGCTGGGTCTATGTTGGTAAGCAGCACAGGCATGCTTGCAAGGATGGTGCAAGGGCTGGGGGAAAAGGCTTGATGTAGCCTTCCCCAAAATGAAATTAATACAAAAACACATAACAAATACTTCAGAGGGAACACACAGGATCTGTTCATACATTCAAGCCATCACCCTGCACCTAAGTGAGAGTCTAAAACAAATATTCCCCTCTCAGGACCCTCTCCTTTTTCTCTTATCGTAGAAATAGATCAGCACAAATCTTCCATATACACTAGTATCAGAATATTCCCAATGCTCAGCAAAGGTGTTGTTTAGGTTCTGACTGCTGTAAAGGTAAGGGTAGCAACAAGTTAGAATAAAAAGCTGAAATTCTTCAGGCAGAGAGCTGAGAGAGTTTTGAGCTGGAATATACCTTGGTAACTGACATGCTGGATAGAAATGAGGAGATTTTTTTAGAGAGAAAAGGAAGAAATTTTATTTTACAGCCAGGAAATGTTTACATTTTTAGTGGACTCTAGACACATGATGTAATCTGTGCTGCACAAAACATATAAAAGCTGTATTGTATACACATATGTACCTTAAATATACTTCCTAAAGAAGATTTGTGGTTTCTGGGAAAAGCCATTGAGTCTGAGATTTTCTTTTAACCCTAACTGCAGCTGTCTGCAAATTAAGTTGATTTGTGTATTGCTCCACTACTGTTTCTTTAATGAATTATAATGAAGTTACATTCAGGATATACCCAAGAAAAAAAGAAGCATTTTAATGTGAGAAAAGAGGATTTCAGGGAAGTATTGCCTGGTATCCATTTTTGAGGAAAGTCCATTCATCTCAACCTAGCATAACTGCTGCCTGCAATACTGAATTTTTTAAAGTATTAATAGTTTATAAACAATAGAAATGTAACTGTTTTTTAATTAAGAAAAAAACACTTAGGACATTAGTTCAGAAGAAGTGTAACAAGAGCTTACTAAAGCATTTTTTGCATTTAGTAAAAAATACACTGATATTCATAATTCTCAGCAATAATAATAAACATACATCATACTTACATGGGCATCTTTCCCAGCTAATTTGCATAATTCTACCTTTTCTTTTGCTGCAGGCCAGTAAATCTGTAACATAGTTAAAATAAGACAAAGATTATGAAGATTATAAACTGTCCTGTGACTGTAGATTAATTATTCCACGAATAAACAGTTAAAACAGATTTATACATGTTGAAAGACCTTGCATGTAAATTGAAATGAACATGACTTCAAATACAAGATTCCATTACAAAAAGTTAAGAGGCTTTAAATCAACTCCACTGATCCTTGTTTATTTCTTCATTGGCTACATGTACTTTTAAAAAGCCTTCAGTTAATCTGGCCAGGGCACCCTGTCACCACTACGTGTTTCTCTCAAAGTTATGATGAGCCAAATCATCTGGAAACTAAACTGATTGCAAAGCCAGGCAAATTACATTTGCGAAGAATTTGGTCCAGCGGACTTGGCATAACTGTTATAAAAAAACACTTAGCTCTTTCTGCCAATTTTCAAATGAAAAGAATTAGGTTCAAAAAACTAAGGATAGCTTAAGGGAAATTTGGAGAACAAAAAGTACATTTGACAGGAATCAACAGTGCATGATTTAAAAACGTCACCCATCAATACTAACTGAGTTTACTGAGAAAATGACACAGAAGTTTAGAGCAGAATTGTGGACCTTAGATAATTGCCAGTATATATTGATACTGTTTCTCTTTCTTTTTTAATCTGCCCTGAAGAATTCTATAAAATAGGTTGTGATGTAGATGAATCCAGATGACAAAATAGTATCAGTTACTGTAATCCAAATTATGTTCGTGAAGACATGTCAATGAACAACAGTTCAGGTTCTGCCTCATTGATTTCAATTAAGCAGTCAAAACTGGATATGATTGAGTACGTCTGATTCTATTAAATTAAAATAGAAGCTAAATACAGATTCTAGAATTACCGTGTTAAATACGGGTATTTTGTACTTCTAATTTTGAAAAGAAAAACCAACTGTTATTTCTCATGACTAGTAATAAAAACACCACAAATCACACTAATTTTTAAGCAAATATTGATTAGTAAATTGCCTCAAGTCCCAGGCACCAGTCAGCAGGTCATTAGTAGTCACAAATGCTTTAGAGTAGTCTCCAATCATGCTTTACAAAATCTTAAATAGCAAATGTATAGGAATGAAGAATTATTATAATATGCATTAGAAATAAAAACATCATCAAGGAAGGATGCACAACTCAATGGCATGCAAGAGGAATTGACTGCTGTCATATTCCCCTTCATCCAGCTGTTGGCACCTTGTAGGATGTGGCTTGACAGACATAGGCTCAGTCCCACATGGGTAAGGAAAGCAAAAAGCAAGTGGCCTCTCTCAAGTACCTTTATCATTTTCCAAAACCTACAGTCACTGTTTCTCTCAATCTAGAAACAGTCTGGATTTTACTTCTTTCTCTTTCCTTCCCAGTGAAAATGGATGTATTGGATTCCTGCAAGGAAAATTAATTTCCTCTCAAGTGAACTCGGCTACCTTTCTGATAAAAACCTCTTAGTAGAGATAATGTAGTTTAAGTTACTTAAACCTTAACCCTCTGCAACAATATTTACATGGAGTCAGAGATAAGACAGTGTAACAGCATTGCAGCACTGGAGCACAAATTTGCTTTCCCAGAGCATTTTTTCGGAAAGATCTGGTCAAAGCACCCAGATATGAAAATGCAATCTGAAATCAGCCACGCCAGGGGTGTGTGGATGGCACAGAGCACAGTGCCAGGAAGCACAGAGGAAAGTACTGGGAACATCATGAAGGGCTGAAGGTAGGTCCAGTCTGGTCTCCACTGCAACACAGGTAAGTTTAAGAAGAAAAGCTGATGAAAAGCTACCAGTGAAGAAAAGCTGATGAAAAGGAACAGATAGAGGAATGTAAGATCATGGATCTCCAAACACATTTGGTGATGGAGATTTGTCTGAGCTGAGACCTGATCCTCAGTTTTCTTGAACACAAACTTTATGCCCAATTCTGCCCAAGATCCCTGAATTAGTTACAGGAAAGCCTAGAGGGCTTCAAGGGGTTTGGGAGATTTTTGGCCAAAGTTTAGTTATCCAGTGAGGTAGACAAAATGTCCCTTTATAGGCTTTTGAAAATGCCCAGCTGTCCTTGCCAACAACACAGAAGAACTGGAGGAGTTAAAAACAGAGACATCTGCTTCAAGGCTTCAGAAGTGTTAATGGACTTGACTTACCCTCAATTTTTCTACAGATTCCTTCATGGGAATCAGTGTTTGTCCTGCAAGGCTGAAATACACACATCCCCCCTTCTATGATAATTGACCACAGACAATAATCATTAAAAAAATCAATTGTTTTACTCTCTAGTTACTCAACAGCCTCAGTATTTAGCATTATATAAGGCCACATTAGACAATGATAAGTGAAGCTAAGTGATCCAACTTGAAAATCAATCTGCAATTATATATAGGGGAGTAAAAGTGATATTTATTTGCTTTTCATATGAGAAATGAGAGGTTCCCAGAAACTGTCAGTTCTAAATTGTAATAGATCAAGAAAACTGCATAATTTGATCAGCTGCATCATGAAAATTGCATAAAATAATGAGTTGATGTGCTGAGCAAAAAAGCATGAACTTCATTTTTTATTACAGGACATGCTGTGTAACAGTGCCACAGGTCTGGTTCCCTCAAACACTGACACAAGTAATGTTATACATCTGTATTGACTTTTCTGTAGGGGGCGAAATTAAATTTTACTATTATACTTTATTCCGATGAGTTACTTAATAGTTTCACAATATGCCAAAAAAGTAAGACTGGATGCTCCTGTAGTTTCTTTTAGATTTAAAAACACTGAGCTTGTAAATGGTTTGAATCTTTGAAATTGGTCCTTTTTTTCCTCTTTTCTTTTCTATTTATACGCTTTATTTACAATGGTAACATCTTATTAACAAATTCTCTTTTATTCCCAAACTCCTCAATAAGTAAAAACCTCAAGGAATGGAAAAAAAAACCCAGATAACCAGGCCCTATATATTAAAGTTGACAACAACATTGACTTGTAAAGTTATAATCATTTTGTGTTCCAATCAGTACAAATTACATATATAATATATTTAGTAGTTGTATCTGTATCTGAAATGTCTGGAGAAATCTTAGAATAGCTAAGTGGAGTTACTGAATTTAAGGCAAGAATGCAAACAGTTGGAACATGTGAACTATATACTTAAATAGGATTCTTTCCTTTTCTTAATCTTCAGTTTATTTTCCTTTTAAAATAACCATATCAAAATTCCAAAGGTCAGCTACTGTCATGATTTCCAGATTTTATCTTCTATTGCCCAATTAAAAAAAAAAAAAGCAACCTTACCATTACTTTTAAATCATTCTTCAAATATTTTCTTAAATTTAGCAATGGGAAAGAAATTAAATTCTCCTAGTAAATGAAAGTTAATAAGCTCTTTTCTATCAGAGAGAAAGAAAACCTCCCAGGAGTACAAAATTAAGCAGTACATAAGTGTAGGACAGATAAGGTATCACTTTAAAGGGTTGCTGGAAATTGATTTCTGATTAAAACAAAACATTTAAAACCACAAAGGTCTTTTCCAGATCAGGAGCAGTGAATTTCTAAAAGTAACATTTTCCCTTCCTCTAAATAAGCATTTTTACTATAAGAAAGGAATGAAAAGGGAAGTAATTTTTTTTTAAGAAATACATTATTTATATATATATATAAATTGACATGTGGATGCTATATATATATGTGTGTGTCTATATATAAATAAATATATAAATACATATAAAAATAATATCTGGATCCACCATTAAGAGCCAAATTTCAGCTGCCATCTGTCATGAATTAATAATACTGGTATTTTACTCATTTTTGTTTATCTAGCTTTCTCTATCAGATCTTGTTCCTAGGCTAACACTTAAGACTATAAATCTTTAGGAGAAGGGATGCTCAAAAATAAAACAGGGAAATCTGATTACAAAAAAAATGTGTGAAAGTACAGCTTTTTCAAGAATCACTTCTAATTAGGCTACTAAATCTAGGATGGTGCAGGACTTTACAAAATGAGTGGAAAATGCTATATATTGTCACAATACAAAAGAGGAAGATCACAAGCTAGCTAAACAATTTAAAAGCCCACTGGTCTTATTTCATCTGTTTGTAAGGTTTCAGAACAAGTTTTTAGTTAGGGAAGAAATAATACAAGTTTCCAATGAAAATGGAGTGTGGTAGAGAAAACAATATAACTTGGTAAACAGCCATTATCCTACTCTAATATTGTACTTTTCTTTAATAACCTAGCTGAATTACATCAAGGTGGTAGAGCTGCTCTTCGCCAGGGCTCCATTTAAGTATTTACTAAATTGTCACATGGAAACTGATTAGCTCGGCTGCCAAGTACAGGCATTAGTACAAGAAAAAAAAATGGTCTGATAAGTAAAGAACTTGAGGTAGAAAGTTACTCATGAAGTTCCTCAAGAAACAGTGTCACAGCTCATCCTATTTCATATACCCTTCAGCAGCCCTGGTAAAAACCCAGAACTCTCCAACAACCCCAGAAGATGACACGAAGTTGGGAAGCATCACTAAAACAAATGAAGTTAAATTATGCAGGAATAATCAAAGGGCTCTGAAGACCAGAATTAGAAACAGCCAGAAGAAACGCGTATAAACTGATAATAAATAAATATAAATAATAGATTGTAGATTTTATCAAAAATTAAATCTGAAACATCAGAGTAACAAGGATCTGTTCCACAGCAACAACATTCCTAAAGAAGTTGCATGAAGTATCCCAAAGGGCCACTTACAACAGCTTTGGACTGGGCTATGAAAGGAATAACTGCTCCATGAGGTAGCTGCTGCTGATAGCAGGGACTGAGACCAATTGACCAGCGTGACTCCTTCCAGTTTCAGGTCCCCAAGACAGCCACGCTCATGCCAGCAGCCAGCACTTGAGTGTGCCATTGAGGCTGTCGGCTTTCAGCAGCCCTGGGGCTTTCACTGGAGCCTCTCCCATGCCTGATGCTGTTCACGTGCTTCAGCACTTCTCTATCAGTGCAGCCTCTGGGACAGGACACCCCAAAGTGCTTTGTTAGTGGTGCATGGAGCACCAGCAGGGTGTGTCCCTACCAGGAGTGAAGGACATCAGCTGATCAGCCTGTCTCAAAACACTCACACACTGAAATTTGGGGCCTGTGAAGAAAGGGATTGCTCCCTTCCTATTTAAAAGGAGTAAGAGGTGCTAGAAGCACTTAGATGAAAATACACAGATTTTAAACAGCTGCTTGATGCAGCAAGAGAAGTCCAGCTTTCTTCCCTTGTTTTATTCTGTGGACTAGATATTCATCATATTGATGCTTGAGGGAAGGTATGCAATAAAACTACATCTTTCTGGGCATCAAAATGTCTTATTAAGGCTTTGTGAAGCATGTACACTGTAATTCAGACGCTTAGGCTCATTGGTATGGGTAAATTCCCCATTATGACAGTCCCAACTGCAGTTTCCAAAGAACAAAGCCAGATTGAGTTGTAAACCCTTTGTCACATTGGCATATGCAATATACTCCCCCTCAGAAACTCTTCTCCATGAAAAACTACCCCCCTGTGTGAAAAAAGAAAGGATTCATGACTTAGCTCAATGGGACCATAAAACGAGTACAGTAAAGAGGGCAATGTGATCCAAACAGACTGAAGTAAACCAGGAGACAGTCTAATCCTAGTTTTGTTATTGCCTTACTGTATGTGACAGTCAGGTCTCAATTCTCCCACCAGTAAAATGACAATAATGTTACTTTCTTATTTTTATTTTTTTTCTTGATTTTCTGAAGAACTTTGTAATTCATAGCTCAAAAATTAAAAGCAAAGAAAAACAGTAAAATCAAGGAGCACTGAGCAAACATACGACAGTGATCCAATAAGAATGTTACCCTGATGCATAAGACAGTATCATGAATGCCATGCCCCAATGCCATAAGAGTGGGTGTTCATGGATTGCATCTTGAGAACTAGGACATTTGTCACTGCTGTATACTGACCCCAGCTCACTTCACTGAAAATTACTGCAAGCACTAAAAATTTACTGAATTTCCCAGAAAACACTGGAAAGAATTTAATGCATTCTCAGTATTATTTTGTGGAAAACAAAGAGTGTTACAATTATCACAGAATCACAGAATATTCTGAGTTGGAAGGGACTCACATGGATCATCAAGTCCAACTCTTAAATGAATGGCCTGTACAGGGACTGAACCCATGACCTTGACATTATTAGCACCATACTCTAAACAACTGTGCTAATTAAGGAGAAAATGATCTGATTTTAGCACACCATATTCGTATACCAGTTGTTCTCTAAATACCTCACATCTGCTGCATTAATGTGTGCAGTATAGAAGTCCACAGCTTGGGGAACTGGACAGATTTTTCTCATATACAAATCCTAACAGGAAGGTTACCCTGAGTATGTCTTGTAACTGACTCCCACTGTAATTGCTGTACTCTGGAATTCAGTATTTTAAAGTCATCAGCAAACAAAGGAAGCTGGTACATATAAGTTCCTCATCTGAATTTCTCCCTGTATTTGAAAACTAACCAGGATGTCTTTAGAGATTTTCATCTAGCTTTCTTTACAGCAGTTTCATCAAGGTTCAGCTAACTTTCAGAAATACTTAAGAGATCGTTAAAAGCCAAAAATGTATCCTTAAATCTTGTTTTTATCTGCTACAGACCTTCACCAGCAGTATTATGATGTATGTACCTGCAATACACATCCAGGAAATTAACTGACCAGAATATCCCCCTCCAATTATTTCATAGTAACAGAAAACTGGATCTCTGAAAGATATAATCTGATATAACAGGAAGGCGGAAAGAGAGAATATGAGGCTTGTTTCAAAGTGATTTACAACACAGCAGGAATGCCAGTGTCAGTGTTTGGCATTCTTTATTTTCATGGTGCTGTCGAACTGAGTAAAATGCACTGGAAGTCAGAGGGAAATAAAAGTTGTGTATTTGGATGATGCATTCACAAACTTTTGGTAGTTTAAATTTGGCAGGTGGCTGTTAGACTGAAACCTCATATTAGAACCAAATGGGATTTAATATTGCATCTGTCTGGGACAAAGCAACATCTCCACATGCCTCAGTACTCCTCTTAAACTGTGATCTCCAATGCAACTTAAGTAGCAGCCAGTACTTCCAGCCGCAAGGGTTTTCAGAAAAGTGCATTTTCATGTGTATGTTATGAGCATATGTGAAAGCTTGAAGAAAATAGACCAGGTGCTGACTTCATTTACATTGGATTAAATCTTGAAAGGCTTCAGTGCTTCCACACTTTATTTTCCACAGTGTAACCACAGCAAACTTCTGACTACTGCCTGTTTCCCCTAGAAGGAAACTGTACACCAGGATTTTTAGGGTAAATGGCATTGCTTCTGACATGTTTATCACTTCAGACTAAAAACAAACCCTACCTTTGAAAAAGCCAATGACCAATATGAGCAAATGTTTTCAGAGAGCAGGATACTGGCCATTCTTTATAGCTAAACACACGGGTAAAATATAAAAATGACAGCGGATGTTTACGGAAACATAATTTACAGCAACAATGCAAAAGGAAGTAACAGAGACACTCTCTTCCACCTAGGACTGCTGTCATTCTGGATTCATACTGCTTTCTTCACGTCTTGCTCCATCTGTTGCTTTGTGTCCATAAATACTGTTCAAAAGCTTTCACTTTGTCTACACAGGTGCCAAAATTTAAGTCTGTCAAACAACTTTATAGAGTAAATAGCTCAGTGGTAAGACCCCTCCAAGGCCTAGCAAGCACAAAGATATCACCTCTGCCTCTGGAAGTCCCTAACCTGATGCCTCACTGGGTTTATCCTTGATTATCTCAGTCCTCATGCCCCACTTTCGTAAGTTTAAATATCTCCAGTGGTTTCCACATGACTCTTTGGCCTCCAGTTATGTTTCCTGGCAAACTTTTTCTTCTGACAGGTCAAGAAAGCTTCACTCTCAGACTGTCTGCAGTTTTGCTGACAGGCAGGAAGCTAACTTCCTTTGAGTTATAGAATAAGCAGCACATATTTTTTAGGAAGGACCAATCTTGGTATTACTGTGTTTCAAGGCTGCAATAAACACCTCAGACTCTGTATGTATTCCTGAGGCTCAGGCCTGATGGCAAGATCCAAAGGCTCCCTTCAGTACTGGCTAAATTCCCACTGGATTCATTCCTAGTTGAGACCACACTTATATAGACTGACAGAAAGTTTCTCAGAGCAATGAATGTAAAATTCTGCTCCTGTATCTCAAGGGTGCTATTTTACATAAATATGCATATGTATTTGCATATGTGTTCCCCTTCCTGCAGAGGTGGGTGGGTCACACTGCAAGTAGTGCATAATGATAAACAGTGCTGAAATACAAGCCCACTTTAACTGTTGGCAAGCACTGGAGTTATAGAAAAAATTATATGCAGCTATTTCATAAGCATTTACCCAGCAGATAAATACATATTTATGCATATGTATATTTTTCCCTGTGAAATACAGATAATAGTCAATACAAAAGGGCATTCAAGGATGTCACAAGACAGGCTGCACATGCCAGAAAAATAGTAGCAACTACAAAGTGAGGATGCTCCAAGCGATGATAATTTGTGACCCTGAGCCAGTGCACACTGGGACAGATGAAAACAACTTGCTCCAAAGCTGCTATTGGGGATCTGACATGTTTATCTATTTGGCCCACATGGGGCTGTGTCTTCTAGCACTGACAGCTCCTGCAGGTTGGCAGCTTTTCAAAAGCTTGTCAGGCCTCGATAGCATTCCTATTCCTGCGGAGCTGGGCGGGTCGCGCTGCGGATCACACCGTGATAATCGCGCTGACATGAAACCCCGCGTGCACTGTTAGCACAGCCACAGAAAGGGGCACCACTGCTTTGCAGCTATTTACCCACTGTTTACCCAGCTGACAACATTTTGTATTTCATATTTATTTAGCTCAAGGAGTAAAATAGAAAAGGCCTAAAGCAAACTCACTAGAAAATTCGATGTACTAAAGTAATGTTTCCAGCAGAATCCCAGACGCTGGGGTTCCTACAGAATTTCTCCAGCTTTCCAGACTCTCATGCTACTAAACATCTCTCTGTTTTACACTGCACTTCTGGTGGTAATGGCACAGAGGCTTTCAGCAGAACTACTTTCTTTTGCTGACCATCTTTATTTCACTCATAGGAAGAAATCACAATTTTTCCAGTTTGCAAACAGCTTGCAGAATTTGTCAGGCATGTGAGGATCTTTCAGAAAAAGACTATGGCATTTAATAATGCCATTCCTCCATCAGGACTTAAAAGCTTCTGTACAGGAAAACTTCAGAGAAAATACATCCCTGCTACAGAAAGATGATCATCCGTTGCTAAACTTTATATATTTATTGACTATAATCACTTTAGCTTTCTGCATTTGTCTGTCATTCTGGAGGACTTGCTTATTACACTGTAGTACTTACTGTTGTTTTATAATGAGGTTTGCAAGCACTGGAAACCGGACAGATTTTTTTTTCAAGCTGCCAGCTAAGGAAGTTTTCAACCTATTACACAATAAATTGAATAAAAACTACAATGATATAAGAAATTGCGACTCCAGCAGAACTATTGATTTATTTCATCAGGAAAAATACACCAGGAAATAAAGCTATAACTTAATATATGTAAGTCAAATTAACTAATTTAGGTAAATTAATAGGTTTTAAAAAGGAAGTTATTAAATTATATATATCTATACATTAGAGAAGGGAGCAGGATACAATGCTTTGGATGCTTCTTTGCCAGAAATGTCTTAATATAGAGCATTAGACTCTAAAATATAATCTTGCCAAGCAATTATATCCACATATGAGAATAAATTGTTGGGGATACTGACTTGGCTTTTGGAGGTAACAGTAGCTCCTAACAAAACAAATATCTGAAATTGAGAGCTTTATTAAAATAAGATGAATCTACCCAGCATAGAGCATTCTAAAGTTCATGTTCAGCTTTGTTTTAAAGAACGGAAACCCCAAACTATGCACAATCTTGCATTGTAGTCTCAAAGTTGTTATACCTCTCTCGTCCTATCAGTGTGCTTTTAATACTCCTTCCTCAAAGTCATTAATAAACACATCATTTATAGGCAGAAACTTAATATTCTAATCAATTTCTACTCATTTTAGTGGCTGTATGTAAGCAGATTATTTTTTCCAGATGACTCGTACTCCAAAGGAGTACAAAGGACACACTTCAGACCCTTGTAGTCCCAACATGTGTGGTTTCCTCACACTGGGAAGGCCTGGAAGTGAGCCGCCTGGCCCGGCGCCAACCCAAACCATGGTCAGTCTAAACACAGCACCGGCAAATGTTACTTTCTGACACTTCACTGCTACTGTAGAGTATCGTTTAGCATCCTCCTCAGTGGCTGAGATTTATACACAGCTCCTCACACAACTTCCTTCATCTCATCCCTTCCCTCCACTGCAAGATTCTACCAGCCAAGCACAGTGGAATTAAAGAGAAACACTCATGTGACATTGCCTTGTGTTACGCAAGAAGATATGTTTATAAAGTTGTTGAATGCCCATGGAGACCTGGGAAATCAGCACACCAGGATGCTCTGCAAGGCTTCTCAGTCAGTTCTACCCACTTAAATATATTTTGCCTCAGCGCTTTTTCCTGAAAATTATTATCTGAATAGTTAAACTATTATTTTACTACTAAAAGAAGTATTTGAACCTGCACACATATTTAGTCCAGATATGCAAATGGTTAGGAATTTTATTCCCTCCTTTCTGGTTACCACAGATATGTAAGCATATGCTCTCTATTCATCTCAGGAAATGTAAATTTTCCTTCCAATACAAAGTGAGTCTTTTCTCTACAACATCTATACCAAATGGCACTGACAGACTGCACGTTAGTTCTCCTGGCTCCATCTGTGTTCTGCTCTTCTTGGAAAGCACAAGGTCCATAATGATCAGCGGTGGTTTGGCCAAAGGGAAAATGTCACCAGCTTGGACTGAGGGGTGGCTCACGCAGAGTTCTGCCACCTCCAGAAAGGTCTGGGCTCATAAAGCCCCACTGAACATAATGGGAGGTGACAGCACTCAGCATCTCTCAGGAGGCAAGCAGAATTCCACAGAAACAGAAGTCCGCTTTTCACACAAACAAAATTTGCTTTCTACAGAAAGCCTACATTAAATATCAATTTGTAGTCTGAAAATTTGCAGTTATGAGTAGTGCTGTTATTAATGCAATATCCTGGGGGAGTGGGGGATTTTGAGTCAATTACTGAGATGACAGAAGCAAGGTAAGTGCTTGATAAAGCATCCCAGGAAGAAATTTCCTGAAATACTCAGAATCTGAGTTTTACAGAAACTGGCATGTGCAGCATTGCTGAAGTCCAGATAAGGAACAAGATATTCAGCCTGGTACTGTATCTCTTCTATACAATGACAGCAAGTGTTGCTCTCAAACATGCGGGGAAAATAGTCTCTTGTTCCACCTGTTCAGCTCCTGCCTGCAATAGCATTAATTCAGGGTCAGTTACCTCTTCAGAGCTGGCAGCAGAACGTAGTAATTTAAAACCCCCCTCTGGTGCCTAAAGAAAATACCAAACACAGCTGAGAATTCAAATTTTCTTCATATCTGGGAGAAGCAGGAAATCAGTTTTCATGTGTTCCTGTGCAAGCATCTGGTTTTCACTCATAGCAGTCAACTATGCTTACCAAAGCTCCAGTTCACCATGTCTGCTAGAAATACTGAAGGCTAAATTGTCATCTTATTATCTCACGTTAACACATTGTCACTGGGCACGGGCAAGGGACTACAGCAGATCCCAGTGGCAGCTTTTCCTAAAACTAGTAATTCTAGATATTAACAGAAATGCTAAAATTGCCACTTACATTTTGCTATAATTTAAACCATCCAAATTGCCTCTGCTCTGTTCAGTATTACAGAAAAGTAATCCCAGTGATGCCAGGAAGCAATGAAAGAGCTGTCTTCAGTTATTTCCTTCCAAATGCTTTTAAATGAGGAGGGTAACCATGACCAGAGGAGTTGAGAAGTGAACACTCTGAGCTGCATTTTTCCTGTTTGCTGATATTTTGATGCTATTTTCATGCGCTCAGGGCTCTTCCACATAGCTGATCTCCGGCAGGTCATCAGTCACAAAGGAGATCATACAGCATGAGAAACTCAATTGATTAAAGATAATCTGTATAACTGTGGGAGGTGAGATTATCAAATCTTGGTAAATTGCATTGCACAACGAATCTGCAGTTACCCAGGGAAGAAATAAATAAATCAAAACACAAAACAAAACAAACAAACAAAAAGAATTTAACTTAGGAGGTAAACTCCATGGAAAAAGCACTGACCTTTTTTACATTTTTGTTTACATCAACCAAGTTGAGCAGAAAGATGTGGTCCTTTGCCCCGACTAGTAGCCGGCCCCTCTCCTCGTCTAGCAGCAGGGTTCGAAAATCAAGCCCCTCTGTTGAGCCCAGGAATGGGATGCAGCTGTTTGAAAGCAGCAAGTCTATGGAAAAAGGAAGAAAATCTTTATAATCAAAATGTTTATATATGACTCATCAGTGTTTTTTATAAATATATGCAACCAGCATGGAGTGTACCAGAGAGGTAAGTGCAGTCTTGGAGCATGTCTTTCCAGAGTCATAATACAATTCCTGTTAACTTTGGATTTCTCTGGTGGTTTTGATACTTTCAAATTAGGTAATATATACTTTCACAAAATATTTTTCTGTATAAAATTTTCTTAATAAATTATCTGTATGGCATAAAGGAATGAGAAATTCAGAAATTAGAAACCAAGACAGATCTTTGCAAAATGTGTGCTATATCTTTCCTTCATTCTAAGGAAACTAATTATATTTATATCACCATATTCATGGATACACATTATCAATGATCAATACCTCACCATATTTGGTGCTCCAGATATAAAGCAGCAAAGAAGGTCAATGCCAGCCAAGAATAATTAGGAGCAGGAGACAGTGGGATTTGAAGATCATCCAGTTCAACTCCCTCACTATGAGGAGGAACATCTTTCACTAGATCAGCTTGCTCAAAGCCCCACCTAACACAGCCTTGAACACTTCCAGGGATGGGGTATCTGCATCTTCTCTGGGCAACCTGTACCAGTTTCTCACCACTCTCATCGTAGAAAATGTCTTTCTTATATCCAGTTTCTATCCACTCTCTTTTAGTTTATAACTATTGCCCCTTGTCCTGTCACTAAATGTTTTGGTAAAAAGTCCTTCCACATCTTTTTTACAAGCCCCTTTTATATTTTTAAAAGCTGCAATAAGGTCCCCTCAGAGCTTTCTTTTCTCCAGGCTGAACAACCCCAAACCTCTCAGCCTGTCTTCATAGGGAAGGAGTTACAGCCCTCTGATCATTTTCAGGGCTCTTCCTTCCAAGGTCCATGTCTTCCTTGAACTGGGTGCCCCAGAACTGAATGTAGGACTGTAGGTAATTAAGAAAAAAAAAAAAAAGGTGCTCCGTGAAACTAATGAAAGAACCTATACTGCTGCAAAAGAGCTAAAAGGCTGTAAAATAAAAATTCTGTAGCATTTTGTTGAATGAATACTCTGTGGACGTAATTCTGGATGGGGACACAAACAACATATAGAAAAAAGCACAAGGATAGTTAAGTCTTGTTGGGTAGTCATTACTTTGGGGAAAAGAAAATAAACATGTGAATCAGTTCTTCCACAAGCAAACTCTCCAAGCTAAACTATTTGGAAATCTTCAGACAGAAAGGCAAATCCTGTATTTAACTGAACATAAAATTAAGGGTATTTCCACCTTCCTGGCACTGGATGGACAATGTAGCATTCCTGCTAGAAAAGCCAGATTTACTGCACAAGTTATTGGCACATCCTGATCATGATGAAAATTAGGGCCAGTGTTTTGGAGAAGAAGTGCTGAATGAAATAAAGGGAAAAAAAACCCACCCAAATATTTTTCTCCAAGGTCTCTCACAAACCAAGTGACAGGCAAGAAAAGATTAAGTTCTGGTGCTGGCTAATGAACAGCATTGTAGGGGGAAAAATATTTTATCATTATTAATCTGACTACCTGGTATATAATTATGACAATTATTTTTTGGCTCAGTCACTTCTACTTAAGTTTGTGTACTTTTGTCTGGCTTAGTGCAGGATGTTGTTATGGTACAATCTGAAAACAAATTGTCGTGCATTGCAGCTCCTATTCCCCTAGGTGAGATTTATTTGGCAGTACTTTGGGAAAAAATCTTGCTTCACACTGAAAAATTTTATCCAATGCTGCTGAACACTACACTACTATACACCAGCACTGTCCTTTCCCACATATCTTTTGTGAAGGCAAAGATGTCAGGATTTGTTTTCTAAACTAGTAACACTTTAAAAGATCTGTTTATTAATTGCCAGCCAGATCACTTTAGGAGCAGCTTATAGTTAACGTGGTACTATAAAAACCTCAGTCCTCATCTGCAGGACACAAGTAACTAACATACAGAATACGAGGGAAAATTCCTTCCCATCTGCAGCCACAGGAATTTGATCTGAGGAAGGATAAATTACATGCTTGTGCAAATGCTCTAAAGCACTTTCAGCACTTAGAGCCATGCAAAGCATGGGCCTTTGCAAGAGTGTCAATTGCAAAAATATGTGGATTTGATTCTTCTCCATATACATGAAGGATGATGACTGAGACTGCTGTCTACTTCCAATTTCCTTCTTATTTGAAAGGAATGATCTCTGAAGAGACCATCCCAAATGGACATTTGTCATCTGTTGTTTAACAGTTCTAGAATTTCTCAGTAAAAAAACCCCACCTAGAACAGCTACAACAGTGAGGGAAAATGCTGCCTCATGACTGAAATGCCCAAGTGGGAATGAGCCCTGCCTGATGCCTTGTACAATCATTTATTTCACTGCATCATAAGGAAAACATCTGTAGAACACTCCAGATTGAAATGACAACACTGCACACTCCTTTCTTACTGATGCAAATGACAACACAAGCTGCAAAGTGGTGAAGAATCAGGTTTGGTCAGTTATTTACTATTGAAAACGGCTTGGAAATAAGACTCTGAGCATGGCCACTGATAAGACTGTAACTGTAATATGACCTAATAAAACTTTACAAGTAAATATTAACAGAGGGTTGATTAAATTTCAGCCAAATTAATAATTTTTCTCACTCCATAAAACAACACAATTCAATCTTACACGTTGAAATTTCCCTTCACAGCGAGACATACTTACTATCACCAAGGATATTACACTGGAAAAATTTACTGTGGAAAGCACATTTCCCAATGATTTTCAAGCTTAGAGCAAGCTGTTGATTTGAATCACTGCATCTCTGTAGCCTGGCTAACACAGAACCAGCACTCTCACAAGGCACAGTAACAAAGTTAGTTACAGGGGATGGTCTTTCATGAGTACATGTTCAGCACTCAGAGTTTATGGTCTCTATTTGCTATTTTCCTCAGAATTAAATACTTTTTTCAGACTGGTGATTAAATAAGTATCCAGCTAAATCCCCTTCTGGGTTAATATTTCACTGCTGAGTGGTAGAAGCTGGAATAGTGACTGGGTTTTATTCATTTAGCACAGTATCTCAGAGGACTTGGCTCAAAACAGCATGATCATTGCTTACTTATAACATCTCCAGCAGCAGAGCCACAGCAAAGAGCCTTCAAAAGTAAAAATTCTCTTCTCATAATATGTATTTGCATTTATAAAACATATTTACACTTCTTAGAATCAAGTCACGTGTGGTGACCATGTTACCATTCCTCAACTCCAGCATGCTGTCAGAATGCAGCAATGTGGAACCACTTGGTTCGACTCAGAATGCCCTTTGTGACCAGTTACAGACTTTTTTTTAATGACAAGCCATGCCTAAATTAGCAGAAAGGGAACATCTCAGCCTCTTTCAAAACAGTTACATCTAATGACAACTTTGAAGGACTCTGAAATTAAAGGCTGTGTAACTTTCATATACGGGAAAGAACAAAGGTTGCATCGCTTTCCTTTAGGTAGGAGCAAGTCCTTTCTCATGTTGGAGAATACTCATGAAGATGAAGATTTATGTGGGCATTGCAGAAACTCTCAACCAAATTTCTGGGATAAAGAAAAGTATTTATAGCATGACTGCAGCAATTTATCCAATTCCTAAGGTATGCTGAGTTTAAAATTGACCAGTTGACCCCAGATGTCTTAGTATGAAGGCAAAGAGAATAAATACTTCCAGACTACTACCAATCTCTACTATGTACTGCAAGAAGTAAATTACATTTTGTTTAGCTGCATGTCACCATGGACAAAGCTGTGCATGCGAAGTGGCTCTCGTTGCTATACAATACCATCAGGCCTGGTGAAAAACGTAATATTCATAGAACAGCAGGGCCTCTCCAAAAAGATACAGATAACTGGGACTAGAGAAAACATGACTTTTGTTGTCACAATTTTGTGTTAAAACCTTGGTTATGAGAAGCCCAAAAAAGAACTATGTACTAAACCCCACATTTTGCAGTTAGGGACTTCTCTGTTCATCTTTTAGGACTGAATTGTTCCCCAGGAGGGTACTACAGCTATAAAAGTGACTGTGTAAAGAACACTTTTCCAAAGATTCCTAAAAAATTCAGGAGTACTCTGCTGTAGAATTTCAGGCATTTCAGGGCATTTTCACTTCAACCTTCAAGCATCTCTATAGGAATGCTCAAGAGAGAGCATACTTAACATATCCAACATCTCTGTTTGCAAAATGTCATTATTTCAGGTAGGTATATAGGAACGACATTGTCTAAGATACAGAGGGTTAAATATAAAGAAATGTCACGTTTCAGGCAATTTGAGAAACTTCTCTCCTTTTATTAATTTTCCAAACATAGCTTCCCAGATATTACTGAAAAGCAGACAAGCGACTACAGTAGGGTAGCTCAATTCCCTAAACTAAGAGTAACTTTGCAAAATAGTTATACACTGATAATAATAAAGGGCCTCTGGAAGCAATGCTAATAAAAAATTCCTATTGTAAAAACTTGGACTACCTATTCTCCTATGGTAAAGTGAGCTACGGGTCACTGAATAACTACATTAAGTCTCTAACAGGCTAGTTTTATGTCTTCGAGGTGTGCCAAGCAACCTCTCTCAGGTTCAGAGTCTTCTGTGAGGATGCGCAGGTGGGAGCCAGTTTCTGCCTCGTAGACGTAGGAACATCGCAACAGCACTGTGGTAACTGGAAGCTGAAGGGCAAGGCAACTCAGAGA
>VZTI01001987.1:6990-23066 GCA_013397865.1 Struthidea cinerea
GCGCGGCCGGGCGGCGGGAGGGGGCCGGGCGCTGTCGCCATGGCAACGCGCGGCCTTGTGCGGTCCCCGAGCCCCGCCGTGGGGGCCCCTGCGTGTCCCTGCCCCCGTCGTGGCCATGAGCACCCCCCACGGGCACGCACACCCACCCCCCCATGACCGGCTTAGTGGTGGGCACCCTGTGGCCTCACCCAGGCAATTAGGCAGTGCCTGGGCAGGGAATAACATCCAGGATTAATTAAGGCAGCTCCCATCTCTGCAGCCCCGCTTAGTCCAGCTTTGCTGCTGGGGCTGCTGGCCATACAAATCGGCCTCCTCCCATCACACCTGAGGAGAAGCTGCCCCTGTGTCCATGGCACCTTGGGAGCTCAGGCAGCCACTTCAGAGCTCCCCATCAGCCCTGGGGCTGATCCAGACCTTAGTGAGGGCCCCTGTTCTCTAGATGTGGAAACATCCAAAGCACCATCCCTATATCTGGGATTCAGCTTTCAGCAACAGTTGGTCTTCAGCCACCCACAGCCATGTATCCCGTCCCTTGTGCCTAAACCCTTTATTCCCCTCCATGGGAAGGCAGTGTGTTGGGGGCATATGTGGGTGGGAGCCAAAGTAGGAGCAGGTGTTCCCCCAAGCCCCATTTCTCAATGCCTTTCTGTGTGGAGCAGGGCAAAGTCTAAAAACGGAGGGAGATCGCTGAGGGAGAAACTGGACAAAATAGGACTAAACCTGCCAGCCGGGAGGCGTAAAGCTGCTAACGTTACCTTGCTCACATCACTCGTGGAGGGTAAGTGACTCAAAGAGCTGGGAGGGCTCATTTTGAAATTGTGCCTGTTGCTTTTGCCAAATGGGAGAAGAATTGGTGTTGAGTCGTTTCAGCTTTTTTCTTCTTTCCCAGAGTCAGTGCTGCTCGTTGGCGTTATTTGGAAGGGCGTTATTTTCTGTGTCTTGAAAAAAGATCAGCTTAATTGTGTGCCTTTGCTTTTTGTTATACCTAAAACAGGTTTGTGCGAGTCCTGCAGACTCAGCAAAGCATTTTACCATTTCTCTGCTTTTAAGTTTCCGAGCTAGCTGTTTTCAGGGCCCCATCTTGCTCACTCGTTCAAATGAGTAATCCCTCTACAGAGTAAGCAGATCTCATTGGGAGCAGCACGGGAAGGATCCCTGTGAAGGGGGATTGTGGGCTTAGCCCCAAAAGAGACCCCTGAGTATCAAGTTGGAAGTTACAGGCAGCAGAGCCTCTAATACTTCACTGTTGTTCTTCTGCCACAGGTGGACAACCAAGCAATTTTAAATGTCAGAAACTGCAGCTACTTTAAGTTTGTTCTCCCTCCCAGCCTGCAGCCACATAACAGTAAATCATTTAACTTTTCTGACATCTGCATTTGAGAAATGCGTGACCATTACTTCCTGAATTAATTTGGGAATCCTTGACCTCAGCCATGAATTAATGGTGTCCTGAAAGCCTCAAAGTTGCACCACCACCAGCCCCCACTCCCTTTTGGTTCTCATTTTCAGAACACATGTTCCCTTGGCTATATCATTCTCCTCTGCTTTGCTTTGGCCAGAAAAGGTGCAACTTACTGTTAATGCCTTGGGATGTCCTATGCTGTCTGTACTGGGAGGAGGGAAGCTCAGGAGTTTGCAGTCATTTAGTTTTGAAGCAGTGGCTGACACAAAGTATGTCTGAGGCCTGCAAATAGATTCTTCTCCTTTCCCCTTACGTATGGGTTCAACTGCATTTTAAACTGGTTCAGTTTGTAAAGCGCTTTTAAGCTCAGCCTGAGCTGTCCAGGTTTAGCTTAGGTTTGGTTGTGGGGGGGGGAATTTGTTTTGTTGTCACTTCGCATTCTGCGAAAAATGTTTCATGTTCAAAGAGACGGGGAAAGAAGCGCTGTGTGATGATGCCAGGCGTCATTTTTTTAAACATCAGGATTAGTGAACAAACTATATTTATACTGCGTGAAAATTACCGCGTCTTCATGTTTCTGAAAAGGCTTTGCAATTGCATTGACACGCTGTGGTAAAAAAAATCACGAGGGGAAAACTTGTAAAAAGTCTAGATTTGGTGGATGCTTAACATTATCTGTGATGTTAATGAATATGGAGAAGGTTTTATGGTAATCTATTGTTCTGTTTGGCTTTCACATACAAGGGCTTTGAAAAGAATGATTTTTTAAAAAAAACAAAACCAGAGGCCCGATCTTCAGATAAGTTAGTGATGGTGGCTAATTTTGGGGAGAAGATAGTATAAACATTGCTGGGGCTCTGAGTCCTGTAGCGATGAGGCAGTTTCTAGAGTACTGTTATTGTTTATGATCCGCTCCATTTTATGGAAACAAGCTCACTGGACTGAGGCTTTGAAGCTCTAATTGGCGCATGCGTTCTTCCGGAGCTAGAGCTAATGGCAGGAAGCCCTGCAGTAAAAACCAACTGGTTCAGGAAATTAAAACCAAAGATTTGAAAATCAACAAAACAGACAGACTCGGTGGAATGACCCTAAAATTCTCATGGTTAATCGTTTGGGGGTGAACATATAATTATATGCGATCAAGTTAAATTTTAAACACTTAGCTGTTTAATGCATTTTATTTAGAAGAGCTCTAGGAGTAATTATGATCAATATTAATCATTGATGCATTGCAAAAGAATATAGAGATGTGGCTGAGGCAAATGCAGTTTCAGAGTAAATAGCTGTGAATAAAATGTACATAAATGGCTCTCCGTAGGTATGGAGATGCAAATCAAAGCACACATTCAAGGTGGATGGAGCCGGTCGGTCTAAAAGTATCTGTTAGTCAATGTGAACTTTTAAAAATTCTTATGCGAGATTTCACTTGTAACAATTGTCATGAAAATACACATTTGCATTGCCTTCAACTGATGCAAAGAAAACTGCAAGATAAGATGTAATTAACATTTCTTCCCCTAACTTTTTCAAAGAGAAAATGTCCAAGCCTTTAAGAAGAAGAGCCCAAGTAGAATGTAGTGGTTTTTTGGAATTTTTTTTCAAATGGATTTTTGCCTCTGTGTGATGTGTACTGATGAGCTGTGTGTTTCTTTCCATCCCCTCCCGTGTCTCCCTATTCAGGAGAAGCAGTACATCTAGCTAGAGATTTTGGGTATGTTTGTGAGACAGAATTTCCTGCCAAAGCAGTAGCTGAATTTCTCAACCGACAACATTCCGATCCAAACGAGCAAGTCACAAGAAAAAACATGCTTCTAGCTACAAAGTAAGACATTTAACTTTCTGGCATGTTGCTTAGAAATGAAGGGAGGGGGGCAAACTTGGGTTTGGGGCTTTTATTAGTGAACATATTTGTTTGCTGCATAACCAGTGGTTGATGGCTTTGCAAGTTGTGAGGGTGTGTGTTGGCCCTCCTGTATAGGAGAGCTCTACAACCCAGCTTGGTTTCCATCAAATCAGTTTGCACAGATTACCTTGAATGCGAGTTGTAAAAATTGAGGGTGGATGTTTAGTTACAGAAAAAGCAGTAATTCTTCAAAGCAAAACATTTTCTGGGCCTATTCACTTAGCTTATCAATTTAAGTAGAAAGGGAAGGCATCCCATTGACAGTAAAATAAAACTGGCACATTAAACTGATTTCAGTTCATTAAAATCGGCAATGGTTCTTCCTGCCTAAGCAGCTCTGTTACTTAGCAAATACAGGGATATTAAAAATATATTTTAAATGACAATCTGTACGCAGTTAAAATGCTAGCGGAGTTTATCGTTGGTGGGGCTGCCTAGACTTCCAGGTGGTACGTGAAAAGAAAATGATTGTTTTGGTATGTTTGCTGGAAATTAAAAGGGTTGTTTAGTAGCCCTTAATTACCAATGGAGGTGTCACCAAAGGGCACAGTGCCAGAGGACACAGGCAGGAGATGGGAGCTGCTTTATGGCTGGAAGACATTAACGTGGGTTTTAGAATACAAACTGTTTCAACACGCCTCTGAGCTCTCTTGCTGTAAGGTGTGTTATTTCTCCAACCATTTGTGCAGTGAATGGGTGATATAACCTATCTTCTGCATCATGCCCTTGTATCCTCCCTTCTCACCTCCCTGGAAGGAAATTTCCAGGCACTGGTTAGCGTCAGCCTTCCCCTCTGTGGAAAGGTCCCTTTGGATTTGGAGATAGAGATTTACATATATAAATGTTTCAGAATACCCTAATTTAAATCCTCAATTGCCTGCTCTGCCCTCACTCACTCTTCCTGACACACAGGTGTGTGTTTTAGCCTTGTGAAGGAAGAGGCCCACATCTCTCTCTGGTTCCCCCCCAAAAAAGGGATCTTCCAAGACGTGAATAAATCCCTTGACCTACCTTTGGATATCACAGCCCATCTATTAAGCCTGCTCAGGAACTTTAAACTGTGTTTGTGCTCCAGGTCCCAGCTGGACAGGGATGTGTGTTTGTGGAGAGTGTTGAGGGCTGAGATACGGAGAGCGGTGGGGCAAGAGGCATGTGTCTCCGTGTTCCTGTTGTCTGCCTGTATATTGGATGGGGCCGGGGTGTGATGTATGGTGTGCTGTCGTGTGCGCATGCAAGGTGAAGGGAAGAGGTTTGTGCGTGCTGGGGAAGTGTGAGAATTAGGGGGAAGGATGCAGAGAGACGAGTGGGAGAAGCAAGAGAGTGTGTGCACTCAGGAGCAGGAGCCCCCTTGATCCAGGGGCTTGTGCAGTCTAGCAGGGAGAATGCACGGGCTTTGCTGCCGCCAGTGATGGTTCATTTCTCTCCCTCTCTCTTCCCTTCCCTCCCTCCCTCCCTCTGTCTCTCTGCTCCATTTGTGCTACAGACAGATCTGTAAAGAGTTCACCGACCTGCTGGCTCAGGACCGATCTCCCCTGGGGAACTCGCGGCCCAACCCCATTTTGGAGCCGGGCATCCAGAGCTGCCTGACCCACTTCAACCTCATCTCGCACGGCTTTGGGAGCCCGGCGGTGTGTGCTGCCGTCACCGCCCTGCAGAATTATCTCACCGAGGCGCTCAAGGCCATGGACAAAATGTACCTCAGCAACAACCCCAACAGCCACACAGACAACAGCACCAAAAGCGGCGACAAAGAGGAGAAGCACCGAAAGTGAGGATCCCCCCCCACACGCTCCTCTCCCTTCCCCCTCATAGCCCATTGATCCATTCATCTCCCTCCTCCCTCTCCCCAGCACCCAGCACCCCAGGCTACAGCAACAGAATGAGCGTCCTTCTGCCAGTCCTGTGTTCTGACTCCGCAGGACTGCTCTGCCCTCTCTCCACACCCCTTCCCAGCATCCACATTTCCATTTGCTCCTGTTTAAATTTCCCCCCTCTTCCCACTGCCACCATCGTTTTAGCCCAGTTTGGAGCCTAAGAGAACAGAACAGGGGGACGGAGCCAGCAAAGAAAAAAAGTTCTGTCTTGAGTTTGTGAACTTTTTTTTAAATAAAACAAAAGGAGAAAAAAACCACAACAAAAATAAAACAAAAAAGAAAAGGACTTTTTTTTTTCTAAAAATATATTAAAAAATTAAAAAAAAAAAAAAAACAAACAAAAAGAAATAAATAATACTTAAAAATTCTATGAGCTTCACCGGACTGAATCACCACCTTCCCTTACATAAACTTCAGTTAAGATTGTAGCCATACTAAAAATGAAAAAAACCAAGTGAAAAAGTACAACAGCAACAGCAGTCATACAAAAGGCAAAAAGGACTGATGACATTTTATCAGTATTGTGAATAAACTTGAACACAAAACACAAGCGGTTCCATGTCATATCTTCAGTTGTAGAACTTTTTCCTGTCCAAGGTAAAGCGACCAACTTGAACTTTCTATTGCAACACGATTCACGGTTATTATATAAGGGAATCAGTGTTCATGTATGTATATATTTATTTATGTGTAATTTAATGGGAATTGTAAATATGGTGAGTCTGTTTTAAGCCTTTTTTTATTTATCTGGTGATCTCGTTTACCTCTTGTTTAGTGGGTTTTAAATCTTCCCCTCTTAGTTCATCATGTGGTTCATGGTACTTATTTAGATATCAGAGGTTTTTTGGGGGTTTTTCTCTGGGATTCATCATTTTTAGCCCTGTTGTAGCATGTTAAAAGCGACAATGAAGCAGCTGAACAAATAAAAAACCATAATTTTTATATATAATTAGTATGACATTTAGTTTCTCATTGAAGATAAAGTGATGTTGGACCCTGGCAAGGTTTTTAAACATGTTAGTGGTTTTACAACCCTTTTGTGTTGTGGAAAATGAAAAAAGTTATTTTCATCCACTGCCCTTCTCCCGAAAGCACCAACAGAGCAATAAATTAATATTGTCTTTTAAAACAAGATTTAGCTTTACTTTCCTTTTTTCCCCCCTCTTTTTTTTTCTTTCTCCCTTTCTTTTGTTTTTATTTTTCTCCTTTTTTTTTTTCTTTTTTTTTTTTTTTTCCCAAAGAACTTCAAACATTCGGGACCACCTGGTATCCTGTATTTCCACTGGCCATATTGGAAGCAGTTATAGTTGTATTGTATTGAGTTGTGCCGGCAGTAGTTTCCATGCCTATCAATGTATCATAGTCCTTTGTTGCCCAGATAAATAAATATTTGATACGCTTTATGTCGATTTTTTTATTCAGTAGCTGTCTTTACCCAGGCGTATTTTTGTTCTTGGCAGTATTTTTTATTCAGTATGGTTACAGTAATTGAGTTTAACTCTCCCTTGACAATTGCTCCTTGCAATAAGCAGCTGAACCCATTGTTTCCCTCAAGTATAATAAAAACTTACTTTCAACTTGGAGTTCAGAGCAGGGTATCATTTAGATATTCCACTGAGTCTGTATTCAGACAAATGACACAATAAAGCACAATGTATTCTTTTGGATAAAAAATTGTCTGTACTACTAACAAAAATGACACACTATCTTTTCTTTAACCAAAATATAATTTTATTTAAAAAATAAAAGTTTTATTTTATTTATGTTGACCTCTAGGTTTTTATTTATGTTTATATACAGCATACAGAATTATAAGCCTATAAAATTTTGTACATGTAATTGTCCCAACGGAGAGCAGAGATTAAAAAACACATCTCAAGAAGGACATTTAAAAAAGAATCATTACTGAGAAAATACTGAAAATTAATGCTATGAAATGAATTATATACTGATAAATCAGAGCTGGGTGCTCCCTCCCCCTCAAGAAAAAAGAAAAGCTCCGTAGTCGATGCCAGCAAAATCATCTCATGGTTGTGAACTTTAGTGAAATCTTGCAGGAGACAGATTATTTCTGATTGATGGTTCGTGTTTTAGTGGAATGCACAGACTGACATTTTGAGATGGCTGTGTCAGTTTGTAAGGGACTGAAATTTTTATCTTGAGTTTCTTCTTGTGGAAACCAGTTGTGAAACAGGGAAGTTCACTTTAAAAAAATTGAGTGTACATCTTGAAGATGGGCTATAAAAACATGTGAGAATTCAGATTTTGAATCTATTTTCTTTGGCCCGGGGGGTAGGTGAAGTCAGGATCAGGCTGGATTATGTTATATCATAGGAAGGGAGACTTAATGCAATTTAGAATGTAAAGGCATTTTAAAGAGAGGGTCTCCTTGAAGTGCTGATGGTATTTTGGTAGTGGAGGCTGATTTTTCTCTCTCTTTTCTTCCCTCCCTGACACTCTCTCTCTCTCTCTCTCTCCCTTTTTTCCCCTTTTTGCTCAGGCAGAAATTGAGGAGGTTAAGAGGGAGGTGTTTACAATAAAGCTGCACAAAGAATTAACATTTACTCATATATTTTGACGTTCGGTAGAGCTGGTGAAGCAAAGCATTAGATAAAGCCCAAGATGTTTCATTTTGCTTTGGTAATCTACTTATGGAAGGCAGTGTAAAATCAATCTTGCCAAGCAGAAAGAGAGTTGGTGGAGTCTAAATTCTATTTTCGAGAGCCAGCTAGTTTATAAAAATGGTGAATATTTTTTTTCTAGAAATTGAAAGTGGATCCTTTGAATGCAAAGCTGCAGTTGTTTAAAAAACATTTATTTATTATTTCCAAGAGAGACTGGTTAACCGTAAAGTAGATGTAACAAAATAATGAGGTGAATGAACCCTAACTGTACATATTCTTGACATAAATGAAATGCACAGTATTGTAGCAGGTGAAGTGAAGCATTGTCTATCAGGGCTGTTTTTCTTGGCTGCATCTCAGATTGTGTGTGGGATCCTAACCTCAGGCACAATAGCATTCATAAACAGCAATACATTGCTGCTCTTTCTACAGCAACACATAAATACTCATTTTTAAACGAAAACAATCTTATTAAATACCATTCATTCATATCTGGATTTACAGATGCTTGTTACTTTTTGAAACCTGTACCCAATATAATCGTTTTACACTGGTCAATGTATAAAGCAGTCTAATGCTAGAACATTATAAGGTCATAATAAATAATGTTTTAAAGATACAATTAGCTACTTCGTGCTAGGAGAGCGCATTTTAAGTATCCTGCTGCTGCATTAGCAAGCCACCAAAACCCAGAAATGAAATGACCTTGCATAGATTTCTTTATTACTATTATTTCTAAGGAAGGATTTTACAGGCGATAATGGAAATCAGACTAGGTTCGGTTCAGCCTCTTCTGCTGTGACCAATGTGCAGTTACTAAAACGTGCTAATTACTTCAGCATTCTTTGGATGCATTTTTAACGTTGTGAGCGAGGTGCAGCAGTAAAATTCTAGGTCATGCTTTTATACACTAAACAAAAATCTGTTGTTATTTTTTTCCCCCAGATCGGTTGAAACGAGGGTGAATGGTGGCTGAATGTTAGACTGTTGCTGCCACGCTAAGCTAGTTCCTACATGTGAACCAAAATACAGCTTGGTGCTCCTTCACCATGAGCAAGGACAGCCCTCCTCTTTGTACCGTATTTTACCCCACCCTCCAAAAATCAAATATTAATATAATTTGAGATTTAACTGGTGGAACAGCCATCAGGACAGCAATGCCCCGCAGCTGAAATAATATTTAAAATAGAGGAGATTTGACATTTGAGAAGTCAGTGGCTTGAAATACCCAGTTGTACTTAGCTAATTCAGTCCTTAACCTCTGGTTTCAAATAAATCAATTACAGTCGATTCCACTTCAGTTCAGAAGTGCACAAGGTTTTTAGTTAATTGAATACATTTTATTCACTTGCTAGGAGTATTCATTTATCCAAACCCTTACATTTAAAGGCAATTTCTTTATTGTCCATGATAAATTTGACTGCATAATCAGATCAGCTCCTTGTTTGTTTACTCATCTTCTACCTCCCATTTAAATTCCAGAATGTGCACTTCCTTTTCCCTCCTTGTTCTGTGCATGTCTCAGCCCAGACCAGATTCCCAGAGCCTCAGCCCTCATGTTAGGAAAGTGTAGCTAAAATAACTAGCGCCCTTCCGATGGGGAGCAGTGTGAAGTCTATCCCAGCTAGTGAGGGCAGAGGGATTTAAACTGATTCCATAATCAAACGTGAAAAGTCGGGAGTATAAAAAAAAAAATGGTACCTTCGATTTTGTCCCGTGCACCTTTTCTGCAGGAAAGAGCTATGTCTCTGCTCTCTGCCCTGCAAGCAGCTGGAGCTGTTAACTCCTAGAGAAGATTTGGAGCCAGCTTGGTGTCAGCAGGTTAAGGTTTTTGTCGAGCACCAGGCAATGAAATTGTGTCCCTGTTCCACTTTGAACAGATACTGGTACACACTTGCGTGTGTTGTTTGCAGAATCCTGCTGGCATTGGTTTACTGTTTTGGAAAGGAAAGGGGTTAATTAGCATCATTATCAATCACTAATGCTTGTCTAACGTGTCCAAAGAATAATCAAGTTAGGGGACTGCATGAAGCTAACATCTGCTTCATTCCAGTTAAAGATTTTTTCTTATATCGTTCAATTATTGGAAGTCCACACCGGTTTCAGGCTTTGTCAGGGCCATAAAGCAGGGTCAGATCGTTAGAAATCTAGAATGGAGGGGAAAGTGCAATATAAATAACAAATGGCTTCATTATTTGAGTTACAGGTGCAAGAATGGCTGCGAAAATGAGTAGGGATTACTAGAATGTGTTCCTTCTTTTTATCTCCAATACAGAGGAAAAAATAAATCAGCCAAGTCCAGTTCTTAAATCATTTATTCTGCATAGGCTGCAGCCTCTCCATTTGCAGTATTTAGTTTAGTAACCCCAGAGTCCCGAAAAGAAGTAGTTTAAAGCAAGCATTTGCAAACAGAGGAAATGTGGAAGTCTTTTATGACCCATTACTAGCAGAGCTTTACCGGCTTCAGAATAGCAAAATAGCCTTGTTTTTATTCTTCTAGTTAAAGTTCCTTGGCTTTCTTGGGTGGATGGAACAGCTGATATTTCAGGCAGGGTAACAGACATATAGCTTATAATGGCGGTAAATATTTGTATCCTTGAAATGTTACTCCTTTCTGATGCTGTAGATATGAAGGTGACAAATCTCTCTTTTATTCCCTCTTACAACCACTGTAGTCATGTCTCTCTGATGCTGAGTTCAACTTTGGTGGCCCAAAAGTTTTATCATACCGACAGAGCGATTAGAGCATCTTCACTGAGTGAATGTAGTGTGGAAATCAGGGTAAGACTATCGAGAGCTTTCTCGTAGTGTAGGAGGGACCCGCTGGTTCCCTGTGGCACTTTTCTTTCAGGCTCTGATTTTGCAAGGCACATGCTGGCACCCAAAGCCTGTGGTTTCCCCATGAGTCCCTCCCTCTCAAAACCAGGGCCCTGAGGTTACTCTGAGCTCCATGGTTATTGTCCTGTTTGTAGTCACAGAGCTCATTTGCACAGAGGATCTTCAAACCAGGGCAAGGAGGGGAAACTGGGAAAGCATAGCCTAGGTGAGGAAGAAGTTGTCTTGTGTTCAGCAGAAAGGTGGAGGACTGTCGGGTGTGAAGTGCAAGCCATTTCACCACGTTGCTCCTTGAGCATGTTGTGCACACACACACACACACACACACACATCCTATTTTCCATAGGAGATCCGCAGCATCTACATGAAGACCTTTTCTGTCCAGAGATGCTCTCAACCCCCACTGCTGTTGTTGCCTGTGGTGTAGTTAATTCCTTTTGTAATACTTGATTGAAAGCAGATGCAGGGGCTCTGAACTGAGAGTTGTTTTCTAGCGGGGGTGTGAGCTGTGCAGTTACACTCGCAGGTTGAGGGATGTATATTGCTTCTATACAGCGCTTTTGGTTGTGTTCCTACCCGCTTGTTCATCCCGCAGAACTTCCTGCCTCAGCACTGCATTGGTCAGAGCCGGCCCCCTTTTCTCTGTGTATGATCCATCCTGATCCCCAAAGCTAAGGAGAAAGAAGTGGAGATGTGAAATATTTGGGGCATGTTTCCGGTTGTAGAGCAGAGCATTTTTCGGGGCTGCCAGGAGAAGGGAAGAGCTGCATCCCCTTTTCTTCCTTCTATCTCTCTCCCTCCCTCCTTTTAAAGTTTGCTGGAGGCGCCCTTCCCTCCAGCTTGTCCTCCTTGCCCTCTACCTTGCTGCTGGATGCTGCTCCCTGTGCTTGTCCTGTCTCCTCCTCTCTTGTGGTGGAGTTTAACTCTCTGCCCTGCAAGCCGGATGGCTTGGACAACAGCTGGGGAGACACCCCACACTGCAGCACGTGCTGGTGCGACCAGGCAGGGGGAGGCCAGTGGGGCAGTGCTGGGAGGAAAGCAGGGGCTGTGCCTGGCCTCAGTGCTCTTTTTCCTCATTAGGCCTAACAAGCTACACTGTATTACTGCTAAAAATGTGCTTCTGCCATGCCTGCCTGAGTTTTGGGGCCTGTGTATGGATGCAGATGATCCAGGACAGCAGTTGATGGGTGTCCCATTGCCACGGGGCCTTGATGCGGGCTGTTCCTGGCATGCCGGTGTTTGGCATGGGGTCTGGCAGGCTGGCTGCTGGGGCTTCTTCCCATCCTCATGCCCTTGGGAGAGCTTGCAGCTTTCCTGCTGGAAAGGATGGGGTCTTGCAGGGAGCTAGGGAAAGAGAACAGGAGGTGGCTGTGGCTTAGAAGAAAATCAGGTGGAAAAGGGGCAATTGAAGTTTTGCTTTGTGTTTCCAGGAGGACCTGGACATGGCCCTGGGAGGGGGTGTGGAGATCACCCCATTCCTTGCTGCAGCTGCTTTTGGAAAGTTTCCTGGGAAAGGCCTGGGGAAACTGGAGCCTCCAGCAGAACTGGCTGCTGCTATGACCTTCTTGGAGGCCAACTGTTAATTTGTTCGCATTGTCATACCTGGGGAGGTTTTCCACCTAGGGCGCCTCTTGCTCCTGCCTATCTGTGCAGAGCCAGTGTGCAGCACTGTGTGCACGTGTGGCTGTACCTAGAGGTGCGTGTGCATCTGTATTTTTGGGTGTCTGTGTGTTTGTTTGTATCTATCTATTCATCTTTATGGGCGTGTGTATTTATGTCTCCATCCCTGAGACTTCTGGAGAGGCTGGGATAAGAGGGGGTGGGGTGGGCTGTCTCCCGGATAGTTGATATTCCAGGTTCAGCCTCTTTCTCCGCTCTCATTCTCTAAACCCAGCCAGGGGGAGTGTCGCCCCAGGCCGAACATATGCTTCTTTCCATTGCACTAATCCACCTTCAGCGTGGAGGAATAATTGCTCGAGTGTCCATGGCTCCTCGGCGCTTTGTCCCTCGCTGGCTCCCATCAGCTTGGCACACGCCATTTCAATCAAATCCTTTCAGAGCCCTGTCTCCTTTTATCACGTCCCCGCTTCGGCGAGAGGAGGGAGGGGAGGACCGGGCTCCCCGCAGCCCCGGCGGGCCGAGCCGAGCCAGACCGGGTCTCCCCACCGGGAACAAAAGGGACGCCGAGCAGCACCGGGCTGAGGTTGCTCTGTCTGCAAAGGCTTTAAGAGTATGATGTTGTTGTTGTTGGGAAAAAAAAAAAAAAAAAAAAAAAAAAAAAAAAAAAAAAAAAGAAAGCCATCCCGCGGGGTGGTTGAGCTCTGTTCCCTGCCACGGTGAAGAGCTCCGGTAATCCACGCGGGCATTAGGTTATGAAGAGGTGTGTGGAACCCCCACCTCTCGGTGGTTGTGCTGCTGGTGATAGGGGAAGGGCTGGAAATTAGCGGCTGGAGAAGTCCCGCGACTATCTGTGGCCAACGGAATGGGAGACTTTCGCAGAAATCTGCCCCCATCCCGATTTTCCCCTTTCACCCGGCGGAGCCAGCCCCAACCCGGCGGGACAGAGCGGCTGGGCACGGAAGAGGAGCAGGGATGCTCCTGCCCTCCCCGGCCGGCTCGGGACCCCGGAGGGGCACGGTGGGGCAGGCTCTGCCCCGCGGCAGGGAAAGGCTCCGTCTTTTACTTACTTGTTTTGACTCTCTTCTCCTTCAGACGAGGGGGTCCTGTTCTGTTTCTGATGTTGCGAAGTGGGTTAAAAATTCTACCTAGGACCCCCTAGCTGAGGGAGTAAAAGGAGAGGAAGGCAGGATGGTTAACCGAGGGAGATTTAAAATTAAAGATGAAAGAAAAGGGAAAAAAAAGAAGAGAAAAATGTGAGCGATCTTTACATCTTTGCGGGATTGTTCAGATCTTTTTTTCTTGTGTCTGCGTAGCTGTCTGGGATGGCTGATGGGTGGCAGACCCCCATCTCCCCGGGCTAGCACCGCGGCCGACCCCGGGCCCACCTTTCCCGGGAAGGCCGCTGCGCTCCCTATGGCTGCCTGGTGTCCTGTCCGCCTTGTTGCTGCTGGGGACAGGGGGGCTCCGGGTGGGGGTTCTGCCTCCCACATGAGCGCTGTTGGGTTCGCCGCAGGTGAGGACCGAGACTTTCACAAGAGAACGGGGTGTCGGGCCACCGATGGGACGGCCGCATTTCACACCCTGCCGTTCCTCCGTCCTCCCCACCCTGCACTCCGAGGGAGCTCGCAGAGCCCCGACCCGGGAGAAACTGCTCCGGGAGCTGCGAGGGGCTTTACCGGGACACACGGGCCGGCCCGGGCCGGGGGGCGAGAGCACCGGGCAGCTGCCGCGGGGGCAGAGCCGCCCGGCAAACATGAGGCCGCTCGGGAGTGTGCCGGCGTTTGCTCCTCTCAGTGAATCCCTGAATAGTTTTTCTACTAAAGCGTGGGTCTTTCCTGCTGCTGAGAAAAATCTCCTTTATCTATCTATCTATCTATCTATCTATCTATCTATCTATCTATCTATCATCTATCTATAAAAAAAAAAAATCCCCTTTCCACTATTCCACTACGTTTGGATTTAACCGCAACATCCACAGAAACTGCCTTATGAAAACCAGACTTTCCTATGAAAAGACTCTTCTGGCAGCAATTAGTCTGGCTTTCTTTAACAAAATTCTTTGTAATGTCATTCAGTGGAAAAAAATAATCCCAGGATAATTCTGATTACACAGTTAAAAAAAAAAAGTAAAATAAAAAATATTAAAATTAGCATATTCGGGTTTGCCCTGGGGAAAAAAAAAAGGTTTAAATTTCCCGTTGATCGGAAAAAACTCGCTGAGATTGTGCGAGGGTGGGCTTTCACGGGAAACAGACTCGTTCAGTTCCTGTGTGATGGGCGTAGAGGGCATTAATGCACACACTCGTTACCGAGTTATTTTGGGGGCTTTGCCTCAGCCTCGCAGCCCCAGCTCGGCCGGGAAGCGGCAGGCAGGCGGGAGTGCCGCTGCCTCCAGTGGGAGGCTCGTGTCCGGCCCCACGCAGCGCGCCTGCCCCCCGGCAGGCAGCTCTCGGCTGAAAATCGCGCGGCTGCTCGGCGCGCAGGGAGAAGCGCTTCCCTTTCCTCCGCACACCTCCCCGGGAGCTGGTTGTCCCCGCGTGGGTCCCGACGCCCAGCAGGGCAGAGGTTGTCACCCCGGCTCCTGGGCGGCGCCCAGCTCGCTCCCTGCCTGCCGCCCCCTGCCCACCGGAGGAGGACGAGGAAGTGGGGGAGTGAGGGAAGAAGAAATCTGGCCCCGGGAGGCGGGGGAGGGTGGGGGTAGCTGCCTACCTGGAAACGTGTCGCGGATGCTCGGGCAAAGCCAGTCCCTCCGCCTCATTCGCAGGTTTTTGCTACTTTCCGCCTCCCTCTCTCTCACCGTGCTCTGGTGAAAGGTTGCATGTTCCAGCCCGGAGAGTCAAACGTTAAATTGTTAAACCAGAGTAGGAAAGGAGGGGGGAGAGGGGAAAAAAAAAAAGAAAAAAGAAAAAAAAGGCGTGTTTATATTGCAGATATTTTAAAAGGTCGGATTTAATTAGGTTAAATACAAGTATTATTGGCCCAGAAGAACATACTGCAATAAGCTCGTTACAAGCCTAATTGCAAAGCAAAAAAAAAAAAAAAAAAAAAAAAAGAAAAAAAGGGGNAAAGGAAGAAAAGTGCGTATGGAGACAGACGCCGGACTCCTTCGGCACGACCCACCTCCTAAAGTGCGTGCGTGGGGCTGCGCGGTAAGCGCGGCGTGGGGCGCCGCGCATCCCCACGCGGGACGGCCGGGGCAGGCTACGAGGTGCGCATCCCTCCCCATCCCGGCTTCCATCCTTTGGGAATGAGTTTGGTATTTCCCCGCGGTGCTTGCCCGGACTGGGGGGCTGCTTTTGCGGTTGAGCGAGGTGTGGGGTGTCTGTGCATGAATCTACTCTGAACTTGCCGTAGAGCTCAGTCCCTCTCGACCTTCCAAAATAAGCTCTTCTCCCCAGCTGGTCCTTCTCTCTCAACCCCTTGGCAACACAACTTGAGTGGGAAGGGGAAACCATTTGCCCTGAATCACAAATTTTCATGGCTTGGAAAGAAAAAGGTAACCCTCATGTCTAGCTCAATTAATAAACATGGTGATTTCACACCCAAAAGGAGGACATTATTTCACGGGAGCGCTATCAGCTCCATCACAAAGGGTCACAGCGCAGCTGTGGCGAGCCCGGGGTTATTATGCAGCCTGATGATAGGATCCCGCTTGCCATCCCGGCTCCTTCCTCGGGGCGACCAATAGCCCCCGGCAGGGCTTGTGCCACCTCATGATAAAGGACTTACCCGATGTGAGGAAATGGAGCAGCTTTCAGATGAGAGGTAATCAGCTTGCAGGCGCAGCCCCAGCCCTTCGCTTCCCCCCCCCCCCCCCG
>VZTI01001987.1:44625-85772 GCA_013397865.1 Struthidea cinerea
CCCCCCCCACCATCGACCCCCGCAGCCAAGGGAGGAGCCCATCACTCTCCCGAGCCCGGGCCGGGGTTTGTTCCCCGAGCGGCGATTACCCGGTGCCTCCAGGGGCCGGTGCCCGCGCCCACCGCCCTCCCCGCCCGGCCCCGCTTTGTTCTCCGGTGCCGCCGGCGGGGGCTGCCAGCGCCCCCGCCCGCCCTCGGGGGTCGCAGTCCCTGTCGCGACACGCTCCCCACTCCTCGCCCGGGGACCACCGCCCTCGGCACGGCCCGCCCGCCGGCACGGGGGGCCTCTGCGCAGGGAGAGACCTGCCAACCGGTTCCAGAGCCCTCTCTTGAAGGGAGAAATGGGGGAAGGCACGGAGCATCCACAGGGGCCTGTTGCTAACGCGGTCCAGAGTACTCGCACACGGCCCCGTTTGCCACCTTCACACCTGAAATTTCTTGGCCGTTTCGTTTCACAGGGAAGATTTTAATCCGAGTATTTATTTAATACTTCCAGGCTAAAAGCAGGCCTGGTGTGGAAGTACCTATGAATGTACTTCTGGAGAGGGCTCCTGGAGGAATAGTGCTCCACTCTCCCAACTCAAGAAGTAATGGTAGTGATGTACACGTGGTCTTTAATTAGCACTGCCATCCTGCAACGAAAATAAACATCACTGTAAGGTGAAGGCATGTCTCTGCTTTAGTTTGCTGCACTTTTACAGCCGCTGAGACAAAGAGAGACGATTCGGTGGGGCAGGTGTGAGGGGCGAGGTGATAATAAACATTACTTTACAATTGCTATCGATCTTTCAGCAGATACTGTTGACAGAAGGTGGAGATAACATCATGCCAAACAGCGAATGGCTCATGATGGTATTAAGTATTGTCAGATAGTGTTGTGGATTTTTTTACATTTTGGGCGCTGCCTCCATTAGTGGAGCACTGATTAAAAGCTTTGAGTACAGCTGCAAACTGCTGCAAACAATGGTATAAGCACTGTCGGCCTTACCCAGTGGAGTGTCCCACACACATGCAGAGATATGTGGAGTGACACTGGGCTATATTTATATCTGTAATGTTAAATTTAATGAAACTGTGCAGCGTCCCACACCATTAGTGAGATGCTCTAGCCTCTCAAGGTCTTAATCATGCACGTGTTTGAATGTTTACAGAAGCATAGCCTGAGACTTTGGCTGAAGAATCACCCTGCCATCAGACTCCTTTTGAATTCCATCTGGAAGCATAGGGTAACACGGACAGCACTATTAACCACCTTACCTTTTCTTGCATCTCTACCAACTCATCTAGCCTAAAAGAAAAGCTGGGTCTTTATCCTGCAAATCCTCCATGCACAAAATTTTCATTGCAGTCAATGATATCTGACTTAGCAATTGATTTTCTCATTATTGTTCCCATGTCAGTTATTTCCCCAGCCTGAGTCTATCTGCATTGCAATGAGGAGTCTGACCTCAACTCAAATACTGTGTGTTAGTTTTTAATCTAGTGAGCTGGAGTGTCCCTAACTGCTAAGGCAGGGCAGCAGTGGGGGCATCAACCTCCCGGCCACATGCTCTGCAGCTACTGGGGTTCCCAGTTCTCTTCACTTGTTGTATTCTGATCACAGCATGGGCAGCTCCCACGCAGTTTATGTGTCAGGTTTTTGGTGTGCTACCCCGTCTGCGTCCCTCTAAAAGCTTCCCCTCTGCAATGCTCTGTGACTGCTCTGTTCCTGCAGGACTCTGGGCTAGTAGTGTCCCTGTCTGCTCATCCTTCCCGGAACAACTGAATTCTTCAGAAATCTCCAGGCAGATAAGTCAAAGTGATTTACAATGCAGTTGGTGTTTCTGTGGGTGCGGCTGTGCAGACTCACGTCAATCTGTGTGTCTCATGTCCATGACATGGCTGATATGAAGACACTGTCCTCTGTCACTGCCTGGGACGTGCTCGCCCAGCAGCAAGCCAGATCCAATTGCATGCCATTATGTTTCCTTTTTAGAGTCCTTTTTCTAAAAAAAACCCATATATTTTGCTTTTCATTACATCGTATGCCATTTTATAAGGAAGTCCTTTAAAGTAATAGTAGTTGGAAGCTAAATTCTCTGTTTGCTGATGACTATTGCTGTCCTTTTTATCTGGAAATGATGCAAGAAGCTTTTCAGGCTTTGAAACATTACACTGCCACTTCTGCCACCTGAGCTGACATTTTTCACCAGGCTTTGGAGGATGCCACTATTTACAGCTTTGCTAGAGAGGAGCTTTGCTAAGCTTGTGCCCTGAGCTCCTGCACTGGGCCAGGGAGAGGACGACTATGTCCTTTCCATAGGGCAGAGGTCAGCGTCTTTATTTCAGTGACTGCTATTAACCATACCCCTAAAAGAGGAAAAAAGAATTGAAAGCAAACACGACAAAATAGCAGCAACCTACTTCCTACTGCCCCTCAAACATGTTCTCAAATTAATGCACATATTGTGCACGTGGGGATGGGGAGGAGGAGAAGACCAGAAACCCCTTGATGCCAAGAGGCTACTGAGCTGCACAGGGCTTAAGTTAGCAACCATATCCTGAGTATATCCTCTTGGGACTTTCGTGTCGTGTTCTCTGTTCATCATCTCCAGCATCTGTTCAGCAGCACCTGGCATCTGTGTCACTTTCACATTTTGTTTTTTTGTTGTCAGTAGCGGGGTGAGCATGTGCTGCTTTCTGCCAGCACAAGAACCATGCCAACTTCTTTTGGATGTCCTCAAGGTACAGCCGGCAGCTCCAGGTCCTCCTGCGGGCCTTCCTGTAATGCAGGCTCCTCGTATTTGACTTTGGCACAGACACAATATTCGTAAGTATGTCAGGTTCCCAAATACTTGCTTGCTGAAATCTCTTTTATTTAGATAGCAGCTATTTGGCAACTTTGGATGTTGCTCTTGTCCTGGCATAACCTTCTTCCGTAACTATACCTCAGAATTAATTGTATTTGCTCAAAAAGTTGGCAGGATTGTGATTTGCCTTCTGCCTACTTGCCCCAAACTGGTAAGCCTAATAAAATGTTGTGAGGTGTGTTATGATATTGTAATGATGACAAATATCAACCTTTTCACTCAACCAAGACTTTTTGTTATCAAGTCCTTTATCATTTGCCATCTGCCAGGCTGTTTGACATTGCATGGTGTAGGCTGGGCATGGTGTTCCTGACTGAATTTCAAAGATAATTTGGTCAGACGAACCGCTTATAAGCCATGGTAGCTGTTTCTAACTTAAATGAAAATACATGTAAAGAAAACTAGGATTTATAATTGGTTAATCCGATGGCATGTGCTGTGCAACACCTTTTCAAAAGAGTCAAAACTGAACCAGAAGAAGATAGCAAATAAGAGGCAGCTTACCTGGAGACATTTCTGGTTTAAATCGCATAGGTACCGTCTGTCAGGTACCAAAAACTTTCAGGAATACCTTGTTTCTCCGACTCTGTTGGACCGTTGCTCCTGCTATTTATTACAGAATCACTCTGTTATCTTATCTCATCTCCGGTGGGCGCACTTCTATCTACAAAGGAACGTTTCCAGCTCTGTTCTTGTGCCTCAGCTGAACACTGAAGGCTATGACTAAGATTTCTGGCTGTTTTAGGATGATATGCTATTCAGTGTCTTTTATCTCCTGTTATCCAAGGAAAGATGCTTATCTGGAGGTATCTAGACCCCGTGTGTTGGCTGCTCATCTGGAGCCACGCTTTCAAAATCCAGTCAGGCTGGGTCAGGTCCTGAGTTTGCCTCAACACAGGTGCAAGTTGCCTTTGGTTCAAATAGGACATGAGGAAATGCAGGGCTAACATTTGCTTCATATTAGTCTTTTGAAATTCCTTGCTCCCTTTATATTGAGCATGAGCTCATTGTGCAATTTGCTGGACAGATTTGTGCAGTTTGGCCAGAATATGGTAAATGGCATCCTTAATACGATTTCTGATTTCTAGTGCTATATGGACTCACTCATTTTCACCATGATTTATTTCTACCCATATTCATGAATGCAAGAGTTTCACCAGCAAGCTCTTTTTATTTTTTTTTTCTTTTTCCAATTTTCAATTGGATTGGAGTCCCATTGTGTCTTGTTGACAAACAGCCTTCAGAAAAACCAGGTGAGGTAGCATCACATTCTTTGTTATTCTCCAGCTGTTTCATTAGTGGTGTTTCTGAGACTCTTTTGCTTAATTCCCAGAAGCTTTTCACTTGCCAGGCATCCTAGTGGCGCTCTGAATTATCCCAAAGACGCTCTGAATAGAGCACTTAACTGAAGCCAATTACAGGATGAATTTGCTTAGGTATGTTAACCTGCCTGAGAATGTATAGGAGACTGCCTTGTTTTGGTATCTTTCCATTATATAATCTAAAATCCTGCCAGCCTTTTCCACTTAATACCTCTTTTATAAGTTAATGGCCTAATTTAGCTTTTCCTCTCCTTATGTTTTCAATTCCACATTCATGCTTGTTCCTTTTTCTACACTTTGTGACTATTTTTGACCTCAATTCAAAGGATTGTCCAAAATTGTGTCAGCTCATCTGAAACCTCCAAGACCTGAAGCTTCATGTTTCTATACTTAGTCTGAAAATCCTTTAGCTTGGCTGAAGAGATAGTTTGCTATATAGTTTAGAACAGTGGGGATCTAGTCTCTAGGTATATTATTCCAATGTGAATAATGATAATTGCCACTTTGCCCATCTCCCAAAGGAAGCCACTTGCCTACCTACCATACCTACCATAAAGGGTAGAAGCAATGGTGTGTTTTTCCTGTGGCACATCAGGTTGGCTAAAGACATCTCCTGGCCTCTAGAAGTGAAAGCTTTCCTCTTTAGTGCAGCCTGGGCATGCTCTTTACCAGTTCTATGTAGATGGATGCAAATGGTTTAATTTGGCCCACTTTTCCCCAAAATTAGCTTATTCTGGGAACAAGACCAGAATAGGTGTCAATCTGCAGAGAGACCAGGAACTAACCATGCCTCCAGTCTCCTGGTATGGGGCAGGACCATGCCATGGGTGAAGAACCCACAGCAGCAGGGACCAAAGTGCTAGAGGGAAACAGTTCATATATGACCATTCTTTCTGGCTGACACTGGTAATTAGATCATCCAAAATTATTGCCATTGACTCCAGCTAAAAAGAGGGAAGTGCAACCCCGAGCTTTGCAATGAAAGTGCTGGTTTTTCCTGGGATAGAGTTTACTTTCTTCACATTAGGTGGTATGGGACTGTGTTTTGGATCTGTGCTGAACACAGGGTTGGTAACACAGGGATATTTTCATTAGTGCTGGGTGGGGCTTGCACAGTGTCAAGGCCTTTTCTGCTCCTCACACCACCCCAGTGAGGAGACTGTGGCTGCTCTAGGAGTAGTCATGGAGTCAAGAGCATCACATTTCAGTCCAGGTTAGAATTACCAGGTTTTGGGAGCTTTTCCTAGTCCCTTGTCTGAGTGAACTCCTGTGCCCTATTATGCCCTTGGATCAGTGCACCGGCAGGAATAGCTCCATAAAACTGCTTTTCTGAGTTTGATGGTAGTTTCTATAGGACTGGAAGGTAGCATCAGGAATGTGTTTTGCCAGGACCTTCACAGCACAAAAGGCAATTAAGTGCAATCAATTGGGAACTTTCTGGAGGGAGGTGGTCACTCCAGCGGAGGTGAAGTTGATGCAATTCTTGCATTCACTAAGCACAGCAACAGGTAAGAAGGAGATGTAGTTTGTTTTCTGCCTTCTGTGTGATTATGAAGAGGCAACCACAACCTATGTGAAACCTATATGAACCACAAACTATATGAAGCTGAAGAACAAAAAAAAAAGTCCGAAGCAGTCCTCTACAATGACTGAATTGTAAAAAGGATACCACTCGCCCAGTCCGACGTCCTTCCTTCCCACGTCACCTTTGCTATAGCCTCCGGGAGTAAGGAGTGTCATCGTTGAGACATTGCAAAGATTTCTCCCATTTAGAAGACAAGTTTATGAATTAGGGCACTAATTCTGGGCCTTGAAAAAACTGATTTTTTTTTTCACTCTGCTCTGCCCCAGGATCCTCATGTGCCTCTGACTCAGTGACTTGGACATTTTTGGTGAGGAGGACATGCCTAGCTCCCATTACTTGTAAAATGTGTACTCTCAAATACCTCACTGAGCTGCCTGGAGGCAACTGAAATCTGAAAGCACCCAAGGACGTGTTTGAGTGCAGCTGCTGCAGGCTGGACACCTCAGTGCATTCAAGGTAGTGTGCTGCACGAGAACAGGGCTCAGAGCAGCCCCTGGACTAAGCCAGGGGGACTGTGCAATAAGAAGAACAAAGAAACCCCAAACTCAAACAAACAAACAAACAAACAAACCAACAACAAAAAAAAAGAAAGAAGGCACAATTGGGTTGCCTTATGTCATTTGTGGGTCTCACCAGAGGCAGTCCATGTTGCCTTCCATCTCTGCGAAACAAGATCACGGTAGGACCTACGCTGGCACAAGTGTCACTCAAAAGGTTGCAAAACACAAATATTAGATGCCTCAAAGATATGGCCCACGTAGTATGTACACCCTGTTGTGTCATGCCTTATTTTTCCTGGAAAAAAAGGGAGGACTCAGGCCATTGTTTACAAATTGGCTGACAGATCACTCGTTTGTGTGGTGCTGTTAAATCCAAAAGTTACCCCACAAGTGGGCCTGGCCCAATGTTCTTGAACAAATTTATTAATGATGCCTGACAGGCTGTCTATGTCTGGGGATGTTCAGTTATTAGTCAGAAAATTAAACTTACAGCTGTATAACCCCTGTGAAAAGAATACAGAAAAGTACATCTACAAGGAACCATAAAGAACACAAAAATCAATATTGCAGGGATAGTGGCTTGTTTGCTAATACTCGGTTGCTGAGAAAACTTGGCTTTTCTTTTTTGAAAACTAATTTCTTATTGTTTGTTTAACTAAACTCAGCTGAGTTGCCTTTGGTTTGGGATGATAGGACTGAAATCCATCAAGGAAAGTATATGGGAGTTTTTATGTTTTTACTCAATTTGTTTCTCCCCTTATTCCATAGAAATGTTGTAACTCCATGAGTGCCACCTTCCTATTAGCGAAGACAAGGGTAATTTTGCCCTGGAATAGCCTCCAGCCTAATGAAGGCTCCAGCTACAGCTCCATCAGCTCCTTCCACTCCCAGTGCTCAAGTGCTACTGGCTTTTGTGGGAATGAGGGGGGATTTCAGTGGCCCTAAGGAGCCATGCTCTGGTTCCTAAAAGGCTGAAAAATGCCAACAATATAGTTGATGCAGCGGAGGTTATTGTCTGCGTGTTTGCCATCTGAAGGTAGATGCTGACACTACCTTATCCCACTGAAATCTCTTGGAGACACAGTGGATTTCTAAAGCAGTGGGCAAAGCACGGTTGCTTCTGGTTAAACAGAAGAGGCCAATGTGTAGGGCTTTTACTGCCTTAATTTCCCAAGGAATTTCTAATGAGTCAGAGTTAACTCCAGTGTTTAAAAGTAAAATACGGTTATGGCTCTCAAATGCAAGCTACATTTAACAACCATATATTGATTTTTTTCCTGTGTAATTTTATTTCTGTGAACATTTCTGTTTTGTTAATTAGTAGCCTTTTAAAGAGAGATTTAACATCTTCATTATCAGAGGGTAACTTATGAAACAGCTGTATGGAGAGAGAGGGAGAGACAGAGAGGATGGGGGGAAAAAAAAAGCATTGGTGAAATACTTTCTATCCATACTTCAAGGGGATGTGTGTGTGCACATGCATGTGCCTGCACACGCACACAGGCAAGCTTACCCTGACATTACAATTAAGACAAAATAGAAGTGGCAAAGCTGGTGACAAAACTCAGCAATTTCCAATTGCACAGTCACCCTGTAACGGGAAGAACTGTTTACCCCATGTTCCTTATTAAACTGAAGTATTTTATTTAATGAGCATGACTCATGCAAGGTGTTCCCATAAATCATCAGCTGGTTTACAAACTCAATAACTAGGCTTCCTGCTATAACTAGGCTGTGCACACCTTAAATTATTAACACGCCAGGGCCTTAAGGCAGATCTTTGATGATGATGATATAAACACTGTGAGGACAAGGTGCTCTCTCAGCAAAAGATTATTGACTCTAATTACCATTTACCACAGGAAAAAGAAAAGAAAAGACAATAAAATATGAGGGAGAATTTAAATCTCAGATTTAATTTTATGAGGAGTTTTAAACTCCCAAACTTTTTGTTGTTGTTTTTGCTGCTGCTGCTGTTGGCTGCTGCTGTTGCATGGTACTCTATAGTTGGCTGATCTTGAAAGCATGACAGTTGTTAAGCAGAAAAGAAACAAAAAAATAAAACATGAGAGAATGTTCAGTTGATGCTATGTACATTCTTTGAAATGGATGGAAAAAGGCCAGAGGGAACAGAAAATGATAATACATTGGAAAGAATCCCAGCCTTAATTGTTTTCATGTATGTAATGTAATAAAAAGGTTAAAGCACTAATATGCCTGACTGCAGTCATTTGGTTTGAAAACCAGAACTGCAGGTCAGCCTTTAAAAAAGGAACTGTATACTATTATTATAGGCTTCAATTTTACCCAACCCTCATTATAAGAATTCTGGAAGTAATGGTGTAGGGGTTGAAATGCACTTATTTCTGTCCAGGTGAAAGAGCACAGACAGTCCCACGTACAGCGCGCGTTTAATTTCTGTGAGCGCAAACTGCATTAGAGAGTGGCACAGTGAGGACACTGAAACCAGACTTGGCATAGTCACATCCTAAGTAGCAAATGAAAATAAAACATGCCTTTCACTACAAAGAGGAAATTACTTTCATTTTAAAGGCATGTTTACAATGTTGTTGCTTTTTCAACCTAATTTTTGAACCTGTGTTTTTATTAATGCAAACAGCAACTTCTTACATTTTTAATGATCTTTCCATGCTGTCAGATCCCAAAGGTGCTTGGCAGATGGTATGACAAGGGCTCGCTTTATACCCGTTGCTGAAATAAACCATTTGAGGTTGAAATAAGGCTATCATCCTGCCTTATTATGATAATAGGATCATGTCTGTAACTCTACCAGGAAGAATTTTCTGCTTCCCATCTCCAAGGCATCAAAATCTTCCCAATTCTTAATTTTTATTATTTTACCTGTCAGTTTTTTGTGGGTGGAAACCATGGTGTCCCTAAGTTCACTTCTATCTGACAGTACTTGCAGCTACTAATGAAGAGACTTTTTATGGACTGATTCTGTGACTTACACATGAGAGAGAAATTGAGGCCAAACTGTGAAGAAATGGAGGCAATATATTACTATTTCTCCTCAAAAAGGTTTGGAGCTGTGATTAAATTTTCCTTTTAAAAACTAGCACCTCCATCAGTACCAGTGGGTCGCAGCTGGAGTGCTGGTTCAATATTAACTCTTAGGGATATACACCACATAGAGAGTCACTGATCTCATGTTCTGCCAGGTTAGAGCTTTCCTTGGAGCTCCTCTATCCAAGCTCTGATCAGTCCCACTCCTACTTAACATGTGATATATGGCACAATCCGAACCAAAGGTTGTAAGCTGCAGGCAGACATCCTGTATTTCACTGTGGAAAGCTTTAAAGTACTGGTGCTGCTTCCATTGTCCAAGCAAGAGGTGTTGCTGTGGGAAATACAGATGTGTTTTTTTGAGAACATTCTCCCTCAGTATTGCACAAGGCAGAGAGATAAGTGTGTGATGCATGATATCCAGCAACAGTGGATCCTCAGGTTTATGTGTGCCATTTCATCCAGATGTTAGCATCCTACATTCATATCAGTACTGAGAAACATGAGTTTAGTGCAGTGGTTTCACACTCTTTGAGGTTTAGTGTCCCAACAATTAATGGGAGATTTGCATGAGTAACTCCTGTTAATATTACTGGGAGTTAGGAAAGCTACAGAGTGCACATTGTGTATAAAACATATATAAAAGTAAAAAGCTGTGCATGAACATGTACGTGTCAGATAGATGAAGTGAAAAGAGAAAGAACTGAAAGCGTTCACATATAATAAAGCAAAACAAACAAAAAAAAATCAACATTTCTTTGTCCCCACAACCCCATTAACGAGGGATATGGTTAATTTTAATTATACAAGTCAGGAAATTCTGTGTTTCCATAGAAACCCCATCTTTGTTCCTCTTTGTGCATTTATTTCTGCCTTATCTTTACTTGTTCACAGAACATAAAACAACTGTATGGCACAAGTGCTCTCTAGTAATAGAGATGAGTGCTCTTCCTTTGCATTGTCTCATGACCACACTGTGGGCTGAATATGCAACTCTGGTCTTATGTGTGACAGATACATTTCAACAGAGTTCCTATAGAGTGAAACTGCAAGGACAGAGCTGTGAGTCTGGCCCTACCCTTGTGTTTACGGTGTTGTTGTGTGATTTGCCTCATATCATGTCACCTTGCCCACTAATGGCATCTTGAGAAAGTCGCAAAGTGACGAAAACAAGTTCTCTGTTGTGCTGGAGTAGGAGCTATGTCAATCAGAGACGAGAAATAACCAACTAATTATTGCCTGGCATGTGCAGAAAACAGAGCTGGCCACTGACGGAGCTGCCAAAGTTGCTGTAAGCACCGAGGCAGCCTGCTGAAAGCACAGAGAGGGAGTGAAGGGTAGGAAGTTGTGTGAGGCCAGTTGAAGAAAAGTTGATTTCCAGGGGTGTTCTGGACCACTTGTGTCAGCAATTTATTTATGCAAGAAAAGGCTGAAAGAAGACTTCCCTGCAGAAGAGATCCCTACCCAGGCCTGCACAGACAGCCACTAAGTTAATTTCTAAACTTCATCTGTGCTTCAGCACTATCCCCTTCTTGCTGCTGAAGTGACCTGCCACATACTGACTTGGTTTTGTGTTCCTGGCTGACTCCATGATGGCTCTGGTTGAAGGGGGAAGAAGGCACTATTTGCTCATGTTCTTTGGCAGCAGCATATTATCTCCTTCCCAAGCCTCTCCATATAAACATGCACCTGCCAAACCTGAGACTATGACCTCATGGTCTCAGACCAATGGACAAGGATAGCTGTGCAGTTTCATTCTGACTCCTTTCTCCCCACCAAAAACCACGCTGGAACCTTAATTGCTCCTGTTTTGGAGAAAGCCATTTGCAGGCAGCCAGCAGAATTGAGCCCAGGGGTGCGGAGGCCCTCAGAGGTCTGATGGCCAGGCTGCACCATGTGCACGGAGTGAGACACATTCTGAGGGGTTCGCTCTGGGTGACATGAGAATTTGAGATAGAAAGTGAGAGGTTCATTTCAAGTCTAAACTAGACTCCTGATCTTTCGTGCAAGGCAGACCAGCCTTCATCACCCTTCATGTCCATAAATTGTGTAGACTGGCTTGATTGCAGTAAATACTTACCATGCGACTTCTTCTGGGGCAGTCTAACCATAACTTTGACTTGTGCTTTCAGGGGACCTCAGAAATGGTCACAGCCATGCCAGAGAGGAAAAGTGACATAAAGACAGGTGGTGCTACAAGCAGAAGAAATGTCATTGCTGTGAAAAGCAGATTAAGCAAGGCAGTGGTGGAGATGAATCTCTCATTTCCATTTTTGCATACAGATGTGCTCCAGCACTGGCTGCCTTTCTGTCACTAGTTTACAATCTATAATGCACATTTATTCTTGGGTTCTATGTTTTTTCTTTATGCGCAGCATTGCTTCCCCATAGCAGACTGACTTCAAGAGCATGGCTGTTGTTTGAAGGTGTTGGAATTTCGCAGCACTGGGAGGCCTGGTAGATAGCATCCAGCAGAGCACATTCAGGGCTGTCACTGAACCACAGAACTGGTGGTGACTCCCAGCTTACCTTGAATGGTACACACCACTGTCCTGAGAGAGAAGAGGGGTTCTGGAAACAAGCCCAGGTCCATCTGCACGTATAGCAATAAATGCTGTATGTGCAATTAACTCTGCCTATCATCTTTAATGATTCCAGGAAGAATGCCTCTCTTCTGGTGGAGAGAAAAAGGACACACCTTTCTACATGGAGATCAATAGGTTCAGCATGAGCAGTAAGACACCTTGAGCTTCCAAATACGTGTGCATTTGTGAAACTGAGAGCCACCGAGTCCTAAGACGACTGATTTCACCTCCCAATCCAAACCTGCTTTCAGGTTTGCATTCTAGCTCTTTCATCAAACATGTAATAAACACTGTCACAACTTGCCATGCAAGAATGTACTGGAAAGTAACAATTTTAACTGCTGCTCTCACTTTTCCCTCCCATGTATTTAAATATAATAATGGTTTTTTTAAGTTAAATGAAAAAAGGGAAAGGGAAGAATTAGGTATTCTGGGCAACGTGTACAGCATGACTCTGTGTGTGGGAATGATATGGAAATTTTAATCTCTTCTACTAGTTTGTTGCTGCTCTGGGAGGAAGCAACAACAACAAAAAACCTGCCTATAAGTACTTGTTGAAATAATGGGCCCATCAAACCAGATGCTGGCCAGATGAGCAGTCTTTTTGTATGTGTTCATGTTCCCCTTGCTACTATTTGATTTCTGTGCAAAAATTAAACCGCGCTTAGTGCCTGCCTACAAGCTGGCAAGCCTCCAGATTATTAGGACATTTTAACACTCTTATATTTTAAACAAAACTATCAAAAGCATTTGCTGTGCCTTTTCTTTCCTTTTTTTTTTAGGGCTACTTAAGCAAACAGCAGCAACAAAAACTTCAAGGGGCTGATCTTGGTTGAGTTGGCTTGTATGGGATGTTTTTCTGAGGCAAAAGTGGATGTTAGATGTGTCATGTAAAGTTATGGATGTGGGCTCCTGCTCTGCTGAGGAGATGCCCCCTCGAATCAGGTGTTAAGGCACCACTGAACATAGTTGACTTGCTACCAATCTCATCCATTAAGTGCCTTTCAGTGAAGCATGCCAAGAAATAAACTAGTCATGGTAAACCTGACTTTTTAGCTCTTGCCAGGAAAACCTAATTCCCACACAGTAGCACAGAAAACATTTTTACGATGAAGATTTCACAAGTCAAAATACTACTGTTTTTGTGACTCTCAATATCCCAAGGGTAAAAAAATTGAATGAGTCATTAAGTTCCTGAAAAGCAATAAATTCACGTGGGTTTAAGTAGTTCACAAAACAAGCCTTTCCTCCTGTCACAACTCTTTCCCATTATGAGAAGTTCAGAGTCCTTCTCTGACAGTAAAGCTGCCACTTGTGGGGGATGAACTTAGTCAACATGATGAAGCATCTCCTACTGTCCTTCAAGGCTTTATGCTGAATGTGTCTCAGGATGTGCCTCAAAACAACAGGAAAAATTAATCCAAGGTAACATTATATCCCTACAAATATGTTCTGGATGGCATAATTATGTGCTGGTGGAAACTGGGGTTCTGAATGATTACATGTATTTACATGAGCATGATTGGATCAAAGTCTGTGGAGTCAATGGTTTAACATTGGTGCATGGCCTTTGAGAGATAACCTTGAGATTCTGGGGCCTGATTTTTTCCAAATAGTAAAGAACCTTCTGTTCTAATTATGGTGAATGGAAACTCTGATGCTTTTGTGTTACTGGAAATTAGGCCCCTTGGTGTCTCAAACAAAACACTGAAACAAAAAGTTCCTAAAACATTGAAGCACTAAAGCATCTTCTGTTCTTCTGAACATTTTGACATCAAAATAACTGTTGGGCCCAAACCAAAGCCTACACTAGGAAATTCCTAAATGATGTGAGGGGTTGCATTTTAAGTCCTATTGAAACAAAGAATTGATCTAGTTTCTTAAAATACAATCATGATGAACTATTCACCACAGTGACATTTTACCACTCAATTTCAGCAGATCTGTTGAGTGTTTGCATCCCAAAGTCAACTGCCCTTTTATTCTTCATGGCTCAGGATGATGTGGTGATCCCATCAAGTCCTGAGGCTGGCTCAAATGTATATTTATCTGAAAGCTCCAAATTCTGGCTGTGGCCATTTTCCCTTCCACGGGTCTGTTTGGTACCAAGTGAAGTGTTCAAGTGGTATTTGGGATGCTTGATGCAACTAGTAGACTCATACCTGTATGTTGCCATACTACTTTCCCAAATGAATGACAAAACTTCTGGATTTATCCACCTTGTGTGAAAAACAGTCCTTCTCCATGGCCCTACTATACGCTAAATTGTTGCTCCTTAAGGGTTTTGTTTGTAAAGTGGCACAGATTTAATATAGCATGTGTTTTATTTTGAGCAGACTCTACATTATAATGCAGCAATGTAATAGAACTCTTCTGGTTGACAAACACTCTGGTGTAAATGATTTAATTTACTAGCTGAAGCATGAGTCTACATATTATTGTACTGATCAGTCATTGCATACTAAAATCACTCATCCTTAATGTAATGATTTGGTATCCCTACAGAGAATTTGAGTCATCAGAAAGTCATTAGATACAGTAAAAAATGAAAATTACTATTACACAGCAGTAAACACTATTAACTGTTAGTTAAAACAGCATTTAATTTAGCAATGCAACAGTTTACAAATTTCTGCAGTTTACTTAGTTCTCATATAATTGTGACTACAAAGCTAATGCTTCCAGTGCCAATAGCATGACACAAATATGGGGTGGGAGAATATGATCAACTATTTCAGCTCGAAGGAAAGCAACTGTACGTCATTACAGAGCACCATGTTAATTTTCATCTTAGTGGTTCAGTCTTATGATGCAGAATCCACAATTGATTTTAGAGAAGGTAAAAAAGAACTGTACAATTCTGTAAGGTATATACAGGCACGGAACTGTTACTCAGCAGTGTGGATGGTGTGATATTTATTCTCCTGTGGCAAATGGGAAGTTGGCAAAGAAGTGTAGATGAAAGTAGAACACAGCAGAGTTCAGAGCTCTGTTATGGCATTCAAGCTTAGGGAGTATAGTGGCTGAGAACCTTTGGTGCAGAATGGTGCAGATTTCTTCTGAGGAGCACGGTATCATGCAACGCTGAAAACCTGGTGGGTGTTTGCCTAGCAATAAAACACACTTTCCAAGCATCACAGGTTTTTTACGTTGGGATAATTGAAGTGCAGTTTATACAGGAAAACAACATTTGTGCTTCTTTAGGTTCTGTCATATTGTGCCTGACAAACCTGGTGAGATGTCACGCCTCTACCAAGAGGCACTGGAGCTGCTGCAAGGGGACACGTGGCCCAGTGGTGACTCCCGCTTCACTGCCTGATTTTGCAGCTGAAGGCCCTATCTAGAGGGTTCCCACCATACCCATTCAACCAGCAGGCAGCTGTCTTACTCAAGCAAATGGGAATCCCAAGATTTCTAAAGCAAGAGCTGTCCCAACTCTTCAAATCATTTTTTAAAACTATTATTATTATTATTATTATTATTATTATTATTATTATTATTATTATTATTATTATTATTATTATTATTATTATTATTATAATTATTTAGTGAAGGCACTTTCCTCTGGTAGAGCTATGCCCATTTCACACTTGGATTTAAGTGGAAATTAAAGGGCATTTGTAGCCTGTGTAAAATCACACTTTTTACTGGTAAGGTATCCTCTTGCAGGCAAGGCCCACAATAAAGGTCTCCCTCTCCTCCTTCTCCTTCTTTTTTCTCTTTTTCTTTTTCTTTTTCTTTTTCTTTCTTTTTTTCTTTTTCTTTTTTTTCTTTTTCTTTTTCTTTTTCTTTTTCTTTTTCTTTTTCTTTTTCTTTTTCTTTTTCTTTTTCTTTCTTTTATGTGAAACTTGTGGCAAACCTCTGAGTAGAAACTGTATCTCCCAAGTCCAGGATTAGCTCCTTAGCCACAGGGCTGTGGTTCCTTTCATGTTGTTTTCTTTTTGTCACACAGTGTTGTATAAATGTTGGAGGCCAGTTTTATTTCTTCCAGCCGTAATCCACGCAAGTTGTATAATGGACTGCCTTCTGCTGTCTTGTAATCCAGCTGAAGTGGCTGGACTAACATCAGGGGTGGATCTGATCCTTCCCTTTGTGTATGAATGTATGTTCTTTGAGGGTTCTATCTATCTAAAAGCCTGGAAAATATTGATTTTGCAGAGTATCAAATGTGCCTAGACTTCACTGATAAGATAGAATTGTGGGATTTCTCTCATTTTCATATGTTTGAATGAAGAATTGGCTGGAGGGGCATTTTTTGCTGGTATCATATTAATGTCTGGTGATACTTTTGAGTTAGCAATAATTACATTACATCTGCTGTGTACAGAACAGGAAACAAATTCTTCTTATGAAGCTACAGCACATGGATACAGATTTTGAGTTTTGTACTGTTACATTTACTAACCACATAATTGCATATTTTGTTCTATTACGCCAGAACCTGAAATGTTATGGTGCAGGGTATAATTACATCATTTACTCTGGAAGAAACCCTCAAGAGTCAATATAAATAATAGGATTGCAGATTCATAGAAATTAGAGATGGGAAAAGAGCCTATTAGGTCATCTGCAGCCCAGTGAGAAAAATTATAGAGTTTCCTGGAGTGCATCTTATCATAGGCATTGATTGCCCTTTCTATTTCCTCATGTTAGAATTCCCCCAGAACCCTGCAAAAGAGCTGCTTGGTGGTGTGGGAGAGGGACTGTGAACCCGTGTCTCTGCACTAGCTGACAGCTTTGTAGAACTGGCAAAAGCACACCCTTTGCCCCCGGCAGTGCAAAGTCTTCCAGAAATCCAGGTAAAGCTGTCTTCTTTTCACAAGAGGTGTCAATTCTAGGGGCTGCACTGGTCACTGGCAGACGTAGGGATGAGGGCTGTTGTGTGTCCTGGGCTACTCTCTGAGCAGGACTTGTGCTAAAGTTTCTGCTGCCCACATCATTCACCTCGCCTCTAATTCAGACCCTGGTCTTTTCCTCTGTGTAGTTATTTAATTGGAATGTAAGTAGCAATTAAAAACTTGCCACAAATATTAAGAATAACTCTTATCCGAAATAGCTATCCATCTTTCAGCCCTTTTTTCCTCCATAATGGACAGCAGCCTTCTAAGAGGTCCAGGGACTGAAGAGATGGCCATGAAGTGATCCAGAAGTTGTCCAGGCTGCTTCTCAGTTTGGTACCCCTTGTCATCATCACTCTCTGCTCTCTTCTTGTAGGCACAGCTCCCTCCATCCTTTGTTTTCTCACTTACTGGCTTTCTTCTTTCTTCTCCCTCTCTTCACTTACTTGTCACTCTTTGAGAGGTTGGTTCTCCTTTTTCTTCCTTCTCCTCACTTGTATGTACAGAGAGCCCCATGTCAATGAGAAATTGTGTCAGTAAAACCACCTTCTGAACATACCCTTGGCAGATTTAGATGTGAGTAGAAAGGAGGTGATAGCAATTGGAGCTTTATGGCTTCAGCTGGTTTGCCTTTGTTAGTTCTCACCACAGGTACATGAGGGAGAAGATGCTGTCACCATACCTCCGTATCATCTATACGTGTCTCTAGACAGGCCCCCTGTGACAAGTTTTTCAGTCCCAGGCTGTTTCCATTAGCTCTCACATGCTGGTAATGGGTTCCTTGCTTACTCTCTCCCCTTCTGGTGTGAGCCCCAGAGAGCTGTGAGGCAGGTGGAAAGTAGTCCTGCCATGACGAAGCACCCCGGGGGTGATGACTGCAAAAGCTATGTCTTGGGGAAACAAATCCTTTCCCCGGGACAAAACCAGCAGTGCAGTGGGGGCTCTCATGGCACTCCCATGCCCACCTCTGCATACTGGGTTGTTGGTGGGCCCATGATGATGCCACTCCCTCTTCTTCGTTTCTGGGGGTCAGACCTGGCCTCCTGCTCAGCTTCATGATTTCATTCATTTTGGGGGATCTCTGCTGGGGATCTGGCCCTTTCTTACTCCTGAACCAGCAGCACAGCATTCCTGAAGGATGACTGCAGTGATGAGGCAATTAATTACAAAGCTGACTTAACTGTGTGCTCAGGTTTAAACAAGTTTGCATCACTAACATTCCCCGTGTAATTGCTATTAAAGGAGCAGAAGGAGCTGTGAAGCAAAAGCCATCTGGGCACATGTGGCTGTGCAAAAGGCAAGGGTGGCAGGAGCAGGAAAAGTCGAGAGCGAGGTCTTGTTTCCCCATGAGCAGGGCAGTGCAGGAGAGACTTCATCGTTTTGATTTCAATGCCAGTAGTTGCACTGTGAGCTGGTGAGCTGATTCTGTGGAGGACAGGGTCCTGTATGGCAAGCCAGGATGATCCTTCTCGAAATCCCAGCAGACCTGGTATCGTACCAATAACTGAGAATAATTGCAAGGTGCTTTGGAAAGACTGCTTTTCCCTGATGCCTTCCAGCACAAAGAGCCAGATGACTTTCAAGAGCTCCATGGAGTCAAGAATCACCACCAGTAATCATGGATGACTACATGCGACTGTGGAGGCATACAGGTGCCCTTCACGTGTTGCAGTTTTAACATTACTGACCTGTTTGCTGCCAAAAATAGTTTAGACTGAAATGTGTGTGTGACAGAGTCAGTTAATAATGATCTTTTACAAAAAAGAAGCAGGAGCAAAATGTACTAGCAAGTAAAAAGGCATTTGGAGGCACAGGAAGCATGGGAAATTGCTGCTGCTATCCTTTGGACTTTCTAACTTGTGCTGAAAGTTTGTCTTTGATTAGCATTCCTGTGGAGCCTTTACAATCGTGAATAAGTCCTCTTTAGCCTGCAAAACTTGGATCACTTCACTGTGGTGTCTGTATCTGAACAAAGTTGGGCTCCTGTAAGAAAGAGAAAAAAAAAAAACCCATATTGTGCCAACGGCTGCCCTAGTGGTTTTCAGAGGTGGACTAAAGAGAGTTGTTCCAGTTGATTCCACACCTAACAAAGAGCAGGCTAGGTCCGTGCCACCCATTAAGATTAGAATGCACTGCAACTCTGATTTCAGGCAGTGTTTTTATTTAAACCCTATCTGTAGATGTATCTAATAAACACTACTGGAAACTAATTTACATTCTAAAATCTATTAATTTAATCATAGTCATTATAAAAGTCAACCAATAAATAGCAAGTAAAGCAAGCAGAGTGAAACAACAAAACGAGATAACCAATCTAACTTAAATAATGACAAGCACTGCAATCTAGAACAAAAAAAATCACACAAGTTAACACTTTAACAACATTTGCATCCCAGTCTATTAGATCTTTCATACTTGGTGTGACGAAAGTGTGGGATGAGTAAAAACAAGTCCTTACGGGCAAAATTCAACCACACAGGCAAAGCCTGGATAAAATCTTCCCCATCCTTTCAGTCTTATGGAAGGAGGAACTGGAAGAGCCACTGGGTAGAAAATGTGTGTTTCTCCAACCATGGGGCCTGGGAATGAGTCCAGACACAACGTACCAACACCTTGATATGCAGGATGCTGTGCTGTTGTTGCAGTCCATGAGACTGAAAGAGCAGAAGTTCCAAAGCTTTGCAGCCTGCCCATGGGGAGGGTGATTTCAAACTCAGATGTAAAGATTTCAAACTCAGAGATTGCACCCCAGAGAAAGAAAAACCTGGTACTTGGGGCAGAGAATGAGACACTAGCAAATCCAGATTTTGTTCCTTTCACTCCTTGAGTCTCTATCTGATGAGAATTACCACGAGGCTAAAGCTTTTTCTAGAGCTGCAGAGGTAGTGGTTTTGGTGCTGCCACTCCAGAGAGGCAAAGGCGTCTGCTACCACACAACAAAGGTAGCTGCACAGACAGTGAGGGTCAGATAGGACTGGAGAGTCTGGCCTCGTTTGAAGAAATTCTGATGGTGGAGTGCCTTGAATGAAGGAATGTCAAGACTTTATAGTTAACACTTATGTATATTTAAATATCATACCTTTCAAGCACACCAGATTGCTGTTGTCTGTTGCTTGCTCCAGCCCTGCTTCCCAAAGCAATGGTGACCCCTGTGGCCTCTGTAGGCAACTCCACATCCTTCAGCAGCAGAGTCAGCTCCATGTGTCACAGACAAGGTACAGTCCATAGTACCAATGCCTCCAAAGATGGTTGAGGAATAGACTTTTGTCCCAAGCGTTATACAGCCCTTGGACTTCTGTCAAGAGCTGCATCTATGGTTTAGAGAATTTCTTCTTATTATTTCCCTCTGAGTCTCTCACACCAATTTCCTTCTGTTTCCCAAAATCGAACAAGTCGTGAGTGCTATGACTCCTCCCCAAGGGAGGAGATTTATTGTTTTGGTGAGAACCACCCACTGACCAAGCACTTGCATAGGTCAGTTCCTGAGTGGTAAAGCCTATAAATAAATGAATTTAGATTTGGTGATGCCCCTGGGAAACTTTACATCAACACATTTGTGTAAAGGCAGCTCCAGGCCCAGGCCTCTCCCATTCCTTTTATTTTTAGAGACTTATTCCCAAGAACAGAAGACTTCTTTCTTGGGGCCATATTTTTTTAAAGTGGTCCTATCTCTGCATCCAAGGGTGAGACTATAATAATAATAATAACAACAGCAATAACAGCAACAACAACAGCTAATGATGATGATAAGTGTAATACCTTTCACTTATGTGTTTCTCATAGCTATGATTTGCCTTACATCAGAAATATATAATAGGGGCTCCCTGCCAAGCAGATAACCAGTGTTGACCTGAAGAAGCTGTGCTCCAAGACATAAGCAAGCTCCAAATAAAAATACACATGCAAAATTATATACACTCACATATATGGCCTCAATCTGATTCATCCAAAGAGATGAAAGCAGTTGGCAAACAGCAATTAACTCATTTTCATGCAACAGATAAGCATCATCTTTCTATCTGATGGATGAGCAAGACAAGTTAAATGACTTGCCCAAGGTTACACAATGCATCAGGGCAGAGCTTGGAAGCAGTATAAAGAAGTCTTCATCCCCTGATCTAACTTTCCTCTTCTTGACTTTCATCTGAATTTTCAGTGTACAGAAGAGCAGACTTTCAGAAATGTGCTCACACGTACACATACGCTTGTGAACCTGGAAGATAAAAAGACATTAAGGCTGGGCTCTAACTGCATCTGGTTAGCAAACTCCCCTTGAAGACCTGTATGTTCTCCACAGCCTCTTAGCTTGCGTAGTTTAAAGGGCTGCAGCCAATTAGCATTTGATTTTGAGTAACAAATTTTCTTTTCCAACATAAATTAGATTTGTGTCTCTTGATGTTATAATTTTCAGTTTTAATGTCACTGAGTTTTGGCTTTGGTTAAAGAAGCAGCAAGAGTTGCTGGACAACTGCAAAGGGATGCTTTTCTTAACAGCAGAGAGATTGCAACCACTTAAGCTTCCTTTTTTTTTTCTTTCTTGTTTTTTTGGTGTCTACCTGAGAGAAAAGCACTTACTGTTAATCTCATAGCAGTAAATTACAGAGAATTTGCTGACTTCCATAATGTTTTCTACTCAAAGATCTTTAGAAATATTATCCACTAATTCAGCATGACAGCACTGCTATAAAGGTATATGGGGCTTCTCCACATTTTAGAGAGGAAAAAGTTATTGAAAGAAATTTGAAGGTCTGCTTGTTAGCAACAGTGTTGTGTGGATGGTACGGGCAGGTGTAAAGAGCCAGGCATATATATGCAACAGTCCACTTCCAGAGACAAATTTTAATATGCATATCAGGAAAACTACTGTACCCAATCACCAAGAAATTTAATATCACACAACTGACTTACCCAAGATCTCAAAGGAAATCTGTGGCAGAATCAGGAAAGTGTCCTGCTCTTGTTCTTAAGCCACAAACCCACTTTTCCCTTTGAACCGCCAATCAGTCTTTTCTTTGATTTAAGGTTGACTGAGATGAGCTGATTAAGTTTCCATGTATCATCTGGAAGCTTCAGAACAGGCTTGTTTTGCTAGACATTCCCATCAGCCCCCATAGTTTCAGGCCTTTTGATTATAAAATGCTTTTTACGTTAGTCTTCATGGAAACTCCCTTTTTCTTTTGTTTTAATCATTTACAAGCTGGAGCTTTGCCAATTTATGTAACATGGTCTCATCCTACTCATTATTTCATCATACTCCTGCCAGATCTTTATTAAATGTATTTCTCCCCCCGCTTTAGTAAAAAAGGGATGGGTGCCTGGGAACCTGGATATGCAAAATGAGTGGGAATTCAGATTTTTTTTCTTTCTCTATGTTTTTCACTCTCTTTTATTCCAGACTCAGAAATACCAGTGAGAAAGGTTATCTTCCCCAGTTGTGGGAGAGAAGTGCCTGTCAAGTTTAGGTGGGTTATTAGTGAGGGGTGGGATTCTTACTCCCTCCAAACTCCCACTAAGAGGGAGACAAGCCACAGACTTTGAAGTCTTATTCATGGTCACAGCACAAAAAAAAAACCCAGTAAAATTTTCTCTATAGGTCCATGAAGCAGGTTTTTAGCCTTCCTAAATACCTCCCAAGCCTTTTGTACGTGCAGCTTAGGTACACTTGGATTTCCTATCTCCTTTCACTGCTTTGGTACTTTCCTCCCCATGTCATCTATTATTTTTAAGGCGTATGCCTTGCTAATTGGAAAAGCTGTATGACTCCCTGTGAATTTTCACCACTCACATTCACCTCTTCGAAAGCCGTGAGCACAACATCTATGATATGACACCAAGAACTATGACCCAGTGATCTTTGAGGGACATAGTGGTGTTCTTGGCTTGGCTGGTCACTTCAAGGGCACTGGAAACAGCTGAATCCTGCTGGTGAAGCTTGGCCATGGTGGTTGTCCATTTGTAAAGAGTTGTTTGAGGACACTTTCTGCCTTCTAAAACCAATCTTGTGAGGATGCACTTGCAAAAGGTTGGTCCAGGGCTGTAGGCTGTGCTGTTCCTACTTGATAAAGCCACACTTTTATTTTCCTTTTCTTTTTTTTTTTTTTTTAGACTCAAACAAAGCCATTGAGCGATTCCGCACTCCTTGCTCCTTGTAGCAACACCTGGACCAGGCAATTTCCTGATAACCATGTCCTTGAGCAGATCATAGGTCCCAGTCTGTCACCCTCTACTGTGGCCCTTGTCCACGAGAGGATTTCCCCCTCTGTGTCTGCCTCCCATGGGCACAGACTGTCTTTCTTGTTCCCAGGATGAGAAATTTCTGATGTATTTTGCATATATGTTGAACCATGAGCTTTTGTACAGTTACACACACTTGTGGTTTCCTATGAATGCAAGGTTCTCCTCACCCCCAGTGGTTTTCCTAACTTTATTGGTGATAACTATCAGCTTTTTGTGGTTTGAGGAGAACAGGGGCCCCCATTATTTAAACTTTCTGCTGTGCTCCAAGCACTTTAACAAGCAAGTTGCACAAACTTTTTTCCCTCAGCTTGATGGACCCCATTTTAGTGTTCACAAGGGCACTTGACACCACAGAATCCAACCAGGCCTAATTAGTGTAGGTGTGGACTGCACATTGTACGAGATCTTCTTCTTGCAAAACATGCTGTGTGTAAATATGATTGCACATGATGTTGTGTTTGTGTCACTGGAAATATACTGTCATCGGAGATGAGGACCCTGGGTCAGTGTCCCAGGGGGAATTCTCCTCAGGACCCCTGCCCCCAACCCTCACACATGGCTTATTTCAGTGCATTTCAAGTACAAACACGACTGCTCTTCTGAAGTACTTTTATGAGCCTTGGGGGTAAGTCATCTCTGGCAGGGATGATTTAGCAGTATGCCTTTGAGAAGGTGAACTCCAGCAGAGGCAGGGAAATCACCCCAAACCTCTCACCAGTGTGGTGGCAGGCCTTTTAAAGCAGATCCCAAGAGCTTCTCACTCCTCTCCAGCACAGCCTCAGGCAGGACTACAGGATGCACTTCAGGATTCTACAGCCCACACCATGCCAAACACTTATAAAAGTAGTGTAAAATGTGTTGTGTGCTAGAGGTAAGTGCCTGTCACTGCCAATGGAAGGCATCAAAACCTGGATGCTTGAGCTGTATTTGGGAGGATTGGGCAAGTTTGTGTTTAGTTTGAGCAACAGGAAGGCAATGTGGGGACTGTGCCAAAAAAACACAAATATGTGCTCACCTCTTAACAGAGATGGGGATGAAACCATCTCCAAGGCCTATGGCTCCAACGGAGTGTTCACTGGAGGCAGAAAATGGTGCAAGCAGGCCAGTGGAAGCTGGGAACAAAATCTCAAATAAAATAAAGATGGGAAACCCATAGGTCTGTAATGAAACACAGGTCAATTGGCTGGATGGAGGGGAATTAAGGTAGGGCCCCCGTGTTGTCAGAAATTGTGCTGAAATTATAGTTAAACTGCTATCATGTCAGATTTGGCCTCTGCCTCAGTTCAGAAGCAGCTTGAGAAATAGCAAAATACATTGAGATAGCAAAGATACCATGGCTCACTCCCAGATTTGTTTTCACTTGCCTTCTACTTGTCTCTATGGTTGCTGAATTTGTGCTCCAATTTTTTCTTAATTCATGGAATTAATGGTGTGTAATATGTGAATTTCTGAGGATATGCAGCAAGGAAGTAACTTTCTCAGGGGCTGCTGTTACTGCAGGGTTATTTGTTTGGCCTGGGCCTGATAGCAATGTTGTTTGTGGCTTTTAACTTAGCAAGAAGGAATCCCAATACTGAATTATGTGATGAAAATACCTTTCAACAATCTCAGTGTCTGGCAGGGAAGGAACTTCAAGACTGGCCTTATGGTTTATATTTCCAAAGATGACTTTTACCTTTTGGTGCTCAGCTTTTGGATGCCAAGTTCCCAGACCAGCTCTTTGTCATTTACTGAGCAACCGCGAGAGTCATGGAGTTTCTGCCAGGATGCTGAGTGTGCTGTTCCACTACAAACACAGTCCATTTATTAAAGCTGAACAGCCTCTAAATAAGAGTATTTTGTGGAATGTGTGTATTTAAGTCTATAAAACTTCTCTAAGCTAATGCAGAGAGCCAGCTTTCCTTCCTCATGTGGTCTCACAAGGAGCTGGCAACAAGCCTTAGGAGAGAGACAGTGAGTGCGACAGTCGACCTCACAGGGTTTTTAGGGGTGACGAGGAGCAGCAGATCATGGACAAGCATGGACAGCCCAGTGCATGGGTAAAAGAGCAGCAGTCGCATGGACACAGCTGGCAGCAGGGGGTCTGCATCTGCCAGTTTATCAAACTGCATCACAGTCAAACAGCTGGCTGTTTGAATGGGGACACATGTCAAAGAGAGACCTCAGTACCGTGGAGCTTGGCATGTTTTAGCTGCAGACCCATCCCAAAGCCACAGCTCCGGTTTGTCCTGTCCCCTTTGCTGTCGCATTCCAAAACCTACAATCTCAGTTCAGGCCTGGTTCTTCCCTTTTGGCAAGTGTTAGTCTGCAAAAAATCATCTCATAATTTTCATACTTACATCTTTGTTTCAGAGTGGGGCTCTAGAGGCTTGCAGCCATCTTTCAGGAGGCTCCAGTTCGAGCTGGAGTTGTTAGTTATGCTATGCAACGGAGCAGCACTCACACAAACCAACATGGCAGCTGGTGCTGGGGTTTCATGGACACATAACAGCCCAAATGCCAAAAAGACGAGAGGGGGAAAAAAAATCTATTTAAGCAATTTTTTCCTCTCTATAGGAACTTAGTCTGTCAGCAGCATAAACACTTGCAATCATGCACTTCCTAGGATGCATGTGCTATCGAAAAGGGAGGTGTTAATTGCTGTGCTAATTACAACATGATTGCTTTGCACTTGTTTTGCACTTGCAGGTGATTAAATTTTTAACGAAGCATATTACTTGGCACTGTTAGCATAGTTAACACATTTCTCTCTCTCTCTCTCCCTCTCTCTCTTCCTCTCCCCTCCCTTTTTTTTATGCCTTGGGAGAAGTCCTGTGCCGCAGACCCTTCGCTGGCTGTGATGTGCTGTTGTGCTTGGAACGAGCCCCTGTTTAGGCTGTCGGTGGCAGTACCCCGGGTTCCTGCTCGGAAAGAGCAGCAGCCTGTTATCATCAGGCTCAGCGTGACGGCGCCGGCCAGATGCGAATGCAGAACCCACCAAGGTATTAGCTAAAAATTAGGCAAGGCTGTTGATGCCAATCTCACAGATTTCATTTAAAAACTATGCCAGCTCGAGCCAGTCAGGCGGCAGCGGCGGAGGGTGTGCGGGAAGGTGGAGAAATGACAGCAAGTTCCCCGTGATTTATTTCTGCTTTGCCGAGCGGGTTCCCAGCTGAATGAGAGCAGGGGAAACTTGCATCTGTTCGACGGGCAGGCTCACATCCCTCCAATAAGGCGGCAATTACACGGCCCAGTGAGGCTGCGTGACCAGAGGAAAGCTGGGTGAACCAGCCCATTGGATTTGTTGATGGGCATAGACGGCTTTACCTTTCTGGCTGCTGGTTTTGCAAGTTCCCTGCAAACTTGTTGATTCTGATGGGTTTGAGCTGATTGATCCCAAATGAATGATGAACTATCTTTTGGTGGATGCTGTCCAGACTGGTGTATTGCTTTTGAGTTGCTCAACTCTGTTTGCCTTTGGAGACTGACTGGTCTATTTTTTATGGCAACGTCAACTTTCTGAGGCTCTTGGGGTCAGGCTGCATGAATGGACTGGATGGTTGTTAGTATTATACATAAAAAAGGGATGTGATCTAGTCCTGAAAAGTGCTCCTCACAAGAGGCCAAAAGGCAACTCCTGCTTCCGTTCACAGATGATATAGGTAAAAGGAGAGAAACTGGGTGGACAGTGAGAAATATTGGAAAGGCTAGAAAAGATGATCTCAGCCAACTTTTTAAATTTCATGACTAAGAGCCGCTCAATAAGGAAGCAGAAGTGGAAAAAGAAGATTTGAAACTGATAAGGAAATATTTTTAGATAACACTTAATTAACCCTGGGAGCTTAGTGCCACAAAACACCACAGAGTCCAAAAGATTAACTGGATCCAAAACAGGCTAGGTAGGCATTTGTATGGATAAGAAGAATTACATGAGACAAGATTAAAAATCTATAAGGGATGCAAACTCTCATGCTTCAAGGCATTGGGAAACAGCTAACTGGTGAGGAATAAGAAAATACTTCTCCTGTGGACAGATCATCCCATGATGGTTCATAGGGGGGTTATTGCACTCTCCTGTGAGACAGCTGGTCTGGGTCACTGGCAGGGATGGGCACTGAGAGTGGCAGAACAATGGCCTGATCCAGCACCTGGCCAGTCCTTTGCTCCCATGCAGCATTCGTCTGCATCCAGGCTAGGCCAGGGATACCTTTTAAAATAGGAAGGGGGAAACCAAAGAGCTTACAAGGAGACTACACGGATACTCCTGACATAAATCCTTGCTTCTTGTGCACGCACTACCCCAGTGAATTAATAGGAACAAAGGAAAAAAGTTGCTGCTGGGATTGTTTACATAATGTGAATTAAGAAGTGCCTGGGAACATCTTCAGCATGAATTAGCTGAATTTATTTTGGCCAAATATTTGTGAACCGTTTCTTGCTGCATGTGCTGAATTTTACTGTGTCCAGGCACACACAAGCATACACTGTTGGGGAGTGAAATCCTGAAGGATTTGGGACAGCAGGTCTGGTCTCTGGGGAGCTGGGAAATGAGACTGAGGTTTGGTACCCACATAAGGCAGATAACTCTGTGCCCTGTAGGTGGTTTGGTTTTAGCATTAAGTGTTAAAATAAAAATTGGACTTACGTAAATTGCTGTGAGGTGATATCCTCACCACACTGTCATGACTTGGCAAGTTCAGTCTAGAAGTTCATGGACACTGAACCTCACATATTAAATATAGATAATGTAAATAGATTTGCCCACTGGCATCAAGGGGCCAAACTTAAGTACCTAAGCTTCACACTTTTTGTGCCATGTAATTGTTCACATGTCGTAATTGTTCACATGTCGATGTTCACATAATTAGGGGACTAAGAGGCCCAGGGGGAGTGAAAATGACAACAGGAATATGTTTTTCTGCAGAGCTGGAGAGTTTGCATTAACAATATTGCATTAACAATTTAGAATGCTGGCAAGGCTCTCTTTAATGTTTCATGCATTTTTTTGGCCCACAAATCACAGGCCTTCACCTTTCCCATCATGTTGGCCATATGGCCCTGCAGCAGGTCTGTCATGCAGGAGTGAAGACAAAGGGTGGGAGAGGACCCTGCATGCCCCGGGGCCTGTTCCTGGAGTGACAAAGTATGTATGAATGTGTGTGTGTCCCCTCCATGTGGGGGGCTGAAGAGGTGAGGAGCAAGTGAATGGTGTCTGTAAAGTCCTGGGGATTCCAGCAAAACATCTTCAATTGCAGGATTGGTTTTTGCTTGACTTTTCTGTGCCAGCCTTAAAAGATGTGAATTGATATCACTTTTAAGTGGAAGGTTTCATTATCTGCAGTTTCATTAAGAGCAATATCTGCTGAAGGACCACTGACTGTTTTTTTTTATTTTTTACTTGATGGTTTCAATTCTATCTGCAGCAAACCTTGTCATTCCCCCCCTCCAAACTTCATATTCTAGTCTATTACTCACTGTCTGTCTGGCCCCTATCGTACTTTGACTGCAGATGTCATAACAGAAAAGAGATGAACAGGCAGCTCTTACTTCCTGATAAATTAATGTGCTGCAGTCTAATCCATATCCCAAATGATAAAGTTAACAACAGTTTGCAAGCCTGTCACATAATCTAAAAAATTCAGATGGATATTTTTCCCCCTTGTGTGGGAGGAAAAAGCTGTTTCGGGGATGAACAGTTACTAATACATTTAAGCTCCAGTAGAATGTCATGGAAATGGCACAATTAATTCATCTGCCACCTCAATCCAGTGGTGAAGCACTTTTATTGAGAGCAACATGTCTGGCAGGCTGCTGGCCGTGGTGTGCTTCCCAAGGCTGCTGCAGCCCGTCCTCCCTCCTTCGTCTGCATGCTCCAGCTGGGCTCAGGCCTCGCTCAGCTGCCAGTCTTCGGGGGCGAGTTTCTGCTGCAGTCTTTGGGGTCAGTCACCTGTGGTTCTCCCACAGTCCCCAGCATGTGGTTACTGGGACGTGGAAACGGGAACTCAGCAAAGCCTTGCTCTAAATCTGCTGTGCTGCTCCCGAAGCCGTGGTGTGCGTCAGCCACGACAGCACACGTCCTTTTGCGAGGGGCAGACTGATGTGCGGACCCCAGTGACAGATACCTGTGGATCTGCCACTGTGCCGTAGGTGGGGAAGGATGCTCTTCCCAGCCTCTGCCTCCTGTGTGGTTTCACTGGGGAAAACGGTGTGTAGAGCCTCTCTGTTCACACTGAGCAGCTCAGGTATGTGGGGTGAGCATCCAAGGGATGGATCCTGAGCCAAGAAGAACTGGATTAGCGCCTTAAAAATTCACGGACTTGAGCCAGTTTACACCAGCTGACAATGAGGCCCTTCCAGCATAAGTGCCTGTGGGAATTAACTGTGCAAAAAGGGTTTATTTGGGCATGGTCTCCAAAAAGGGGAATTACCTTAATTTCCTGGTCTAGAATTCCTATAAGAAGAATGTTTCCTGTAAGGTTTCCTCTGTGTCTTTCTGCAACCACACCAAATGTAACAGATAAAGGCTTTTATCCTAATATTTTCCAGTGATTTTAACGACAATGCAGATTGGCAGAGGAATGAGGGAAAAGAAAAATGCAATAATGAAAACTTTAAAAGCTTTCCCTGCTGCAAATTCATCAGCCGATTCATAAAGCATGAAAAGGGTATGAGGGATGGAGAAATATTCATATCAAAGCTAAGGTGCATATCCTTGATTTCAGTACTTTGTTTTGCTCTTCTTGCCAGTTCTACAGGTTGTTTTTTTCTTTTTCTGATGGTAGGCACAGCTGACATGATGCTTAGATCTAAAGTTTGCATTGCTGATGCAGCTCCCTTTTACTTCAACCTGCAACTCCACTTCAAATTCTGTGCTAAGCACACTTTCAAGCTGCAAATATGTGGTGGGCAAAGAGAGATGGGAGGTAGTCAGTGTTGGGATGTTAGCTGTGCTGGTGGATTGAAAAAAAAACAAGAAATTGAGATGTCAGCTTGTTGCAGGATTCACTTGGGAAGCTGGAGGAATACCACAGTGGGCAATAGCTGTTCCAGAGTGCTGTCTCCTGCATGGAGCAGGCACAATGGGCTTCAGCCCCCACAGCTGGGCGGTGTGGGTCAAAACAGCCTCCTCCCAATCTGCTTGGGGTTCTTCCTTTGCTTCAGAGTCACCTTTGAGAAAGGCAAAGCCGTGTTCAGGCTCTACCTCTCTCTCTCCCATTTTGTCAGGTCTGGTATCAGTGCTACCCTCACGCTTCCTCACCAGAGGCTGAGCAAGATAGATGCAGAAAATACCTTACCACTGTGGGACACATCTAAATCTAATGGAATGAAAACCACAGGTGCTGACTTTAAGAACATTTCCCTCTTTAGGAGACACTGACAGAGGAAACCTGTTGTTCAGGAGTTTAATGGTCCCCGGACAAGGATCCTGTAAGCAGCCCCTTTTCCTCTTGGATGCCTCTGATGCCAAATAGGGGAAGGCAAAGCTTACTCCTGAGGCTGACCTATTTCTGTGGAGCAGCTGCAAGCCAGGGTAATAATCCACTTATCTGGTGAGAAACCCACAACAGCACCTTACAGACAGGCACTGTCTTGCCAAGCTCTGGTTCTGCAGCCTGTGGGTGGTTGCTGACAGCCTCCCCCAGAGCCCCCCCCTCAGCTGGCCACAGTGCCCCAGAAGAAGGTCAGCCCAAAAGATGGGGTGGTGTGGATTACTGAAACCTTTGCTTGAAATTATACCTGGTGGTGATGCTTACAGAAAGCCTTACAGAATACCCAGAACTGCCAAATGAGTAAAAACTAGGATCTACCAGAATGCTGTGAGGAAAATCTGTTATTAAACCATCTTCAGTGAATGACAATGCCTTCACCAAGGAGTCATCTGAGAGAGCATTTTCCAATGCCTCGTGGTTTGAAGGTGGTAATGGCTGAGGGGTGGGCAGTGTCCCCCCAGTTACACCTTGCAGCCTTGGTAGTGTGAAGAGTGGTGGAGCACAGACCAGCCCTGGTGTCCAAATGCTGCTGATCAGCTTCAGCAATGTCACCAGGTGTGGTTCCATGCCAAAAGAGAGATGCTGAAATGTGAGATCTCTGCAGCTCCCTAAAATGGCCACGTAAATCTTTGGTCAGCTGCCACCATGCTGTATTGCAGCCTTGGTTGGTTTCCTCACAAGCCTCACTCACATCAGGGATGCTCCTGAGGTCAGAGCAGGCAACAGTTCTGCCTACTTCAGGGCCTGGGTGGGAGAGTGGGGAGGTGGAGACCCATGCTTTATGTGCTGGGGGAGGCTGCAGTGAGTGAGCCAGGCCCTACTGACCAGGGCATGTGTGCCAGCTCAAGACTGCCAAGGTCTCGTTGCTACCACCACATCACTCGTGTCAGTTCCCACTTATTAGAAAATCTTCCCAGATCAGGAATGAGGTAACTCTCACTCACCCAGTTAGCTGTGTCTCCCAAGAGCCTTCCAGGCAAAGAGCAAGGTTCTCCCCTGAGCAGGTCTGTGCTATTTGAATACTTTTGCTGAGCTTTCTCTGGCTAAAAATTGCCTTACCCCGGGGGACTCCTGTGCCTGAGGGACCGCAGAGTGTTCTGCTGGGCATGCCGGGTGATTGCTGGCAGAGGGTTAAAACCAACTCCTCTTGTGGGTTTGGTGACCTACACAGAAAAAATGTGTGTATGTGAAAAGAGTGTAGAGCTCATTATACTGTATATTTCAAGACTCATGTCGTGGTTTATTCAGGACACACGTCTACCTCTTCCTCATCTTTTGTAAAAAATAAGCCCACAATTGATACAGAGTAAGAAGACGTCACTGATTCTGGCCATAAACATTTTACTAAGTACTTTGGGTGAGGATATTCCCAAACTGCCTGGGAATCATCTCATATAGACCATGTGATCTTGTGATAGACCATGATCTTCAGCTCCATCCCTCTTGCCCAGAAAATTCTTTCCGGCATTGTGGGATACCAGGACCTAATAGCCAGGTAAAAGCACTCTGCTGCCTTTCTCCTTTCTGTATTAGAGCATTTTTCCCTTAGGGAGAGAAGTTGAGTAGGGCACTGCAAGGGCAACCTAGGCCATTAGGGCATTACTGTTCTGCGACATGTTAATTTCCTGTACTTATGCGTAATATGGGTGTCATGGTGTTGGATGTTCTCTGTGATGATAATGCTAATAATGATGATGATGATGGTAACAATAATAATAATAGTGTTTAAAAGTACCCTGTTTTTCCTTCATCCCTCCTTGTGGATAGCTTTGCTGTCTAGTAAATCTCAATATTTAGAACAGATCCAGTTTTTAGCACTGAAGACATACACATAAAAAAAATCAGAACTGACTGCTTCAGGCAGCTGATGGATTAGCAACAGCCAAAGTTAAAAAGCTACAAGTCTCCAGACTGATGGGAAGATATAACACATAGGATCAAAAATTGTTGAATATGAGTACATTAAATAATACAATCATCCATTGTGAAGATTTCATAAAGACGTTGCAAAAGAAGGGTTTCTTTGGTGTTCATCTTTTCCATAGAAATCCTTTATGAATAAAAAAACTATTAAAGAAATAGTTCCATGAACATTGGAAGTAATGAAGCCTGGTTTCACAGAATGGGTGAATTTGGAAGGGACCACAGTGGATCATCTGGTCCCACCTCCCTGCAGGGCCATCCTGGAGCATGTTGAGCAGGATTGCATCCAGACGGTTCTTGAATATTTCCAGCGAGGGAGGCTCCAGAGTCTCTCTGTGGGCAATCTGTTTCAGTGCTCAGTCAGCTGCGCAGTAAATTTCTCCTAAATAGTCTCCCATAGATCCTTTCTGTGTGGATTCTCTGCTGGCTGAGACAGAGATCATCAGCTTTTCCTTTCATTGGCACTAATAAGTTCTTGCATCTTTTTGTCCCCTTCTTTTAATAAAACTTATAGGGACACTTACTCTATCTCTTGGCTTGGCTGAACCAACGCAGCAGGTTCAAAAGTGACTGTGCAATATGAGGTGACGGATGTGCCTATCCACGGGGTGACCTGACGTGTGCCCAGGAAATCAGAGCCATGGACTAACCACTGTTGGGGGTGTCCTTACCAGACTTTATTGCTGCTGCACCACGCTGCAGCTCTGCATTCACCTGTGCCATCCCAGAGCAAACGGGGTGTCCAGTGGTGAGGAAAGCTTACAACATGCTCCTGTCCTGTCACATGTAAAGTGAACTTGTCTTTGTACACTGACAACATTCATACTGCTGCTATTTCTGAGACAGTTAGAAAAGTCCTTGGAGTGGAGGCTAGCCTGGAGATAGGTATCCCTTTAGGTCTCCAGGGGTTCAGCCTGGCTGCCCTTTTGTCTGCAGAAGCCTGTGCAGAAGAACTTTTTTGTAACAAATTCACGTTGTGCTCCAGCAGAGAAGAAAGTAGTTTTCCTGTCTTTCTTGAACCCAATATAAGTGGCATTCCTTATATTGGGTTATATTTGTCCTTCAGAGGACAAATCAGAGAAATGTTATCACCATGTTCCAGTGGCTACAAAGAAGATCAAGACTCCCTTCTTACAAGGAGTCACCTGGAAAGATGATAAACTAAAGATGGATATAAATTATTCCTGGGGAGTTCCAATTAGATACAAGAGGAAAATTTTCTACAATTAGGACAATCAGCCATTGGAATAATCTACCAGAGAAGTGGTGGATTCCCCAACATTGGTCGCTTTTCAGATTCAGCTGAACAGAGTGCTCAGCCATCTTGTGTAGACTGCTTTTGCAGAGAAAGATTGGACCAGATGATCCTTGAGGTCCCTTCCAGCTGGGTATTCTATGATTTCATTAAATCCATTTGCGAGTTGTCCACAGGTAGTCCTCCAAATGTACAAGGCTGCTGAGCTAGAGGTCCTTCATCTTCAGCAGCCTTGGAGGAGCCCTCAGAGATTCCCTGGGGACTCCGAAGGTTGCCTAGATACCCTAGCATGAGAACTCAGGCAGATAAGTCAGCCTTTTAATCTTATTTTTCTTAATTAAGGAGATTGATGACATAAGATATTCTGATTACCAGTGATGAGTTGTGGGCCAGTAAAAGACTGAACAAATTTGAGTCCCTTATAGCTCAGATATATCTTTCTGGTCTCTGAAACAGTGCACACATTTTCATTTCTCACTTTCTTCAGGCACACTGGAACACAGCAAGAACAACATGGTGCAACCACATTGTTTCATCAGATGGAAACCTGTGTAATGTCAAGTGATCCCCACTGAAGTTTAAACAGACACAGAAGACCACATTTTCATTAACTCGTGCATATACACAGATTTTACAATGGTAGTTTGAATTTGGAAGTAGGTGCCCATCTGCAAAGTGGGGACATCTTGTTAGCAGATGTTATTTGCCTGAGAGGTTGAACTTTTTCTGATGACAGTACTTTTTACTTTTTTTTTTAGCATTTGCAGCACCCTGAAGAAACATAAAGGCACAACTACAACTTTACAAGCAGCAAATTGTTTTCTAGTTGAAAATACTGTATAAAGACAAATTGTTATTTATACTTTGCAGGCAGACTTGTTCACAAAAGTGTGTGTGGGCAAGGTGAACCTGTTTATGTAAGTAGCTGTTTCCTATTATTCTAGGGAATTCATGAATGCAAAGCATATAGATAAAATCCTGCTCTGTGTGGGTGCATTTGTTGAGCAAAGCTGTTAGATGTCTGTTAAAAGGAAATAACACTTGTATAGCCAGTTTTCACAGATGTAGTGTGTGAAAATTATTATTAAAGTATTTCTAGGATATTTCTAGCAGAATGAATAGTGTGCAATTTTTGAAATTAAGATTTTGTGGCCAAAACAAAAAGAAAGTCCGAATTTGAATTCAGACTTATGTATGGTTTTCCTTATGTGACACTTCTAGATTGTGCACTGTGAAGAAAAAAATTTCAAGATGCTTCTCTTGATAGTTGAATGCACTAATCCAGGGAAGTAAATAACAAAAACCCCAATGATATGCGACCACTGGGGATTGTCCTCATGGAAATAGTTTGTCTGTTCCCACTTTGCCGTGTCAGGCTAAACCCACCCCTTCTTCCTTTTGGCTCAGGCTGCCGAAACATTTCTTTCCCGTGTCAGATATTTTTTGCTGGGGGAAGGAGACTGCCTACAGATTTCACCAGAGGCAGGAGTGTTTCAGGAGAACTCTGTGTGTGCTGCCCATCTTTTATTGCCTGAGGAAATGGGAGATGAACAGGCCATGGGACTGAAACTCCTGCTCTGATGAACCGCAGCAGCTGGTGATTTTCCTGATTTAAAGCAAAACAAATGGGCTCTTTACACTCATGAAATCTTCCTTCAAGCAGGTAATGCATGCACTATTGGCAGAATACATGTGTGGAACTCTTGGGCTATAATAATTTTTGTGGGACCTTCTGGGCATGAATCAGGAGATGTTATTAAAGCTAGTGCTGCCACCATTCACATATGAACTTCTTGCTGTAGTCAAAGTTTTAATTACCACTCCCATTCTTGAAGCTGGGGTTATTGGCTTAAACTTCAGACTTTGGGTTGGTTTTTTTCTTTTAATTAGATGGTGGAAGTGGACATGTTGGTTTCTACTCCTTTCAGTGGTGAAGAAAGAGCTCTGAAGTTAACCCAAATGCATCCTGAAGATGAAAAGAACAAAGAACACAAAGACTATAGCTTGAAAAAGAACACTTTTTTTCTTTCTTTCCTCTTTTTTTTTTTTTTTCCCAGAAGCCAGAGTTGTGATTTTGCCCAGATGGATGTTTTTGAATGTTGGAGCCTGGCAAACAGGGACCAATCTGAATAAATATCTAAAATAAATAAATCCAGCATCCCTGATTAATACCCAAAGCACTTTTATTCCCATACACATAAACCAGCTCCACCCTGATTAATCAAGTCTGTCTCTACTGTGTAATACTTACCATTTTTTAATTAAAATTGAGAGCTTATACTGTCCAGAGTACTACATGTGCGTTCCCTGAAAAAATTACAGCACAAGCAGAGGCCATTTTTTTTCCTACTCCTGCTACAAATTTCCTACTGAACTTTAAAGGCAATTCCAGGTGCAGCTGAACACTATCTGTTATCCTTGCCTGTACTCCTAATCAGAGCAGCACAATCTGCCTTCAGAAACATTTGTTCTGAATGGCTGCTGTTTCTGAAAGCAGATGCTCTTGAAAATGCAGCTGTCAATAGCTCCACTTACCAGTGTTTTCTTGCAAAGAAATATTCCAGTTAAGGTTTGCTTGGATTTAACTACATGCTTATGACCATGCTGGTGAGGTATAATATTTTTGCCTGTGCGCACGGAAGAAATCAATAAGCTGCTTCTTCCTGACCCTGGTTTTGCTTTTGCTCCTGCCCATATAAATCAGGGAGATCTCTGCTCAGATGAGCAGTTACACCTGGATAAAATCGTGGGAGATAAGCCTCAATTCCTTTGTTTGAAGCAGAAACAGGTTTTTGTACAGCGAGGGAATAACCAAGTACTTCATGGTTCCTTTCTCTCTGTGCTCTGTTTTTTTCCCTTTTTTATTATTTGAACAAATAGGATTTTACTCATATATTACACCAAACCAATGACTCCATCTAGCTTCCCACAGTGCACTTTTTATAGCAGAGAATACTCCTTTCTTGTCTTGCTGAAGCACATATTTTCACATAATTTGCACTGATAATATAACTCTGCTGAGTAGATTGATAGAATATATCACTCTTCACAGTCTAGCAGTCCCCCTCCTTAAATAATGGAAGTGGTAGACTCCTGGTAGTCTTGATTTTAAACATTTTAAATATATATAATGGTTTGCATACTGTGCAGTGATTTGTAAAATGTGAATGCCTACAAAACCATGGTTACCAAGCATAACATTATCTTATTTTTACTTACACAACCAGTAAAACAGCTGGAGGTCTAAAATCATGGCCTAGCATTAAATGCATTACTACATTTTAACCATGCAGGATGAGGCTGTCCTTTCAGCTGGGAGATAGGAAAAGAAAAAAAGGGTAGTGATTACTGGAAAATTAACACCTCCCATTTTAATAGACTGACTATACCAAAGGCACTTAAATAGAAACCCTTCAGCTGAAATGAATTGGAATTTTATCTATCTATCTAAAGAGTGAGTAAGACACAAGTGGCTTTGAGCTACACAAATAGCAGTATCAATCTACAGAGTGGAAATGGAGTATTTTACTGATAGAAATCCTGTCTTTTGTTTTAAGACCCACCTGTGTGGTACCATTTAAATTTCTTTTTTTTATTCCTGTCCCCGAAAGAAGATCCATAACCACAGTGCTTCCTTAGTTTCCCTTTTTAACATCCATAATTGTAATCAACTGGCAATGAATAAAGCTGTGAGCCATAAAACCTGGTCATTTCAGCCTGCTCACAAGGTTTAGGACGAGGTTTCCTCACCTAAATTGGTGTTACCAAGTCCTATCAGTAAACTTCCACAACAGTGGTATTGAAGGACATCAATTTTGCTACTGCACATGGTGTCTCATAAATAACACCTTAATTGTTCTTCCAGAAATATGCCTCCATGGGCCTTGTTGAAATGTTCTCCCAGGATGTAGTTTCAGTGCAGGCTTTTGCCTGGTGGGAGGCTGATGGAAGGCAACATGCTGAGTCCCTATGGGGCAAGAAAGTAACCCCACTTCTGAAGAAAACCACCAATGAACAGGGCATCTGGAATACTGTAGGAGCAGACAATGTGGCACAGCTCAAAGCAGAAGTTTCTTGTGGTTAAAAGTGTGTCCTTAAATGCATTTGTTCATGAAAAGTGTCTGGAAACAAACATTCCTCCTTATTTCATCTGTTCTCACACATCATGGTACGTCTTGGCAGTGTCCCCTCTTGGATCCAGAAGAATGTTCCACCAAAATCACCCCAGAAAGTTCCCAAATTTCTCAGGTTTCAGGAGTCTGAGGACTATCAGCAATGTGAAGGGATCACTCTGCACCTGATCAACGTGACTCCAATATCCAGTCAGTGAAGCAGGTGCAGATTGAAAACTGTCAGCACTTCCCAAATCATCCCCACGAACCTGCATGCTCTTCTGCTACAAGTATGAGCCCATTCATGGCACGTGGTAGCAGCAGTAGGAGTAAACAGCATTCTGGTGGCTCCTCCAACCTCAACAAAAGTATAGGGAAGGGTAGCCAGGGGCTGATGCATTGCTTTCTTACTCTGCCTGCACTGGAGAATGGTGGGAGATTTGGCTAAATGCTTGTGACATTAGGAGACTGAGATCTGATTCATGTGCCTGATAAAGCTTTGAACAAGGTAGTGGGGGAATAAAAAGCATTTGACTCTCGTCTCACAACACGAGTTTTACATCAGTGGTATTACGGGCTGTGTTTACACAGGCGGCCACGCCAGCTCTCAGACTCCACAAAGTCCATTAAAACCAGCTTGTGCAACCCCCTGCAGAGCCTCCTACTTTGCTTGCCTGACTCATGCTCAAAGAGTCCTACTCAATGCACACTCCTCACCCCCCATGTGCCAGCAGCCCCCAGCTCCCAGGTCCCAGCACGCAGCTCCCAGGTCTAGGGTCCGTGGTGGAGGGGAGAGCCCCTCCTCTCTCCCAGGCTGCCAAACCATAGGTGAGGAGGGATGGAGAGCTGTGGTATTGCCTGCCCCATCTCCTCCAGTGTTGCCCTGGATGGATGACAGTCCATCATCTACTGTGGACCTGGTCATCCTGGGCACTGAATACCCCACTGTGTGCTTAAGGAGTCAGGGTAGGAGCTTAGCCAGGGTAAACAGCAGCGCTGTGAATCCCCAAGAGCAGCACTGAACTACCCCTGCCGAAAAGGGTCTCTCCTCGGAGACCCAACAGTGCCTTTCCTTATGGCACAGTTATTGTGAAGGCAAGGTTGTGGTGATGTTGGCACAACATCTTGGACTCAAAAATGACTTGTTTACTTTGGAGAAGATCAGAGAAGGACACAGATTATACAACCAAAGGAAAGAATGAGACTGGTTAATAGCACTGGCAAATAATGGAGGAAAAAAATCTGCACTTTTATTCAGAGAAGAAAATGAGCATTGTAGTAAACATGCAGACAATCCACACCAAACACAGATCTGGTTTCTGTGTGAAAATGTGTGGTCTAGCTGCAATCGTTATGGAAGCTGCTCCAGCTTCAAATGGATGTAGTATTTCTGAAATAGTTGAAATGAATGCTGTCTCTGGAAGGAAACAATGGATGTCGTAAACAAGCAAATATCTTGTCAATAGCTGAGCAACGAGGGTGCTGAAAATTCCATCAGAGGAGAACTAAGCATGGGATTTCTGATGTTACACCTGTCTAGAGGTTGTTCCATGGGTACAGGGACAGAGCAGCTCCCAGGGAACATGTCAGCCCTGCACACCCCAAAGTCAGGAGATGGGTACCTGCTTTTAGCAATTTCCAACCATACCAGTGGGAATGTGTTCAAAAGCAGGGATCAGCTGCATGCCTTAGAAATGAAAAGGCTGTGCACTCAAGGTGGTTCAGATGCGGTTTCACATTTCTAGCACCTGATCCTTTTCCTCAGGACACCCTGCCTCAGAAGGGCATTCTGCGTTACAGAAGAGCTTGGTAGGGTGGCCTGGCTTTCCTGTCCTGGCTGTCCCCTTTTGGGTTATGGATATGCCAGGAATACTGATGGCACACCACTGGCAGAAAAGCTGCTCTCACATGGGTCAACCTGAACCCAGTGCTACCAGGTGGTACCCCAGTTTTGTGCCATTTCCTCTACTCCAGCTCCCTCAGGCGTGGGCTCAGACCCGCAGTTGTGGCAAAGTTGAAGCTGCTTTTTACAGCTGAACATTTCTTACTGGTTACAGAGTTTTTGCTCTGCAGTGAGGTACTTTGTGAGGAAGGGGCAGGTGGGAGGGTGGGACAGTGTCTTTCTCAGCCTGCTCCACCGGAACTGTTTTTCATGTGGCAGGACACAGAGAGTGAGGGTGGCCATCCAGGTGTAACTGCTGCTCACCTGCTCTCTGTGTCCTGCCAGAGGATTCCCCTGCCCCACAAAATTCACTGCCAGTAGCAGGAAATCCTGTGGGATAACACCTTTGCCAGAGCTGCATGGGATATCAAGTCAGCGCAGTAAGCAAAGCACAGTATTTTCCTTTTAAAAGAGAACCCCCTCACAAACACACACCATGGACTTGCTAATTACTGACTTACAAGCACGGGATTCTTTTGTAGCCTTCACTTTTCACTGGTTAGTTTTGTAATTTTTTTTTCCTTTTTAGGGTGACAAAGAAGAACCTCATCTTACTGTCTGTTGTCAATTAGCTGCTCAGCCCTTCACCCACGACTGAAAGCTTTGTGTGATGCAGAAAGCCCCACAGATGCTGCCAGAGGAACCTCAACAGCTTCTCTCTCCATACCTAGTGGGGATTTACAAACACACTTTAGGGAGTTTAGTCTGAGCCTGAGCACTTGGCTGTATTTAAATACTCTGCTCACTGCTTTGTAAATCCAGAAGATTTCATAGGTTCCTTCTCTTCAAATTTCCACAGAGAAGCCTGTAAGTGCCTTGGACCAAATAGCTGTGCAGTTAATGAACTGTGCATTCACAGGCGCTATGTCCAGCTATGAATTCACACTTAATAGTTCAACAAAAATGTCTGGTTTCATATGTTTTTCATTGTTTTTTAAATAGTGATAGGCTTGTCAATTAAATCCATCTTTAAAATAGATTTTACCAAATATATACACTGCTCAGTGAGATTCATTTAATATTATCTTTTCCACATGCATTTCCAAGGGAATTAAAGGACCCAATGTTCTATTGTAATTGGTGATTTTTTTTCTTCAACTTCCCTGAATACCAAACATCTGATAGGATACTGTAAAACCCTCTGGAGAAATTTTTCTTTTATGGAGAGACCAGAGTGAAAATTTTCAATCTGAAATGCACATAAGGCTAGATTTTCAAAAACGTAGGCTGCTGCCTCCATTTGTGTGTTTCAACCCAAGATACCCAAAGTATGATTTTTCAGGGATGCTGAGTAAACATAACTCCTGTGGACTCCAGCCAGAATTTTTCCTGTTTGCCACAGCTGCAAATCAAGCTCTGCATTATGAAGGGGACCAGAAAGCATTTCTTGAGCACTTTTTACTTCCACTATTTCCTTACTGTGGAAACAGGCTTAAGTGATACTTGATGGCATTCAGTCACAGATGACACAGCTCATAAAGCCAAAAAAAAAAAAAAAAAAAAA
>VZTI01001987.1:89265-187924 GCA_013397865.1 Struthidea cinerea
TCCTCTTTTTTTTCCCCCTTTTCCCCTCTCTCTCTGCCAGTGACATACTTTGTAAAGGGGCACCTGGAAGCAGAGGGCCGTTGTCGGTGGCTTAAGACCTCTCTGCTTGTTGTGCATGGGGGCCAAAGACCCGGTTGTAGTTTACATAAGTACCTACCCTTGCTTATGGTTATGTAAAATAGGGATGAATATCTAAACCCAGGATCAGAAGTCTCCTGCACATGAATGAGTCCGTTAAGTGGGGAAAGAAAACAAGGCAGAGCCGTGCCAGAGAAGGCACGGATGGCTTCACATTTTCGTTTGTGGAAGAGCTAAAAGTAAAGGCGAACAGTGAAAACATATGGTATTTCTCAACCACCAGATCAGTGGGGAAAGTAATCATGGAAAAAAAGATTCCCCCTCCTCCCCTCCATGCATACCGACACCACAGAAAAATCATCTTAACTGCAGGGAGATGCTGGGCAGGATTTTGAGGATGGTTTTAATGAAAGAGAAGGAGGAACAATTGTTTAATGGGCAGTGACTCAAAAGGACTGAGCGCACCACATGTGCTGCAGGCAGCAGCCAAGAGGATGAGTGGTGGGTTATGCCTCTCTTAAGGCAGGCTCGGCCCCAGTCCTGCTGGATGAATGAAAAAGGTGGGTTGATTATTTGAACAGGGGAATAAACATCCGCTTCTGAAAATATTTCCACTTTTGGAATGCCTCTACTGACTTCGGATGGCTTTGGGATCAAAACTGCCTTGCTTAGAAAAAAGTCCTTGACTTGTTGCAGTGGGTGTGGGTTACGTGTTTCATCCTGGAGAAGTGGCATGGGGGAGAACTTACATGAGGGGCATCTGCTCCTGGCGCTGACCAGACCGAGCTGCAGGATGTGTTTTTGCTGCACGTAGCTTTTTCTCTCCCTCCCACATAGAGGGGTTGCAGGCAATGTCAGTGATTGTGGTGCAAAACATTCGCAGTGAAATGCCGTCCTTGCTCCATGTGGTGTGTCTGTGCCTGACTGTGCTCTGCGACCTGGCTAGCGGCTCCCTGTGTGCCTGGAGGAGACTCTTGTGCATTTGTAGTTGGAAAAAATACTGCTGTTGGTGCGCTTGTTTAGAGAGAATGAACACCTGAGTCTTGCATGCAGAGGAGGAGCTGTGATCTCAAAAAATTTGTTTATGCAAGTGAATGTAGGGTGTGCTGGTGACTTCTTCCAGTGCTGGGTAGCAGTGGATTAGAGCTGAGTTTTCCCAGCGCTGGCAATAGATAGGACCACATTACAAGATCTACCACAACATCTTTTCTCACAGCTCTCCTCCCTGACCATCTGCCTTTACTCCCCAACCCCACTTACACCTTCGTCTCCTTGAGTTACCATCTCTTGCAAAATTCCAACCAAAACACTTTTCTTTCTGTACCTTCCCTGAGGAGCTTCACCTCCCAATGCTATGAGAATGATAGGATTTCTCCTTTTGCTGTGAGGGCCAGAAACCATCCAGATTATTAAACTTTCCAATACAGCTCTCTACTAACATTTATACACAGTGGAATTCCTTATTACAGATGAGGATTTTAATTCTAAGTTTAGCTTGATAGAATGTAATTTAAAGCCATTAAGGATGGCTTAGCCTTCAAAGCAAACTCAAGATTGTTTAATTAGTCATGCAAACCACTGAACACTACCCATAACACAAAACAGCTAAAGTATTTATTAGTTTTAGAGCTAAGCTAAGCCTTGCTTGTTCTACATTTTCAATAAAGTGCAGCAAGTGTTAAGCAAATCTTGCTTTTTCCTAATCTTCCAATGCTCAGTAAATTTTATTTCTAAATAAAAGCATAGCCCACGTGTTGCAAGATGTAGAATGAAAACCAAATTGAATCAGTTCTTGTAAGCTTTAGAGGAAATAGAGGCAGTAATGGTGCTTGGGATGTTCTGAAAATTTTTGTGTGTTTGTGTGTTGGTTCTTTTTTTTTGCAACTGTCTTCAAAACAAATGCAAGCCAGTTCAGACTTTGTCTTTTTTTTTCTATTTCCCTAAACTTTCTGAAACAAGGTGTGCTAAGAAACAAGGTCCTAGTAAGTAGCTCTGTAGAAATTGCAAAATGCAGCAAGGAAGTTTTGAATAAATTTGTGCAGATCAGAAGGAAAATGATCTCTCTTCATGGTTTCTTTTTAGGAGGCACTGGCACAGTCAGCGCCAGAATTTCAGGATTTAAATTGGAACCATTTCTGATTGGGTCAGTAGAGAGACATGACACATTCTGTGCCTTAATTAAGGTTTCCCCGGATGGGGGAGAGTTTTAGCGTCTTTGCCAGGAATTCAGGAGACGAACGGGAACCTCAACAGTCTTTGCTTTCAGATAGTTGTTTATTGAGTCTTATCAGAGAAACAGAGTCACTTGTGTGACCCAGGCATAGCACAGAGCAGAGAATGCAGGAGAAGCCTGCATTATCAAGATTAGACAGTCTTTTTAAAGGTAAATTATCTAATAAAAACATAAAATGAAAGATATTTTCACTTTTCCACCCATGTTCAATAAATCACCTTGTCACGTACACAGGAACTGCAGAATTCTTTATCCAATCACCTTAAACTACTTCTACTGCAGAATATGGAGTACTAGAAGAAGAAGGCCTAGAGAACAACAACAATCTTCCATTTTGAAGTTTTTTACTTTTTATCTATTTACTATATTAACAAACCCAAAGACCCTAAATTTTCACTTTGTGATAATCTTACATAACATTTTATCATCTAGTTCACACCAGTGTAGATTCTAACTCTTCCCAAAGGGTAGGAAATTTTCTCCATGGGTGAAGGTCAAAAACAGTGTTGTCCAGGGGAGTAGAATCCTTCAAAACAGGTAGAGAGATATTCTCTGCATTCTGGATTCCAACAAGACAGTTTGGTGCTGTGGAGTTTCTTATTGCTTGTTTGCGTTATTTGGATCATGAGTGTCTGACTGGCACGAGGATTATTGCTGAGTTAACCCCAGTTGACATAAACTACACCCCAGCCCTCTGACCTGGGGGGCTGGGACACCAACTGATTTGCGCATTAAGAAGGGTTTGTGTTGGGATTGATCTGGGGTTTCAGTATCTGTGGTGGGGTACAGTCCGGAGAGTTGTGTGGGCAAAGTTGGATTTAGTTATTGTGTGTCTGTTTGAGCTGTAAAATGCTTGTCTTGCTGCCATAGTATATTTCTGCACTTGTTTTTGTTGAGAGAAATCTCTCCTTCCAGTTGAAGGGAAATCTTAGTAGTGCTGGGGACAAAGTTTTGTGGACTTGACCTCTATTCTGGGCTGCCTCAAATTAACTGGTGAGATCAAAGTGTTGCCATAATGCTTTTCTAATATTCTGTAACTTGTGGGGAAAAAAAAGAAAGGGCGTTCCTTGTCTTACTAACTACTTCTTATTCTCTTCAATGCCTTCAACACTTTCTTGGTCCCAGCACTCAGCTTTTCACAGGTGAATTGTTTTCTTGATTCTGTAGATGTTTACACTGAATTGTGCTCCTACCACCAGTAACAACAGCAGGAAAGGCATTACTTTCCCCCATGAAAATCAAGCCTAAAATAACAAATATCCCATAAAAAATTAGCTGCATCCTTGAGAGTGGATTTATGTGACTAGTGATTTTTGATGTTATGACCTTTTTCAGGATAGTGATAATATGGGACCATTAGACAACTGTTGGGGTATTTGTTCCCTGCTTTCCTAACTGTCCTACTCTAATTCCTCTTCCTTCTGTAGGTAAAAAAATTTCTTATTGGTCCATGGATAGAGGGCGTATAAAAGTGTTTTTCTAGAAGAAACTAGTATTATATAAAGAACAATTCTCCTATGGGAAGAAACAAGTGCAGCCTTAAGCAGCAAATTTTTTTCAGGAACAGTGTGCTTGTGACACTTGTGCAAAATATACAGACAAGGTAATTGGCTCACTGGGCTGCTTGTGGTGCTTTATTCTGGTCATGATTTGGGCACTGCCAAAAGCTCAGAGCTCTTCTTGGCTTTAGGGGCATGCAGGGTGTGACTGCACTGCTTTGGGGACTTTTAGAGCCTCTGGGTTGTGAAATAATCCCTGGTTAAAGTAAGACCTGGCAGGTAAAGTTCCCTGAGGCTCTGGCAGCCCAAAACACTTGCCCATGTAGCATCCTGCTCAAGAAAAGAGGGCTCTGCCAAAACCATGCCTGTGACCGGGCAGAGTTTGCTCAGACCTGTGATTTCTTATGGAAATGGGCAGATCTGATGAGAGGTGGCATTTTCCAACACAAGTGCTCAGAAAATCTACAGTTGTCTCTGCATTGGAAAGGTATCTGAAAAAAAAAAAAAGGCTTGGGAGGCAGTTTGGTGTCTTTTTATAAGACACTCCTACATAAGAACAAAATGTTATGATTCTATTGCTTGTTGATTTCCTGTCATGTGAAAAGTTAGTTTCTGTGGTGAATGGGAGAAACTCTTACACATTATCAGTCTTTAAGTTACTTTGCCCTAAGGCTTTGGTAATTTAACTTCATTCTCTTTCAAAGTTGTTTTTTTTTTTTTTTTCTCCTTCTTTTTTTAAACTTGAAACTTAAGTGGGGAAAAAAACCCCAAACCTTTCAAAATCTGCCCCAACTCCCTCAGGTGATGCTCTTCTGAAATGCAAATGCTCAATTATGCAAAGATAAGAACATGAGAAACTTTGGAAAGCAAAAAAAGGTTACGTTGATTAATGACTAAAGCTGTGTTAATACCGGATTTTTAGTCTCCTGGCCAAACCAAAGACGCGTTGGGGGAAGGGAAATAATCCAATCCAATTGGAAGTAGCGCTTGCATAAAGCCAGAAGTAACACCAGGGACAGAAGAGAAATGCAGGTGGCTGGGAAGCTTCCTCATATTTAATCTCTCTCTTCTGGTTTCTTCCCATCTTTCTTGTGGCAAGAGGGATTCAGTCATAACAGACACACGCAAGGATGTGGTGCAACTGCTTTCTGGATAGGGAAATCCTGCCAGGAAATGTAGAGGAGATCAAGGTTTCTCTTCCTCTAGGAGCTGCAGCCAGTTTTTCTACCAAATACCCTACACAGTGTTAGGCTGAGCTGTGCCTGTGTTGTTCCAGACAATGCATGCTGCAACCTGCATTTTGCCTAGTGAAGGTGCTAAACGGGAATATTTTGGAAGGTGTTATTTAGGACACAAAAGAAGTGAGGAAGAGCTAACGTGGTCTCGCTAATTTTGATTTTTGCAATCCACCACACTTTAGAAGGATACATGTGTAGGCATGCCCCAGGTTATCCTCTTGCACAGAAACCTGTATGTGTAAAAAAATTAAATGTGACCAGCTTGACCACTTCTGACTGCCTCTAAGGCTGTGACTCTAACCACTTTTTTTAAGTATTTTTTCATAATAATTTTTTTCTTTATTATTAAGTAAGGTGATCTAAATTCTACTATTGACCAGACACTGAAATTACACATACTTTTCAATATAATTATCCAGAAGTTGCTAGATAAGCCTGGTAGGTATGATGGCTTCATGAAAAGCAGTAATTTCTTCAGAGGAAACTTGGTTAGGGAGTTTTTGTAGTTTAGAGAACACAAATGATGCTCAGCATGCTGGCATGAGACACTTGTGGAGCCTGGTATTTGAGCTGGTACCACCTATCACGGGTTAGCTTCAGGTCTGAGCAGATCAGGTGTAGTACAATGCAGGGACATTAAGGCTGAAGAAGTTTCATTCTGGGACTGCAACAAGAATTTCTATGTTACAGGTGCTAAGTGTCTCCTCCCTCTCTGACTACACTTATATATGATTTCACTGTCTGCTGCATTTCTCATCCTTACTCATCCTTCTGTCTTTCAATGTTATTTTTCAGATTATCTTTTTTTTTTTCTTTGATTATGCTGCAGGATGTATTAGCATCTCCTTTTATTTGTCTCTGTCTTATAATTAATATCCTGCATGATTTTGTGTTTTGGTGTAGTTTGTCCCACATAAGGTAGGATTTGTTTGCTAGATGTCACCGGTAAGAGAGATTAAATTGCAGAAGTACCATGATGTTCCTTTTTGAACCACAAGTATCTTCAAGTGCCTGGCTTTTTATAGCCAACTATTCATTAACTCATTATTAGCACAGTGTTTTTTTAATTAAAAGAATAATTTTAATTAAAGTGGACATAAGACTTTCTAAGCTTTAGAAAACTGTATCCATCATCCCTATGTAAAGCCACCTATTAAGGGGACCTGTATTAAGGATACCTTGCTTGTGTCCGGTTCAGGCGCTGAAGCCTAAAAACTTTCCATTTAACACATGAACTCTTCAAAATGCCGCATGCATCCCTCGATGTGTGCCTGTTGCAGACCCCACCATTCTACAGCCTGTTCTTTGTTCTGTGGGATCCCTATCACCAGCTTTTGCAAGTTTGAAATCCCTTGAGAGAAAATTGCCCTGTGTCAGAGTTTTAATTGATTTTTAAATCAGTCTCTTGATGTGCGCAAGCTAACCACTCACTTCTCCAGGCAAAGGACCTGATGGTTATCACTTGCTCAATTACGTATCAGTGAGACTACACTAGGTTATGTGAAGTTGATTTTGATTCTTAGGCCCAGAGAAACAAAGATAATTGTACCTTGTAGCAGCCTGTTGATCATAATGCTCAGAGACTTGTCTAGTTTCAAAAATTTGTTCTGAGCTGTAATTTCCCCTCGATGCTGCAGTGACAGAGACCAAGGGATTGAATCTGTCTGAAAGTGCTGAAGAGCACAAAGCTCTACAAATAATATTGACTTGTCTTCATCCCCAAGTAATTGACAGGAGAGCTGAAGTGCCAAAGGGCTATTTAAATACCTGATATTTTGGGATGTTTAACAACTAAACTTACTGTTCTGAGAATGGTTTTTCAGGTGTTTTGGGAGCTTTGAAAATTGTTGCCCTCCAAGCCTAGAGGAGTTGGAGGGGTCTTGGCTGAGCCCTGCAATCATCTGTTCTTGATATTTCCCCACCTCTTCCAACAGCTGACACCTCCCTACCTGCCTTTGAATCCTGTGTGGAGGAACCCAATGGGCTCCATGAAATGCAGCTTAGTTTTATTTGTGTTTGAGCGCTTTGTGTGTGCTCTGGTGCCTGGGACAGCTGTGTATGCAGAGCTGCCTTCCAGCAGGAAGGGCTTGAAGCCTGCTATTTGTCCTAGCATGAATAATAATAATAATAAACCTAAATAATATATAGGTGTCAACGTACTTTTTTTATAAGCCAAGGTACGGTTGTCTTATATGATTTCATATAAAGAGCACTCACAAAACATTCAGTAGGGGAGACTCTAATGGACTTTTATTGCTCTGCAAGGAGGGAACATAAAACCACAAAGGAGAAGTTTTGAAATGCTTAAAAATAATTGAACTAAAGTGAAGTTCAGCATTTACTGAGCTTCAGACTGAAAAAAACAAAAGTCCCCCAACCCTGCAATGTCTTCTGAGTTTTCTGTGAATTCAAAATAGTGCAGTAACTCTGGAAGTATCTTTCAGTGGCAACAGAAAATGAAGTTAAAATGTTATGTGGTGGGAACTCGTCTCATCAGAGCAATGGGAATGAAGCTTAGCATCAAGTAAATGCTTTCATCTGTTCAAGTAATTTGAATAATGCATAGCCCCCTGAATTAATAGGCAGGAAGTCAATCAAATTATTCTGTTAACTTTATAAACCTCAGAAAGCAGTGGCTTGGGTGGATAAAGAATGTCAGCAGAGTTTGAGTGGCATTTAGCACTAGACAATTAATTTGGAAATGGGTGTTTAAAGGGCAGTAAATTTACTGCGTGCAACCTAGTTCACTTTCCTGAAGCAGGTTTGTCTCTTAGGAAGAGATGTAAAGCTAAAGTAGTGAGTAGCAGGAGTACTGCTTGGGCCTCCCGTGATGCCATTTGGGATCTGCCAGTATTTTTACGGTAATGTCTGCTGGTTAAGACATTCTTCACTTTGATCACTTGTGAGGTGCAGCAACAGTTTAATAGAGATGTAGGTTTACATTTCATTTCACAAGCACTGAGACTCCTGGAGATAAGTGGTGCTATTTGGACTCCCAAAGCAGTTGGTTATTAACTGTAATTATTTAATGAATTGAGTGGTAATCACCTGAAAGTACTGAAATGGAGGTTGATCAACAATATTGTAATGGTGGACAAGAAAGTGAATGCAGTTTAAGATCAGTCAGCTGAAGATCTCATAGATAGCAGGCTACTGAAATTCAGCTCATTTGCTTATCTCCTGCAGTAAGATTTTAATTTTCTGATGCCCTTTTGTCATGTCTGATAACGTCTTGAAAGAAGGACTCAGATGTGGCCTGACTGGTAAAGCAGAGCTATTGATTTCTTTCTTCTCTCAAATACTAGGGTGTGTTTCTGGCAACCTGAGGCATTTGAGTAACTTTCAGTATCTGAACAACTTTTGGTTCTCTGATAACTATTTTTATATATCATGCACTTATATTCATACAACCTCTAGAGAATTTTTTTTTTTTTCCCAGGAGTAATTTTAGGTAGCAATGAAAGTTAACTTACCAAATGTTAGCCCACAAAACTGTTTATAGGTTAAGCGCTTGGTCATGAAGTCCTTGTCCAAGTATTGTCTTCTGGATTCCAGCAGTAGCAACAAGAGACCTCTTTGTAACCAAGTTGCACGTAGTGATTTGTCAAACTAGCTAGAAAATAAATTTCTTTTGAAAGTGTGTTCAAAATGGACCTTAGCCTGAAATGCCAGGGAAGACCTCCATGAATTGGATGTCTCTTGAAAAAGTATCTGGGCACTGTGAATACAACAGCATAACTCTCTAAATGTCAGCTAGGAGGGAGGAAAATCCATTTTGCTGTATTCACCAGAATGGTGGTGGCCAAGCTGGAAAAGGTCTGTCTCGTACCATGCAGTTGCTTTTCCATAGTGAAAGGAAACAAAATGCATGCATGGGATACCTAGTTGCATGACCCTGCATGGTACTCTGAGATGTGTCATCCCATTTAATAGGACTCATTTTTCCATCCTTATGGTATGTAGATCTTGAGCAAAACCATTACACTGGAATTTACCAATGGAGTTGGGGAAGTCTAATTTGGCCTGGCCTTAATTATTTTTTTTTTTTTAATTAGACTGGTTTTTTTAATATAATTGTTGCACTTTGGGAGACTGTCTGGAGCAAAATGGGATTGAATCAACTTCATGTAATGGACTGGCTTGAAAAACAAATTAATTGGATTCTTTAAGAAAACACTGTTATGCTTTGGCTGGGGTTGCATCGACACACGTTGTAAACTCAGCAGCACTTCTGAACAAAGCGCAGAAGTAAATGTTTTCTTAGCTCTAACAATCATTGAGGCCATCTTTGGTTGTCACATTCCCTGTTCATATATTATTTTTATGCTCCCAGCATACAGAAACAGCAGCTAGGGGAAGTTTTTATTTTGCATTTGACAAGCTGCATTTTGCTATTTTTCAACTTGCCTTTTTCCCCTCTTGCTGTGAGGAATTATGTCTGGGGCTTAGAAACTACAGTGGTTGTTTAGATATGTTTAGAATTTCAACTTTATCTCTGCAACTTTTGTATTGCTGTCATTTTATTGTTTAGGTATTGGTTCCACTTCAGTTTAAATCCCTTATTTGGGGATTTTTTACAGCGTGTGTAGTTTCTAACCAAATTTTGATGAGAATACATTTTTTTAAATTGAGATTACAAAATGGTTTTCTTACTCCAGGAGAAGCAATTTAAGGAAAAAAATAAAAAGCAGTTATTAAAAACAAAAATTAACTAAACTTGGCAGTTACTTGCTTCTTCCTTCCAAAGTACCTGAAATTAATGCTTAAAAATTAATGTTGAAAATTAATCACTTGATATACACCATATGCTTTGCTATCTTTCCAGTCAGTTGTATTGGATCAGCTTTTCTCTACCTCTGAATTGGGCTGTGATCCAAACTGCATTATAACACAGGAAAAATGCGGGGGATACAGCTGTTTCATCTAGTTTTGGTTATTTATTACTCTGGAACTTGTTCAGACCTTATCTAAGGCACTGTGATTAGACCTTAGCAGCAGAACTTTTGAATTGCTGCATTCATGGCAACACAGAAATGACTATGGAAAATGGGGGAAAGAGCAGGGTTCTTGAGATATTCACTGCTGTTACAGGCTGGACTGCAGACTAATGTAGAGAAGACAGGAAAACAGTGTAAAAATTAAGAGCAATATTAAAGGGTATATTTATATGCTACACATATTTAATATGAGGATTATCATTGCTGGACTAATATGCTTCGAAGGAGAACATTTGCACATAGAAAGACTGGTAGTGCTACCAATGGCTTGGTCACTCCGCAGCACTTATTACAAATTTACTCACTGCTTTATTTTTTCCTCCTCAGCTCCATGCATAGCTTAAATCAGTGTGAAAATCAAGCCAACCTTTGTGTAAAGACTGGGAAGGTGCTCTCCAGGCCACAGGTGGGCCTGATATGTTGCAGCAGGCAGAGGGAGGAGGAAGGGGTTGGCCAGCTCCTGCTGCTGCGTAGGTGCTCCTTGATTGTGTACTTACGTAACCTTCCCAAAAAATCAGGCCCTGACAGCTCCAGAGAAACTTGGCTCGTTGGACTGCACGTATGCCACCTGAATTCAGAGGAGACATTATCTGCAGTCTGGCACCTCTTGCAGGGCAATTATGTGAGCGGTGGTAAAAGGCAGGCACTGGGTGAGGGCAGTGCCTCTGCCAGGGCTGCTGCCTGGATCCCAGTACCCTGGGGATGAGGCTGAGCATGGTGGAAGGGGCTTGTAGCCCCCTCCAGCCTTGTAGAAGCCTTTTCTTCCTGGAAAGAAAAAATGTCAATCTGTCTTGGGATCTCCTAGAGTTGTTTGTTGTTTGGTTTCTTTATTATTTTTTTTAATTGACCAAATCACTTGGTACTACTTCTGTAGTCTCTGTATTATCAGACCTGTTGGACCTTTTCTCCCAAATGCTCTTAGCTGAAGGTAAACACATAAGAGAGTGTCCTCTATTTCCAACCTGCAGCACCCAGAGCCAGATCTGCAGGGTGATGTAGCTCTTTCTGGCCTGAGTAGGTGCCTGAGAACATTGCTAAACTGCCTTGGGGTCAGGCACCTTGCTCTGTTGACTTCAGTAAGGATTACATGCCTTACCTGCTTAGGTGCTTTGAAAGAGACATCTGACATTTCTGAATGTCTAAGCAGCTTTGAAAATCCTGATCTCCCTCTTTTAATCTCTAGCTTCTCAGTATTCCAACGGTCTGGAAATTCTAATTGTTCTGAATGCACTCCAGGCTTGCTAAGCATCTAGTAACTCTTCTTGTGCTGGTTATACATATGTCCTTACAGAGAGACTGATGGCACAACCCTTTATCATAAACACAATTTCTGTAAGAGTCCTACATATCTTCCACAGTTCCCATCTCTTCCACAAACTGTAGAAAATGCATCAATGTAAATGAATGATATCACCTCAATCCCATCTGCTTTAAGATGGCCCCTGGGGCTGCAATCTCCATTTTGCAATTGCTTTTGCTTCTGTTTGCTCTTGGAGAGCTCCTAACTCCTGAACTACCTATCTGTCTGCTCTTCTCATCTTACTTGTTCACCTTTGGCCTACTACTTCCAATACCATCTTCCAACAATTTACTTACTTAACTCATTTTCATTGGTCCATTTGATCACAGTTGGCTTCCCAGTTGCCTCTGCTTGATTTCAACTCGTGAGCCATGAATAGAATTTTCCTGAAGTAGGGTGGACTTTGCTTAATGTTTGTACTGAACTGCTTTTCATGCATTTGAAAGGCACCCCTCATTTGCTTTTTCTTCAGAGATATAACTTCAATATACTATAGAACTGAAAACTGTTAATTGGTTTCAGAAAGAAAACAAATTTTTCAGTCTTTACATAGAAAACTGTGTTTAATCCTACATAGTAAACCCCAAACCACAAAAAAACCCTCCAAAGAGCAACATTTCTGTGAAAAATCTAGTGCTAAATTTTTTAAATTTATAAGTTTGGCCAAAAGTAGACATCTTTGTTTCTTATTTAAAGACAACCCCCCTGCCCCCCCCACTAATTACTGGAAATTTTACACAAAATGGGCTTTTATTGACAGAGTCCTGCCATTGCTTCCAAGAGTTTTCCTCTTCATTTCTCTTCAAATCTGAAGCACAAATTTACTACCCAGCCTGAGCTGCATGTCCCTGGGTGTCTACAGCTCCTTCCTGAAGGTGGTTGCAAATATCTTTTCCAAATGCCTGGTCTTTGGCTTTCTCAGGGCCTGGGATGCAGACCAGTGTTGGCCACCATCAGCCCTTAGCAGGGACCCTGGGGCTTGCCTTTATCCCTGGGCAGGACTCAGGAGAAGGGAGGCAGTCACCTGGCAGCAGTGTGCCTGTGGATAGGACAGAGAGCCAAACTGGCTTGCTCCCTCTTTCCATTCCTGGTAAAACAGAGGGGTTGTCACTTGTCCTCAAGGAAGGACAACCTGATGTCCCTTTCCCTGTGTGTGAAGCAGGGTGTGGAGAGAACTAGTTCTCTGGGTGCCTTCTCACTCCCTGCTCTTTTACCATTCTGATATTTTTTAACTGTAGATATTTTTCTTATCCCTTGTACTGTGGCCACATCTATGTAAATCCCTCAGCAGCCTGGTCTTGCTAATGTTTCGCATCAGGAGATTATACAGACTCACATGCTCAGTGTTGCAGGGGAGGGGTAGGCAAATCCACGTACATGTTGTTATTTGGGGTTTTCTTTTTTCTTCCCTGTTGCAGTTACAGATTTCCATTTTCATTTAAAAATCTCAAAGCACCCACTACCCTTGCAGGAGGCTGCTTCCAGTTCTGTTCATTTTGTGTTTAGAAGACTTATAAAAATAAATTCTCTATGAAGTGTAAAAATGATCTGATTTTTTCCCCCATTGACACTGATAATTAATTGGAGAGAAAAAAAATCTCATGGAAACATGGCTATCAAAATTTAGGGAGGAGGCTTTCCCCTGATGTTTAAATGAGCTTCTGTAGCAGCCAGAGGACTGTAAAAGTGTAAGGTTGGATGTAAGCAAAGTTAAATGAATATGCACCAGAAGGTAGATTCTTGTGCTGGCAAAATGCCTGGAACTTTTGAGGGATATTGAGAAATAGCCTAAGGCCCCAAACCTTGTGGCTTTCAAGGTTTGCTTCTCTCTGCCTTATACCATTTGTTTGTCTTTAGTTTTTTAAGAAAGTCTTTCAAGTAAAGTTCCGACGTGAGACCAGTACTTCTGGAAAGGTTAACTCTGCCGTGAGGTTTGTTTGTTCAGCTTGGGGTGGCTTGCCAGCATGGGTGCTTTGTTTTTATTTTCTTTTTCCTTTTGGTGAAGCAACGTTATATCTTTGTCTAGTCATCCATACCATGTGTATATGAATGCATTTTCCCTTTCTTCTGTGCTTCCCAGCTCAAAGCAGGCTTTTAGCTTCACGTGCCTGCAAAAACCCAGGTGGTGTTCCATGCTGTGGATGGAGGAGATCAGGTGTGAAATCTGGTGGAGCAGAGGGTAGGACTTTTGTTCCCCCCCCCCCGGACTTGAATGTAAGGTGGGAACTGAGGCAGTGGGGCTGAACAGGGACTTTACTGCCATGTGCCCTGGTTCAGTGGTGCCAATAGAGATGCTGCAGCCAGCATGCTTGGTTTTGGTCTGGTGCTTGTGTAACTCTGGCTGCTGTGGTTTGTGGAGGCCTAAAAGGCGTTTCAAGAGCTTGGGTAGACTTGGTATAGGGCAGAATGTGTTGGAATGGTGTTTTCCATAATTTAAGACCTGGGTTATGGTTTGATTGTTATTTGTGTGGTTGGTTTTTTTTTTTGTTTTTGTTTTTTTTTCTTTTTTTTTAATTGGGCTCTAAAATGTGATTAAGGCTCAGGTTTGAGGAGGACATGGGAGAGCAGTGCAGTGTGCATTAGCATGTCTTATCTGCATGTGTGAAAATACCCTTTTGTACAAAGGGTTGCTGCTTGTTTCCCACATTTGTGGGGAAAAAAGGTGTGAAATTTGGAACATGTTCCAGGAAAAAAACAGTTGGCTCCTTTTACCTCAAGGCAATGTGAGGCTGGCCCCTTGCCATGCTTTGGACACTTTGCTCCCCTTTGCAGAGTGAGGCCAATGCTCCAAAAGAAGGAGGGTGAGAGGGCTGGAGGAAGAAGCAGCACAAAAGGCAGGGCAGGCAGCTGCACAGAGAGGAGGCCACTGAGTTGGGTACAGGACTGTGACCTGGCAGGGGCTGCACGCCAAGCTGAGCCACAGAGCAGCCAGGAACGCTCCTCGAAGCTCCTGCCCTGCCGTGCTGGGTGTGCAGGCGTTTTGAAAGAGGCAGGTTTGGGCATGCATGGAAGCCTCTTCCAGCTTTTATAATCGGTGCAGCTTGCAAGGAGAAGTTGTCATTTTTTCCCAGGGCGTGTACAACCAGTTTCGCTGGTCCAGCGTGTGCCGCAGCAGAGGAGCCAAAGCCTGTCGTGAACGGGGCTGCGATAGACCTGCCTGCTGGTGCTCCTGATCTGTGGGAAGGGTGCAGACACGGAGCTGGCAGCCTGTGCTGACTGTCCTGGCCAGCTGCAGAAACACCTATTTTTCTCAAAGGGCCGTCACCATGCGGTGTTTCAGGGTTATCAGCCACTCACCAAGCATTGTTTCAGGTGGTGATCGTGGAGCTGTTAGCCAAGTGTGTCTTCCTTTAGGAAGACTTTTCATTTCACTTTCATTTTTCTTCCATTTATGTTGTCTAATTTGCTACTTCTAATGTCCCTGCTTCTCCAGCAAATTTCTCAGGGTGGTATTGCCAGCTCTCTGGATTTTTATTGTGTCCTGGGGCATTTAGTTTGGTGTTTGATTTCCCTCCCCCCCGCCCCCCCCCCCTTGACTTGCAAGGTGCTGGCACCTTCTGAATTTGGGAATTTTGAATTGCAAAAAATACAGTTCTAATTCTGGTGATGAAAAGCTTAAATTTACCAGTGCAAAAAAAAAAAAAATTATAAGACATTTCATTTTCCACTCTTGTTTCTCCCAAATCTTTTCCTTGAACTAGTGACTTGTAATTGCTTAAAATAATTGGCATTGGAAGTGCTGCAGTAGCCACTGCAAAAGCCACTTTCAGAATGGTTACACCAGAAACTAGTCAGGTTGTGTAATCTCCTCCTCACTGTGATGTTGTGTGGGCAACGCTGGGCTCTGCTTCTGGAGACATTTCCTTTGTGATGGTTCTGTGCATGCCAGTGCGCAAAGGGAACCTGCAAATTAAGTGACCTTCAGAAATGAGCACTGAACTACTTACTCAGGGCCTTGATCTTGACAAACCTTTGCTTGCAAATGGTTTTCACTTAACCAATCTTCCTCAAAAGAAAAAAAAAAAGAGGTTTTGAAAGCTCAGGACTTAAGTGTAGTCAAGTAAAGTCTAGCTCACAGGTTTGGTTTAGCAAGTTTTCTGGCCATGCAACTTCCGGGAAACGTTTTTTTCACCACTCTACTATCCATGTCCTCTTTTCACTCCCCTCTGTTATTGCGAGCTTGCCAGGTTTGCCAAGAGGAGTTAATAGATATAGACTCAACCCCGAAACTGAAGGGGGTGGCAGGAACCACCTTAGCTTGATTCATAAGCAGCGTGTTGCACTCTGTCAACAGCACTTGTCCTGTTTTTTTAAAAAAACTTTTTTTTCATTTTTTAGGATTGTTAAAAATGTCTGAAGACTTTGTGATAGGTTTTTTTGTGTGTGTGTGTGTTTGGTTTTTTTTTTTGTTTGTTTGTTTGTTTTGTTTTTTTTAAAATAAGAAATGGAGGTATGTCTGGAGCTAGTGGAAGCAGTCTGGATTCAGGACAAAGCTGGAATGTTGTGTTCCACTTAAATTGTCTATCTTTTGGCTAGAAAAATCTGAGCATGTCAAATTCCTTAATTCTAAAATTCTCATGAAATGGACTAAATCTTTGTGGAAGACAGAAAAATGTATTTCCCAGTCCTGCAGAGAAAATGGTTGCTTCATTGATATTTGCTAAAAAAACCCTAAAACAATAAAAAAAAAATTGTCTGACAGGGGTGTTCTGTGAATGTTTGTGTGTGAAAAGTATAGAGCACCCTGCTCATGCACATACAGTTGCACAAATGCACACCTGTAGGTTTGTATCCTTTGTCACAGAACTAAATAACTAATAGTTCAGCCTGTGTGTTTCACAACTTTTGTGCAGCTCTGTAGATCCAACTGAAAGGTACAGCAGGAACAGCTTGAGAGGCATATGTGGGTTTATTCCCTCTCGCTACCTCCGTTCTCATCAGACATATTTCTACCAGTCAATTGGACTTCGCATGGTAAGGATGTCATTAAAATAGAGCGAAATCAATGAAAGAACCAAGATTTTTTTTTTTTTTTGTACAAACACTGCACTGAAAATCTGTTTGTTTCTGCCCTAAAGTGATGAAACAAATACTCCCCTGTACTGATGGGTTGTTTAAAACCATCAGAAGGCATGAAACACAATTATTTTTCTATCACAATTAATTTTCTCCAGGTGAGCACATTTCACAACAGTGTGCAGTCCACCCCTGGAGCCCCCAGGCTGTGCTCCTGGTTTCAGTCACGAGTGCATGTACGGGCTGTGGGAGGGGATAACAGCATGGTCCGAGTGCCGTGTTTGAAAATACCTCAACATCGGCACTGCACTCAGCCTTGCTGTAGGTTTTACCTTATGAATGTTTGTGTGAGGAGAGATCGGGGCTTCCAGGGTCTTCCACTATTCCCCTAGAGCGGTGTGGCTCTGCTGGGCTGTGGCAGGTTCAGTGCTGCTCGTGTGTGCCACCAGCTGCACTTGTGTGGCCGTGTTGTGCTGTCCCAGTGCCACTGCCTGTGTCCCTGCCACAGTCGCTTCCACAGCAGGATCCCGCCAGGAGCACTGCCCTGGCGTTGTAGGCAAACCTCCCTGTCATGGCTGAGGCACCTGCGTTAGGGCCTTTGCAGCAACAGCTGCTTCTGCCCCTTCTCTCATTAACGTGGTTTGGACTCTGGCATAACCGGGGCCTTAAGCGCGGTGAGAAAATCCATGTTAACTGCCAGACCTGTGCCTTGGTGTGGGGCTCCTGGAGAGCCACCTCTGGAAGGCAGGAGCAGTGTCCACGGGCTGAGCATTGTGCTAGCCTTGAGGCTCTCCAGAGGAGACCAACACTGCTGGGACGTGTTCGAGATGACAGCATGCCCCCAGGTGAACAGGGATGCTGAAGTCACACGGTTGTCCTTCTCTTCCTGTAAGCCCGTGTAACAGGGCTGAAAAAGCATTTTTCGCATGTATTTTCTGCTTAAGAGTGGGAGGCAGCATAAATAAACTTGCAATTTGGTCTCTCATCTGTGCAAAACTGAAAAATATCAGCCAGTTAGGTGTTTTAAAGCACATTAATATTTAATTCCTGCTCTAAGGATAGGCCAGTAGGGGAAGCTGGAAAAAGTTTACCATATTCTTATTATTTTTGCCTGTAGGCAAAAGTCCAGCAAATCTTTCACGAGAGAGATAATTACACGAGGACGGTGTGGAGATGTGTGTTGTAGCACACGTGAATGCTGACCTGGCTGCTCCCAGCAGCTGGCAGGGCTGCTGTGATGCTCAGAATTACATTTCCTTCTGGGAGACTGCAGGAGAAAGGGCTGAGGGATTGGGGTGGAAGCAGGAGGGGCTTGCTCAATTACAAACACTCAGTTTTTACCTTGTTGAGCATTAAGGGAAACAAGTGATGCCGATGAGGGACTGGCGACCAGTTAAGAGTCTCTGAGCATCTTCCTCCCCCTCCACGCTAGAGCTTGCTATTGCAAAACACCTGATGGGAGGTGATGACACAATTGCAGTCAGATAAGGGTGTGCGTATTTATGCAGGCTGTACGAGGTGGGAGAAGGAGTCCTCATGCAGGAAATGTAATGTTATTTGAAGAAACATGCTTCTTGACCACTTTAGTTGGCCTTTTCATTGCAGTTCTATTTTTAGCACTCACTAAGGGATTCCATATGGATGGCGTTTTTTTCTTGATTTCTTTTTTCCCCTTTTTTTTTTTTTTTTTTTCCTTCTTGGAGGGGGCACGATGGTGGGAGAATGAGGCCTTGGCAGTATTTGTGGTAGTTTTCTGATCAAAGCTGAAAAATGGGCAGTAATATCGGGGAGCTTCTAGCCAAGCTGCTGGGTAATATAGCCTGGCTATACGGAGAGGGGTGAGGGGTAAAAGGGAGATGCAAAAAACAATAGGGTGCGAAAAGTGTCTTTGCTTTGTCTTTAATGTGTACTTTTTTTTTTTTTTAAATAATTGATTGTGGTTAAGCAATAGGCATGCCTATCTGTAACTCCAGAAACGCATTTTGGATTGCTTAAATTGCAACAAAGGGGTATGTTTTATATGTAAAACTTGTGCATGTGTATTTTTAACGTGTGTGTGTGCCTTTTATTTCATTCAAAAGAAAGGCCTGTGAGGACTAGAAAAGAAGGAGGATACTGTCTCTTTATGAATACTAATAAGGAAATCAAGGGGGACAATGGCACTTCAAGTTTCATCTTTCCATTTCCTAGAGGCGCAAACTCTGCAAGTTGTCACCTTGGTGTATTCAGTGCCTCTTGAAGCACTAGACTCCTCCAGAGAGAATGTCAGCCCCAGCCCTGGGCAGTTTTGACAAACAGAGTATATATTGATACATGATAAAGTATGCTAGAAATCACCCCAGCGCTAAAGGCTACTATAGTTTTAATATCATCATTTGAATTAACAAGCATTCTGTGGAGAAATAATGAGCTTTCATTATTCAGAACATCATCCTTACCCCGGGAACTCAGAAACCATTAGCTCTTGAGAACTTAATGAAAAGATGATAAAGAATGTTTTAGATAAAAGTTTGAACGGGTGCACTTGGTAACTGAGGTAAAATATTAATGTTTCTCCCAATGATGAATTGCTGTTGCTAAACTCGTGCTTGCTGAGGAGATGGAGGGGTATGTAGGTGTTCCTGTGGGCAGTGGCTGGGTTATGGAGGGCTGTCACTGCCAGCATGCTCCATGCTACTGCCTGCATCCTTTGTCAAAGGGGATGGGAGAAGAGAGAAAGTTGGTTAGTCAAATCTCCCTATCGTCCCCAGCAACTATTTTCCCACCATGGGACTGAAGCTAAAATCCTTTGCTGTTTCTTTCTTGTTGGGGTTCCCCCCCCCCTTTATTTTTTATTTTTTAATTTATTTAACATGATAGGCAATGCAATATAGCCAAGAGGGAATGGGAGGGGGTGTAAGGAACAAAATGAAACAGTGCAATACATTCCGTCCTGAAGCTGCTGACCTGAGGCTCGGTTTGGGCAGATCTGAGGCGCTCAGGCTGAGCATGGTTGCCACTTGCTGAAATTCCATATGGGTGGCTTGCTACATGTCTGCAATAAAAACCCCCGGTGCAATAAACGAAGAAAAAAAATATATAAAAGTTTAAATTTTATTGGGTGTAAAGCTCTTAAAGAACTGCTGTTCACAAAGAGTATAAAGATTGCTGAGTCTCGGTGTACGTACGCCTACTAAAACGTGTTAGTCCTGCTGTTTTCTTTCTTTAACTGTAGCAATTTGCTTTCTTGCTGTTCTATAATCCTTGTGCTTACCAGCATGGAGGGCTCGCAGCCTGCTTCCACCTGTGGGCAGCTGGGAGAGGCTGTCTGTCCTTCCGAGGCAGGTGGAGAAGTGCTTGGAGACCCCCGAGGTTGGTATTGCTGTGGAAGGCTTCGTTCTTGCTAAACAACGCAAGTGGGGGGAGGGGAAGGAAAACAAATGGAAATAAACTATCACATAAACAGTCTTAAGTCATGGTGTTTGCTGCTAACAGATGCATTTAGGTAAATGCTGTTACCTCAAGAGGTGTTATCTTCTGGGGATCCTTATCATAATTTTGTTTTAAATCTGAACAGCTGTTGTTTAACTACCACAGACCACAATTTATCTACAGCTTGAGGCCATAAAGGTACCTTTATTACACTCTCTTTCTTTTTTTTTCTTCCATTTGATTTAATTTCAGTGTGTCTGACACCAAAATGCTATATACAATTTGCATATTACAATATGCACTATTGCAGATTCCATACACTGCTAAATGGGAAAATCGGAGCAGAATGGTAAATGGGGAAAGCTTGCAATGACAAATAAAAGAGGAAGATGAGCTCCCATGTTTCATTTACATGTAAAATATTCTGACAATAGTTTTTTCCCCAAGAACAAAGAGCTGGTTTTTCTAGGGTGACTGGTTTATGATGGCTGCAAGAAAAAAAAAAGGATGTTTTTTTTGGCACCAGAACAGAAGCATGCTTATCTGAATTGAGCCCTGGGGCTTGCCATATATTTGGAATAAAACTTAAGTCTTACTTAAGAAACCAACAAATATGGAAGCACGAACCATAGTGTACTAAGACTGAAAATCAACCTCTCTCTGGACAGAGTCCTGAAAAGGACTTTAGAAAAAGATAATTTTGTTCTGAAGCACCCGATTTTTGTAGTTGGTCTCTGAAGTTTATTATTGCGTACAGGGAGGGAGAAGTGTTGCAGGTGTTGCATAATGTGTGGTGTATGTGGGAAACTGTGGTTTTATGGGGGATGCTTCTAACCTTTACATCTTGGATGACCCAGGCGGTATCTTCCAGTCCTAGGTTGCTGCTTCCAGTCCTGCCAAACAATGTATGTATCTAGACCTGAGTTTCTCACTGCCCTGCTTCAGAAAATGTGCACAGCTCTCTCTGTACTTCCCTTTTCCTTGAGGAAGCAGGAGGCCTTTGCCTCCAGAATTGTCAGTCCAAGAAGATTTCACCAGCACAAAAACTGTGGTAAGAAATCTCCCCAAATGTAGAGTTTTACATATGAATTTGAGTTTGACACTTCACCCGAACCTCTAGGGTTCTGCTTTATGTTAGTTTTTCTCTGGAATAAATAGTAGTTATAGCACCTGAATGATATGTATGGTGGCTTGATGACAGAAAGCACATCTCGCCACCTTTGCTCCCACTTCCTCCATCCTAGCCATGAATTTGAAAGCTGTACGTGTCTCTGAGAGCAGGGTGATGATGTTGAACTGTTTTCCTAAGTGCAGAATACATTAATTTGTTAGCACTTATAAAAAAAAAAAAACATAGCTCAGCTTCTAATTGACCTTTATAAACCATCAAGTAGCATGATACGGTTTAGCTTGGCTTTTCAAGGACAGTGTGGAGAAAAAAACACCTTGTAGCGGGGAATTGGGCTGGGGCGTATGTGGCCTCTTAATACCTGTCCCTTGATGGCACTCGTGGATGCTGTTGGTGATCAAACTATGCTATGATCCCATCAGCCAAAAATTTCCTTTTTGTTTCTGAAATCTATCCCAGCCAATTTAATCTCGCAGTTGACGTTTCCCCATCTTGTGTCCTCTAGGTATTGTGCAGAGCTCAGTGTCTTGCACACGAACAGTAGCAGGTTTTATTGAAGTACGTGCAGGTATGAACTGGCGGCTAATGTCTCTTGTACAATATTACTCCTGAAAGAACAACTCCACAAAGAATACTGTCTAGAATTACAGGGCAAGAGCAAGTCAACAGTTAATTGGCTGTGCTGTAATTACTTCTAGATGCATAATGTGCAATACTTATAGGACTTGTAGAAGTGGCATACAAATTTCACAGTGGTCTCTTGGTACTTTATCATGTGTGGAGGATTTTGGTAGTCTCTGTAGATCTTGGGATTAATGGTACTGTTATAATTTATTCCTGCTCTGCTATTTTAAATAGTGTGGGGTTTTTTTTTTATTTTCCTCTTAAAAAAAAAATAAATTAAGTCTGTCTTTAATTGTCTCAAAGGCTAGAATGAAAAATAGGACAGATGCTGTTCAAAGGCTCTGTCATTCTTTTCTAGGATGGAAGTAATTCCACTTGCTTTTTGTTTTCTTGGAGTGGCTCGCACTTCTGGCGGTGTGTGGCAACCGCATGTCGTGTGCTGTGGTACCACAGCCCAGTGGGTTGCAGACCTAAAAAAGGTCCAGATGAATATGGACAGTGAGACAGATGTAGTTTTTGAATATCTGGAACCTGATTTTCCCCATCTTTAACCCCAGGGTTCATAAGACATAATTTCACTGAGCATATGGAATGACAATTTTAGTCATATTGGGCAAAGATCTGAAACGGCCAAGAGCTGTATGTGTGGGAATATGGATGAGATCTTCAGAAACAAGGCCAGGCAACAGTAAATTCTTGACCTGGCTATGTCTCATGGTTTCAACAGTCCCCAAAGCTGTGGCTCTTTGGACGACATCCAAGCCTCTGAAGTCAACCATAATCTTTCCAACTGCAGCCGTGAAGAGGCTCTGCAATTGGGTGGCACAACAAGCGCATTTCAGGGCTGCTGAAATCACACTTGAGAAGCCAGCTCGGAGGGACTTGTGTACACGTGAGGTTTATATGTGCTTGGTTCATTCATCTCAAGCGATGTGGATACAGAAGTTAAAGTGAAGCTTTATAATATGGGCTTTGGAATCCCCAAAATGCCATTTGTATTTTACCTTATTAAATATGGAAATTGTGTCAAAGGTAAATGTCAAGGGGCTATAAAATTACCCTTCTTATCTCCTGTACGTTTATCAGTTGATAAATGGAAAGAAGCTGCTGCCAAAATAACTGTGAATGAATAATTTATAAATGACTGATGCATCGTGTATGTTGTTTCAGGCAGAAAACAGTAGGACATCAATAATCAAAAGAAGTTGGATTAATTTAGCAGTATTTTGCTGTTAATATTTTTATCTAAATGCTGCAGTCTGGACCTTTGTCATGAGATCCTTCTCTTTGTTGCTAAGGACTGATCCACAGATCACTGAAATCAATAGGAGTCAGCTGTTTACTTCAGCAGGCTGCGAATCAAATTTATAATATGCATATGTAGCTTTTCCCCCCCTGCTTTTATAGTGCTCTGAATCTGAATTTGTCTAACACTGTGTGTCTTAGCATGGAATTTGGTTCACGTGTTTCTTCCCTACCCACTCTCCTGTGGGTTGAACATCCTAGAACATAAGAAATTTGGAGAACTTGATGGAACGAGGACGGGGGAAAGGTGACTGCCAAAAAAAATTGCATATATTCTCTTATTTTTCAGTTCCTTTGTTTTTATTCACACAGGGAAAACTGATTTCTTGAAACTTAGATTTCTGTGCAAGGGAGACTTTTTTCCAGCATGTATTTTTCACATGCCCTCCCCCAAACAGAGAACATTTAGGAGATTTTCAGCACTGGCCGTTGTGAATAAGGTTAAACACTGAAGAGGTGAACTAGATTATTTCTTTCTGTTCTTTTCCATGTGATTTAAATATGGCCCATTTTGCCCATCACATGACAGAGCTGCCAGAGATTGCCTCAAGCTAGTTTATGGCTTTAACTAAAGGTCATCTTAGGGGGGAAAAAATCCCATGGAGCAGGGGGAGGAGAAAAATGTATTTAAAAAAAATACATTAGAATGGGTTTTAAGTATTTGTTCTGAAGAATACAAATGAAAAAGAGAAGCTGCCATTATGTCGCCATGAGTCAGGAGGAAAAAAAATAAAACCACCACCACCAACCAGTAATAATAAACTCTCTTCCTCTGCACAGCACAGTGCGCAAAGTAACAGCCTGGATTTCGGTCTACAGCTTTCTCTACCTGACCTAGATATCTGGCTAGCAGTTTGCCACTGCAGAAAATGCCCTAGTGCAAAACTCCTACCCCACTGGCTGCTATATAAGAGCAGTTCTCACATCCGTAGCTCTGCATCCATCCTCACCATGTAATTGGTCTGGCTCTCCCAGCTAGCCGCCTCTCCTCCTGTAGGCCCACACTGGGAAGAGAAATCCCAGACCTCCTGAAGGCTGAGGGGCTCCAAAACTGTGCTATGTTATCAACAGCTACATGGTTAGCTAACTGCTGTGACTAAATGGAGATTGGGAAGCACTGCAGGCAAGGAATGAAAAGTGATGCCCTCCCATAGCACAATGCTGATATGCAGAATTGGCCAAAACAACAAAACTTCACAGACAGTGCAGCAGAAGGCATTGGCTCTCTTGTTTGGGCATTTTATTACCTGGAGCTAAATGTGCAGAGAAGGGAGATAATGAAGTACTTGACTAATTCAGTGTGATCCAGCTGGCTAAGCCAGAGGGGCTGTAGAGCAGGAAAAGCTACAGAACTCGCTGCTAGCCATTTTCCCTTGATACCTGTGAAGCCAAAACAAAGAAGTGCAGAGATCAAAAAGCAGAGCAATATCAATATCAGGAAAGGGGAGGGGGACAACAAAAGGGGAGGAGAAACCTCTAAGATTGCCCCCCCATGCTTTCTCCCTTCTGCTCTTTATTTAGTAGTGGGGGGGAGGGGAAGGTTATTTTCATTTGCCTCATGCTAACTTCTAATCTATTTGAGAAATTCACCAAATACCCAAACGTTTAGTACCCCTGTGTCACAATACTCAACGCCAGCCTAATTTTTAAAATTTTATCTACCATTTGTGCTTGGGGGGAAAAAAAGACAGGTTTTGTAATGCAGGCACGTGCAACGGTAGTGTGTTCAAAATCCCATATTCCTCCCCTTTTCCACAGCCTAAAAGGCTAGATAAACTATACAATTTTTATCCAGAGGGAAATTAGAAAATGTAAAGTGTGTAAATCCCTCTCCCTGGCTCCTAGGCATTGGTGGAATTTTTCCTGCTGCATGTGGGTTTTTTTTTCCTCCGACAACCCAGCTATTTAAGTACACAAGACGCATTGCTCCCTCAGTCTCTTCCCCTTCCCTGATTGCTCCCCACTATCTTTCTATGGAGTGCAATGCAATTCTAGCTGCACTAACAAGCTGTTGCCCAAACTAGAGTGAAGCGCTCATAAAAAGCTGGTAGTAAGCGAAAGGCAGTTACCATACTTTATTAAATATAGAAAGCCAAACCTCATACCTGGTGTAACGTTGGTGCAATGCCATGAAAGGAAATGGAGGAATACCCACCTCCACCAGGGTTGAATTTAGCCCGTGGTGCTCTCATCATGGCTGCCAGGGAGTGAATCACTGCTGACCAGTCCGCCTGCCAGCCGCTGTTCATATCTTTTTTTTTTTAATTTGAAGACAGGCAGACACTATGCTTCATTCAGAGATGAACATCACAAACACGCTTTGCAGGGAAGGCGACCACAGCAGACTGCCAATGCTCTTCTAGTGCCAATTACAGTGATGGTTTAATCGTAAAAGCAGATTCATTAAAATAGGATCAGAGCCAAGGCGTTTGTGATTTGGAAGCTTGTGCTAACTTTTGATAGTTATCATCAAGGGCAGCTGATGTGACATCACCCTGCAACACTGACTCATATTTTTAATGGACCACATGCCTTTGCATGATAATTTTGCTGCTAGAGTTAGCTTGGCATTAGCTCAAGAGACAGAAACACCAGCAACCAAGTCTGAAGATGTGTTGAGAGTTTGCAGTTGTCATGGAAATTGGGGGTAGTGGCTGGTTCTTACCTCCTCTCTAAAATGGAAGTCCACATTTGCTCCCTTCAGCCTAGAAGCTAACAAAAAGGGCTAGAGGTGGCTGCTCTCTGACAATGTGGATTTGAAGATACAGGAGGCTCCTTTTAGGGTTATGTATAACTTTTTTCAGAAATATTTTTTGCGAAGAAAATACTTCCAGCATTGGAAAAATACACCTTTCCTGCACTGGCCCAGTTTTTTTTTCCATATGGTGGTGTTGTGACCATAATATGTCTGGAGAATGCCTTGCAAAGGGCACTCGTGGGTGTTAGCAGTGTGTGAAGTGCTGGCTTGTGCTAAGCCTCTATTGTTGTGGTACAGCTGGGATTTCACTGATGTACTGGACCCTTTTTGAATGGGAACAGCCTGTGCTCTCCATGAGAGAACATGGGGGTTACAAGATGATGTGCGTTGTAACTCAGTGATTCCACGTGATGCAGATTAGCAGGTGCTTATAAATAACTCATGAGTTCAGAGAGTCATTACAACCTGACCTGGCCACCTCCAGTATCAATACATCTATCAATAAAAGTGATGAAAATTATTAAGACAAAGCCTCTTAAGGCACTACTGGATTTAGCAGTGCAGGGAGAACAGGAATGCACTTGTCCCTGGAGAAACAATAACCTAGAGCTATGCTGTGTTTAAGGAAAAAAAAAGGAATAAAAGTTTGTACTCCTGCTGAGGAACTGGTTGTGATGCTGGATGAAGGATAGCTATGTGTGCGTGTACATGCCTTGCAGTTTCTCTCTGTTGCTGTCGTGTGCTGAGTTGCTGTAGCTGTCAAACTATAATCTCTTGAAGATGACATATTTCAGAGTAGTGCCCTACTGGGACAGAGCTGCAAACAAACTATCTCCATGACCTTTCCTGCTCTTAGAGTGCTCGGCTTTTCAGCCTTCACATTCTTATGTCTAGAAACATGGTTGGAAATTTCTGCCATATTTTAAACCATACCTCTGATAATGGAAGCCTTTGGTGAAGTGTTTAAATAGGAAGTGGTTAGGCAGCATCATGCAACCTGCCATCAAGATGGTGCCTGGCTTGGAGGTGCCAGGCACAGGTAAGAACCTATGTAACTGCTAAACTTGTGGGAATGTTAAAGAGAAAAAGGAACGTGTGGTCTAAAGCTCAATGTGGTACATGGAGTCAGTTAGACAAGCCCCAAATTAAGTTATGGCTTAAATCCTCATTTGGAAACAGTAGAGGCACATAGATTTTCTTGAGCACATCAAGCATCCTGTCTCTGCCTATTGGGATGATTTTATACTAAGGTAATGTCATAAGCCTGAGACCAGCTTTTATTAAGTCTTTTCTTTTTTGTTTTTCTTTCTTTTGAAATGTAGTTTTGGCGTAGGTTGTTGCAATACAAATCACAAAGTCAAGGCTGGTGCATGGTCTAGAGATTAAATCATATGAGGAGCAGCTGAGGGAGCTGGGGGTGTTTAACCTGGAGAAAAAGAGGCTTGAAGGGACCTTATTGCTCTCTACGACTGCCTGAAAGGAGGGTGTAGCCAGGTGGGGGTCTGGCTCTCCTCCCAGTTAACCAGAGACAGGATGAGAGGACATAAACTCAAGATGCAGCAAGGCAGGTTCAGGTTGGAGGTCAGGAAGAGCTTTTGCCCTGAAAGGGTGCTTAAACATTGGAATGGGCTGGTCATGGAGATGGTGGGGTCACCATCTCTGGAAGCATTCAAGAAATGACTGGATATGGCACTTAGTGGTATGGTTTAGTTGGCATGGTGGTGATCAGCCAAAGGTTGGACTTGATGACCTTGGAGGTCTTTTCCAACCTTAATGAGTCTGTGATTTTAGTAAGGATTAAAAGTCAGAACACAGTGGCTGGAATTGGTTGATATTCAAGGGATGGAGTTAAAGAACGGAGGGGCTGTGTTGCTAAACTCCTGCCTGAACATGGATTTCTTTACTGTCCCTTGGAAGCTGGAAGCAGAGTGGGTCCCAGCATATACAGCTTGCTGGAAGTTCTGTTTCAGAGCTGTGGCTCCCAGCTCCCTCTAAACATTGTGCATCTGCTTCAATGTTGCAGGAAAATGCACTAGGCTACTGCCAGAATGGAAATCTATTGAGGATGATGCCATGTTTTTTATAAGGAAACAAGCCTGGCTCCTGTTAGCCTTGCTTGCTCTTCTATGTGAGAATTCTTTTTCCCTTGGACAGTGTGAACCAGTGCCACATTTTTGCTTGGCACCCGGGGAGGCAGTGGGGACACCAGAAGGGAGCTGCTGGCCACAGTGGCCATGTGTGCCTGGGTCACCTGAGGACTCGCAGGGGTCGGGCAGACATCAGTCGGATAAAATCTGTGTGCCCTGCCTTGTGCCTCTAAATGTTACACTCATGTTTAAATAACTCACAGGTCAGTTGTTTTTCTATTTTGAGCGCATGGCAAACCAGGCGGAGGCAGCTTGTAAAATGAGTGACTAATTTCCAGGGTTTTTTTTTCTTTCCACTCCCTCTGCAGCCTCTCTCCCTGAGTGGTGGTCATAGGGCAGCCTTATCCCAGTGAGAGGAGATCAGCAAACTGGGAAAACAGAAAATCATCCTTTCTGCCTGTGAAGACTTGGTGGAAGCTATATTTCTAAATGGGTTGTGTTCTGGGATTCTGGGATGCAGGGGGATATTTTCCCCAGTACCCACAAGCTGGTGGAAGCCTTCTGCATCTTTTGGCCAGGGAAGCTTTCTGGAAGGGGGTCTGGTGCCGTGGGTCGCAATGAGGTGTCTCCCATGGCTCCCAGTGAGGCGAGGGACAGATTAGGGAGGAAGGGAGGGCAGTTAGCATGGCTGCATGCAGGATCTTTGCTCACTTTGCTGCTTGTGCCGTTGCTGCAGCCACTGCCTGCAAAGTGTTTTTACTGGTGGTGGCAGAGTGCCAGAGGGGCAGTGGGACACCCCTGCTTTGGCAGAGGGCTCCAGCTGTAGCTGCAGGTCTGCAGCAGAAGGGAAAAGGAGGGGGAGCAGAGGGAGAGAGCACCAGGGCCATTTCCTAGGAGTGCATGCACTGGTTTAGACCTTTCCTCCCTCCACTGTAACCTCTGTCTTCCAGCCATGGCTGCCTGCTTGCATTAATTACACCTTGCTCCCTAGATACATTTATTTCAAGCTACCTTTAGGGTTTAGATTGCAGAAACCGACTGACCAAGGTTGAAAGCAATTAACAAACAGGTTATTTTAAATTAACAGCTTCTTTTAACCAGCTGTCCAGAACTGCTTTGTTTTTCTACAGCAAAATTAGCAAGGCAATGCACCTCAGTGAAAAGATGGATTGGGATTTCTTTGTTATTGTACTGCCTTTTGGTTTTTTCCTTCCTTTTTTTTCTCTTTTAAACTTGTGCCAATTCAATACTAAGCACTTCCAGCTTTGATTTAAAAGGAGTGTTGAAATATACTGATTGCCTAAATGAATTGTAAATGGCATAAGATGTTGAGAAAGAGCAGTCCTTTTACTTCCATTGGCTATCTTGCACTACATCAAGATGGGTTTGCTTTTGAATGGCATATTGAGATGCCAGTGCTTTCTTCAGGCATTGATTTTTATTTTTTTTCTGTCTTGCCTTCCCTCTTCACACAGATGTTGTTTGCATGATTGCTTACTGACTTCACTGTTTCATGAGGCACTGGATTTGCAGAGGAGAGGGCTTAGCCCACACCCTGAGCTCAGCCAGGGGCCATGAGGACAGTGCAAAGCAAAGCCCAGGCTCATAGGCTTTGATTCCTGCAGGAGCTTGTTAGCTTGGCCTGGGTGCTCTGAAGACTTGTACTGCTTTCTGATCAGCAGAGAGCATGAAGTGATCGAGCTGTTCCCAGAAATCTGGGAAGCAAGAAGTGCTGTTAAGTCTTTTAATACCGTCAGGAATCATCTTTTCTATGGGTTTTACTCTTAGGACTATCCTACCTCTAAGGATGTTATGAGGAGGAACTTGCACCTGTCATCTTGAGGCGCTCATTCAAAATACACTGGCCTTGGTTGTCCACCTCAACTCAATAATGTGCCTTCTGATGCAGCTTCAAGCCTTTAAATCCTGTTATGTCAGATTGAATTTTGGCCTTAGGGTGATAGAAGGTCATCCTGAATGACTGATCTCAGCCTTGGGAAGTATTGCCCAAGTGTTTAGCCCAGGCCTACTCCTTAATTTTTCTTCCACAAGTTTTACTAATGTTCCCTATTGCAATGCTAAGTAAGTTTTGCATCTTCTTTGGTGGATCTTCTTTCCAGTTTTTCATGTTGTTGTGCTTTTCTAAACTATTGTGTGAACCAGAAACAATTCCCAGGGTGCAGCTGGACATTTACACAGGACAGCAGTTCTGGAAATAATTGCCCCATCCATGTTAACACCCTTCCAAGTTAGACTTGGTAATTCTCAAAGTAAGTCTTGATTGCTTTTGGTGCAAAAGTGAGCAAGTTTGCCTAGCCTAGCCTATCCTCAGCAATCATTTTTTGTCAGCTTCTTTAATTGTTCTAGCTTCTTTGTAAGAGAATGTCTGGTTTGGTTTTCTTTTTTTTTTTTTTGCCAGCTTTTCATCTTTCTTGGTTAGTTCTGCTAGCCCTCCAAGCTATTCTGTGGCTGTTTTGTATGAAGTCCCTCCAAACTGCCATTAGTTTTTGTTTACACAAAATACAGAATTGAGCACGTTTTTTCCATAGCAGACTGCACCCGATCAATATAGATAGAAACCATTACTTCCCTGTTACTTACTGTCTCTGTATATGCAGCCTAAAATTGTGGTGACCTTTTTTGCTGTCAGACTGCATTGTGGACTCATGTCTAATTTACTGTCTGCTACTGACCCTCAGTCTCTCCTACCCATTGCTGCTTTCTAGGTTTGTGTGGTCTGGAGGCTTTTTCTTTTTTTATTAAGAAAAACCATAGCTGTATTGTATTTTTTCCAAGTTGAACTTAAACTTGCAAATTTTCTGTTTGTGGGTTCAGTCTCTCTATATCTCAGCCATTTCTGTGCCCTCACTAGTTTTCTGTCTTGTGTGGATTTTGCAGTCTCTGTAAATTTTATTTGAAGGAATTTTAGCCTTTTAACATGATTCCATTAGAAGAAATGAAAGGTTTCACTGCCATACATATGTCTAGTTGCAAATTTTTTGTTTGCATCTGTTATTAAATATACTAATGATGTATGTAGGTAAGTGCTGATAAAAGGAAGCTGAATGACAGGTGACTTGTTGGCTGTGTGATGGCTGAAGCCCTTTGAATGGATGAGATCACCTCTAGCAATGTAAAAGAGATGGTGCTGAGCAGGGCAGTGTGCTGGAGAACTGCTGTGGGACACAAATCCAGAGGTCTGGCATGGAACTACAAAGAGATGCTGAAAGACAGACTGGAACACATATGGAAAGACAGGGAAGTATGGAGCAGCTCACAGTGATGGAGGGGCATTTTTAGGTGAATGGAGAAGTCTTACCTGAAGACTTATTGTGTGCTCTTAATTCAGTGTTTGCTGACATAGGTCCTGCCTCAAGGTGAAGAAAAAAGCAAACACCCATCTTACTGATGTGCTTTCACTGATTTAGTTGCCTTGCATGTCAAGTAGACCTTACCTTGCTTTCCATAGCACGACTTGTCTTCTGTAGGGAAGACAAAGGTAATATGGGGCTATGAGGTGTCCCAGTTTTCTTTCCAGAAAATCCATGAGGGAAAGGAAATTATTTTCACCATGTCTGCACTCAGAAAAGGATGTATTATTCTTTATGAGTAAAGCAGGCATTGAATATTTGGGTTTATTTGAACACTGCATGCATATTACACTGAGAAGTTCAGCAAACTCCCTCTGAGTCACTAATGGGGAGGGGAAAAGATTCTCCAAGTAACTGTGACCTGAAATAATTTAATTTCTTGCAGCTCTAGTAATACGAAATGTGTATTTAAACGTGGGTATCAAAATGAAAGAATCTACAACTCAGAAGTTTTAATTTGGCAGTTTAACAAATGATTTCCTGGCAGTGCTCAGATTAAAATTGTTGACTGAGCTAGAAAAAATATTGACTTCATACCGTTGATCTTAGGGAAGCTACGGTCACTGTGTGCCAGCTCAGGGTCTGGTCATAAGAGTGCAAATTACTCTAGCTTTATGCTTGACATGTCAGTTTTGCTCTTCATCTGCCTGCTATTAAGGTCAGTGGTACTAAACTGTAGGGTCTGTGGCCAGTGCAGTAACTTCAGCAGCACCACTGTGTATAATGAATGTTTATGTGAAACACGCTCATGCTATCAATTAGCTTGGGTCTGCTTCTCTGTCTTTTCTTCATATTGCTACCACTGTGCAAATTTGACAAGCAGAGCTGTAAACAAAAAAAAACAAAACAAAACAAAAAAACCAACAAAACCAAAACCCTCAACCTGAAACAAAACAAAAAAAAACAGGGCATCATTAAAAAAACATTGAGTTAGAAAAGGAAGGCATTGTCATAGGTCTGGGCTTTAGTGTTCTCCAGAAATTCCTAGTGATGTGAAAAAAGGGTTATGATCTTAAATAAGTAAAACTGATTTTTGACTGATTGCTATCTGCTCATCAGTGTTTTCTGAGCTGTCTAAGCTTGCGATCCTACTTCACAAAATATGAAGGGCCCTGTGCAGTATCATGTGGTGAACATGCCATACATATGCTAAGGGTCTTAAGATCAACAGCTGGAGAAACTACTCTTTCTGTTTTTGCTTCTATTCATTTCTATTACAGAAAATAAGGGGCCAGCTTCATCCTGGGTGTCACTCTATAAACCTTTTATGCACCTGAAGATGTCTGTCCCATCTTCTTGAGCTGTAACTCCAGAATAGTTTAGTGGAGGTGTTTACACCTCTGGGTCAAGGTGTCTGACGAGAGAAACGGTGTGTCTCCCAGCTAGTTTCCCAGATAATTTTTGGAGCAGATTTGCAGATACTGGATAGTTCTGTGCAAGCTTTGGGAAAAAAACAAAAAAAGGGAAGTGAAACTGGATGGTATTTTTTCTGAAAATAAATTTCAGATGGTTTCTTCCAGCTGGTAAAATACGTGTGTGTGACTGCAGTTTGTGGTGTCTCAGCTCTGTCAATAACAGGGACCCCAAGACCATAAATACAATTAATGTTTCTAGAAAGCAATGTTCATATAAAATGGCCTAATTTTGATCTCATTTACTCCTGATGTTAGGATGCTTACATTCCATGGAGTCGGTGATTTACTCTGGAGTAAATAGCTGAATTAATTCCAGCTGTCTCTGGTACATTGGGATACACAGTGGGATGTAATGCCTGAATGAGAGATTTTGGTTACTGAAACTGTGTCCATGACTTATGATGGACATTGTACCTCACAGCCTGTGACTAGGAAGGGTGCAGGATCCATTTTCATGCAAAGTGTGTGACTTGTACCAAATTATTACAGGTAGATTTATGGTACAGACAAGAGACTGAAAGGAAACACTACGTCAGAAATGAATTAGAAGTCAAGAAGGAAAAAGAAATGTGAAACACTTGGGCAGCCTGTATCTTTTTAATATTTTAAATAGAAAAATCATATTTCACTTGCTCAGGGCCTTGGTCTAGGGAAGGTACTTAAACCAATTCTTAAATTTAACATGGGCACGTAGGTACTTGGAGCACAACTTTTTCTCTAGTGCTTTCCTGGGACTGGGTTTAAGATTTCAGGGGAGTGGTGCCAGCAGTATGATTTTTTTATCACCTACAAACAGCAGTTATTAAGGAATAATTCCTATTTCTTTCACCTCTTGTACTATTTAAACATGTGCAAAATGTACCAGCTAGACGCTTTATTTTGTAGTGTAATTGCATGGTGTGTACTGCTGTCGAGAGCAGAGATGAGCAGAATATCTGATCAGATTAAAACTTTGTTGGAGGTGCTTGCGTTTGTTCATGAGAATTAGACAGGCTGAGTTTTGTTGTTTTGGATAATTGTGAAAAATTGAATTTCTGCTGATATGAGGTGGAGCACATCTTCCTAGCTGCACATGAGGAGCTAAAGGAGCCAGTTCTGCAAAGATAAAACCACCCATATTTTATATATATATATTTTTGTGAAAACATAAACCAAAATGCAAACAAATTCTGAAGATCTATAGTGAAGAAGACTACCAAGGGAAAATCAGCTCCTCCGCAGTAAATTTTACAGTGGTCCTTTTACTAATGGAAATCATATGCCTCTACCAAGACCGGGGAAAGGAATTTCATCTCATGTGTTCTAGTTCATTTTATTTATGACCTCTGTTATAGATATTCAGGCCTTTTTTCCTAATGTAGTGTGTGCCTCCAATTGCATACCAATGACATCTACTTACCATACTTGTGACAAATTGCAATCAGTGGAAATCAAGAATTTATCCCCTGATTATTACCAGGAGCGTCCATAAAGTAAACATTGTCAATATGGAGAGCATATACATGTTTGCACTGTAGTTCTGGGAGCTGAGGATGTGAGTGGATCTTTTCCTCTCCAAAGTCCCTCTTAAGCCATCCCAGATCAGTACCACTGGGTAGGAGGTGTGGGTAGCCTAGAGCTACATTACCACTGACCTACTCGCCAGGATGCACCAGCTACTGGTTTGTCAGTTGTTGTCAGAAAGACTGAATTATGACTGAATTTTGACTGAATTGAAACATTAACCTGAGTGTTTCCCTCCTGCACAGCTGTTGCATTTTGTGAAATGTATAGGAATGCAATGTTTCCTGAGACATCAGCTCCTCTTTTGGATTTGGTGAAACTGGGCCTGGGTTGATGTATAGGTGGGAAATGAGAAAAGGTTTGATAGACAAGCAAAGTGACTTCTTTCTTTTCTCTAAGAAAATGTGCAGATTATTTTTTTGGTTTTGTTTTTTCTCAAACTGTGGTGTGCTAAGAAAGTCATGATGATAAAAATGCTAAAAAGGTATCACTCCTGTTTCCTTACTGCAAATGACTCTCTCGACTTAAGTCAGAGCATAATGCGCTTGAACAACTGCACCTCCCACGCTGTGCTGCTCTCAGTGGAAATAGCCTTGCAAGGAGATACGTTCTGCTTTCCCAGTTTCGTTTTCCCTTCTAAGTGCAAGCCTTTGTTAAATCTAAGAACTGTTGTAGACTGTTTTTTATGAAGGATCATAAGAAGTTAGGGTTTGCAGAGGCCAATTAGTTCTGCTCCATCTCTCTGCCAGTGCAGAGTTGTAGTATACAAAGTAATTTCTAGTGCTTTGTCTAGCTAATTTTTAACGTGGGCATGTAGCATTTTCACAGTTCAACAAAAGTCTTTTCCCCCTAAATGTTCAGCCTAAAATGTTCTCTTTCTTGCTTTCATCCCATGACCCCTTGTTATACTGCCATGTACCACGCTCGGCAACTTGATTTGCTTTTTGGTGTTCACAGCATGTAGGTGCGTGTGGAAGGTTGTTGTATTTTGGCTGTATAGTGTTTTTTAGAAAAGGGAAGTCAGAAATATACACCATTGAACCCCCACTATGTGCCATGCAATCAGTTACACTGCTTGGAGGAGCGCTGGTGACAGACTTTGAAGGCTTAACAAGTCACTTTGTTGCAATGAGCTGCTTTTTTCATGTATTATTCCATGTTCTCCTCACCCCTGTGCTCACAGTAGGAGCCAGCCTTTTTGTAGCCTTCCTTATTTGAATTCTTTCTCTTTTAGCTACCCAACTCTATAATAAACTGTAACAAGGCAAAGATGTACACATAGCAAATCGCTTCTTTTGGCAGAGAAGGAAAGTTTGTGCTTTCTTTCATAATCCTTTTTTTCATATTCCAAATTAATTTGTTTCCACAGCTTTTCTCCTTTGTATGTGTTTTTTTCTCCCTTTTTAAATGAAGCTATTGTCTGTTACCCTGGAGAACTGCTGTCCCATACACACTGTGCTGAAGATATCTGCTCAGCCTTGCATAACCTGCCTGCTTTTACCAACGTCATTGCCTCTGCTTAGCGTTAAAAGGATATGGCCAGAACTAATTTGGCCAAAAAGCAGCCTCCAAATTCCTGTGAGACTTAGAAGTTGTGGAGCATGGTGTGCTGTTCTTTTTTGGGATTTCTTTTTTTTTCACTATAGCTTGGTAGAAACAATGTGCGTTATTTCAAATAGATATTTTAAACAAATACAAGCAGCAAATAAAAATTCCTCCTTTAACACTGGCCTACTGCACTGTCTGTTTGAAGATGACAAGAAAGACAAGTAAAGCTGATTGTAGGACAGAAGATACCTACAGAAAGGAAACAAACCATGCTCATAAAACCACCCTCCCTTCCCTCGTGTTTGCAAAATGCATTGTCCTAAGCAGCTTTACCATCTATTAATACTGCTTGTTAGGAAGGATCCTCCTGTTACAGTTTTACTGCCTTTACTGTGGTCTGGAAATGGATCAAGCAGCACTGGTTTAATGTGTAGTTGTCTTGAATGAAGAGGTTGAGTCAGGTACCTCTGGGGTGAACCCAAGCCCTAGGCCCGCTCTCGTTTCTTTACCTGTGCCACTGGGTTAATGAGGAGAGTTACAAGATGTGTCTGATAAGCGGGCAGCTGAGCCAGTGGACAAAGGGGAATTGAGAAATGCATTCCCTTGCCCACACATCTTGTATGACTGCAGACCATTGGTTAATTCTTGCAAAAGGTCCTTTTCAGAAAATGTTTTGGCAGATCCACAGTAAATTTCAACCTGTGTGCTGAGTGTCTTGGGCATTTCTAAACTCTCTTTCCCAATGCTGAAGACGCCGAGTTTTGGAAAGTTTCTGCAAGAAATCTGCTTCCTGCTTGAATGCAGCATACTTTATTTGTATTCACATCTACTGTGAACCCTAAATTTAGCTTGTATCACTGTGAATAGAACAGTGGTGTGGCTACTTTATGCCACTGATGTTGCTGGCTAAAGCAACAGCTCAGCTCAGAGATCAGCGGAGCCCAAGGTGTCAGAATGGCTGTAAAGGTTGACCTGCTGATGCTAGGTAGATATGGAGAGGCTGCTACAGCTGTTCTTACATCTCCCGTGTTTTGTCAGCACTTCCATGGGTAATTTCTTCAAAAGGAAGTAATTATGATTCCCATTTTATTGGTACAAAATTGAGGCACAGTGGAAAGATGTATCATACTCTTTAAAGTCAGTGGCCAGGCGAGGAATAGGACATGGTGCTGTGGAATTCAAGTCCAGTATTAGGTGACAAAAGAGCTTGCAGGCCGACCTTTAAAGCTATGAGTGGGTCCAGTGGAGGGCAACCAAGATGAGGGCACTGGAACATCTCTCTCTTATGAAGAAAGGCTGAGGGAGCTGGGTCTGTTCAGCCTCAAGAAGAGATGACTGAGGAAGAACTCATCAATGTCTATCAGTATATAAAGGAAGGGTGCCAAGAGGATGGATTTAGGCTCTTCTCAGTGGTGCCAAGCAATAGGACAACAGGCAATGTGCAAAAACTGATGCCTGGGAAGTTCCACCTGAATATGAGGAAGAACTTCTTTACTGTGCAGGTGGCTGAGCACTGGAACAGATTGCTCAGAGAGGTTGTGGAGTGTCCCTCACTGGCGAAATTCAGGAACCATCTGGATGCAATCCCGTGCCATGTGCTCTGGGATGGCACTGCTTGAGCAGGGAGGTTGGACCAGATGAGCCACTGTGGTGCCTTCCAAGCTGACCCATTGTGTAAAACAAAAAGAACAGTTTTTAGTAGTACTTGAATGATCAGCATGGCTTAGAAAGATATGCCAAAAGCCTGCTTCATAAATGCAGTTCACAGATAAAATACAGTACTGTCAATTCTGGTCTTCATTTTGTGGTAACAGACTTAAGTGTTACATCTGTTCTTACTTCTAGGGTTTCAAAATATTAATGTCTTGCTACTGAATGAGTAAATTAAGTCACTGAGTTATTACCCCTTGCAAAATGCTGGGAATTTTAATGCAGACTTATTTGTCCCTTATAAGGCTAGAACTGAGAAGCATGAGTTGTCTTAAATAAAATATCATCTGTCCCAATGTATGTCGCTCATCATTTACCTAAAATCCTTGGACTTGACCCAGGAAAATAGATCTGGTCACATTGTTTGATTTTTAAGATAACGAAGCTGCTGCTTTTCAAAGTTGGGGTGTAAATTGCTTTTAAAATTTTATCTAAAGCATCAGTGAATGTCACTTTTGGAAGTGACTATCATTTTTCCAGATGAGTTATGCCATATAATGATGGATGTGCAAGACACCAGGGAACAGGCTTACAATTGTTTTGGTTTGCTATCCGGAAGAGGGCCAGAAGTGGCATTCCTGGCCATCTATCTAAGCTCCTGGTGCAGTTTTCACAGTCAAACTCAAGGGAAAGGTGTTGAGGTCTTTCAAAATGAAGCAGGCATTTAACAAAGAGTGAGTGAATCTTTTGGTGAGTTTGTGAGGAAGTTAAATCCTGACCTGGTGCTTTCATTGTACGCTGCTTAGGATGGTGGCCAGATAAATGCCCTCAGCTGATGGAGCAGTTATGAATTTCACCAGGTCCTCAAAGCAGTTCCCCCTGCTGATTAGCATTATTTCTGCCTTGTCCAGGTTGAGCAGCAGCCAGCTGGCCTTCTTCCAGAAACCAATTTCTGCCAGACATTGTTTGAGGTTGCCAGCAGCTGTGTCTGGGTCAAGAGGGAAGGAGATAGAGAGCTGGGTGTCATCAGTGCAGCACGTACCGCTTTGTAGATGCCCTGCAGCGGCTGATGAACCAGGGAGGTGGATGCAAGCGAACACAGTAGGAAAATCTGAGGATGTGCAGCCGCCCAGCAAAAGATTTGAAAGAGCATAGCATTTCACGTGGAGGTGTGGGGGAATGTCTGGGATTTCTTTCTATGGATATTTTGTGCTCATTGGCGTGTAAATCTCTCAGTGAGCAGGTTGTTCTGGGCAGTATTTTTACTGAGCCAGTGTAAATCCCTGTGGCCTGGGTTGTGAGTGACACTGGTGCTGGTGAGGCAGCAGAATGCAAAGGATGGTAACCTGCTTTCTCAAACACCCCCAGTTTTGGCAGCCTTTTTCAAGCATATTGCAGCCATACGTCACATGTAGTTTCAGACCACGATGAAAGAGATTTAGGTGTGCAAAGATATTCAGGTGTGCAAATGCGTGATTTCCCACTTCAGGTTCAGCCTGTGATGTATGCACTGTATCATATGGCACTGTGAGTTTGTAGTTCTCTTGTAGGACTTTGGGATACTTGTATCATAAGGCATTGCTCGTGGGCTGTTAGCTGTTACCTCTGTCAAATTGCGCCTGGAAAGGGCTAAAGAGTTAATTTCACACACTGGAAGTGTACCTGGGATGACTCAGGATGTTCAGTAAGCTGCAACTGAGCAGGTGACCTTGAAGCACAGGACATCTCAAGAGATGTCCAGAAGGGAAGGTAGAAGTGGGAGAAGCAGTGGTTTGAGCTGAGAATAACACCTTTCCTCAAGGCTTCATTTAAAATGAATATTTTGAGCATAAGGCTGAGTCTTACGAGGGGATTAGTATTGTGCAAAATCTGTGAATTCAGCTCAAGCTGCTCCTTTAATGCAATGTCTTTAGGACATGAATTCATTATGATGATGTGATTGGTAAGGAGAAATTCAGAGAGTTTCTCTCCAGAGTGAGTTGCTAAGAAGAAATGGCATTATGAGTTTAATAATTCTTCAAGTTGAGCTCCCATAACATACAATTTACCTGTATTTAGAACTCTTACACACCAGCAAAACTATTGCTAAGGGTCATGCCTGCTTACTTTACCTGTAGAAGTTCACTGACATTGGACAGCTGCAGTGCTTCTCACTGGAGTAAAACATTGCCTAAGAGACAAACAGAATTTTAAGGAAATGGCATGGAATAAAATACCAAAGAGAAAGTTTTCACATAACTGGACTGTAAACAAACATTTGAAAATAAGGTATGTGTGGAACTTAAATGTTTTTTGTCAGTGAGACGCAAGCCACCAAAACACCATCAGTGATAGCTTGTGGATGGGAGCTTTTTCAAATACTGTCTTTCCAAAGCAGTATCTTAAATATGTATGTACATGTTTGTATTTTGTGCACTACAGGGCAGCATTATGATTTCAGAGGTTTGGGCTAATTGTAGATATTCTGACTTTGAGCTGCCACCTGACTGGGCTTTCCTAGAGGGTTTTATGCCTTCTCAGTTTTCTATGGAACACCTTATGTTTTAGAACAAAAATTAGACAGCAAATCACATCAATTGAGCCATTTTAAAATAAAATGGCTGGGCGAGTATCAAAACTACTAGATGTTGTTTCTCATTATCTGGATTTGGTAATATGCAAGCTACTTATGCAGGTTTTCAAAATAATTTGTGAAAAGCGTGGTTGTGGTTTACCACACTGTCAAACAAATGAAATTTTTTCTCAAGATTTTCCTTGAACAAAAAAACCCTGGAAATCATTTCTGTACCTGAGACTGTAGAGGAAATTCCTGTATTATGTAAAAGATCAGACTAAATGTTTGTAATCTTGTGCTCTCTCATTGAAACTTCCAGAGGAATTTTGCTATTTAAATTTGAGGCTGCAAGCATTTCAGTTTAAGTAGTAAAACTTGGGTAAACTTCTAACTCCTGGAATGAGTCTTCACATTTGGTCTAGTATACAGAAAGATTCTGCAGTAATCTACTGTCTCGAGAAGGTGTAGGTGTATGCCTGTGTTCACTTGTGCTTTGAACAGCAATACGAAGAAGAGGTTTATATAGGTTTTAGACTGCCATTTTACATTGAATGCTGCATCAAAACACCTACGGCAGCATTTAAAAAGTCAGTCCAGCTGGAGCCCTGTTAGCTATTGGCCTGCCAAAAAAACCTCCGCTTTTTTCTTTTCTGTTTTCTGCTTTAGAAAACGAATCTATTGCTTGTCTTGTGCTGTTTGTCTCATCAGGTCCATGACACCGGCCAAATCCAGAGGTGCAATGTTCACCCAGCTTCCATTGGAGTGGCTGGGTACCAAGTCCTCAGCATCACTCCAGACCAGGTCCTCTTGGGATTTGTTACATTATAGTAGAAAATGGCTCGCTCTTATTTAAAGCAGTAGGCTGGCTGAATAACACACTCGTGTGAATGCAGAGCCCTTGCTGGCTAATAGAGCATCTGCAATGAGGTTATGATTTTCTCCTGCGTTCGTATTGTTGGATTTTACAGCAGCTTAATTCCTCCTTTACTCCACGAGTTAATTACCAGTGGTTTACTGTAAGTGCTTAGTCTCTGACAGCTAAGTTGTCTGGCTGCATGGGGCCTGATCAGACAAATTGCACAGCACTTCTCCTGACAGGAGTATTTCTGTTATTAACCAGCGAGATGGCTGATGGGATCATCAGAGTTTGGTGGGCTTGGAGAGGGGGATGGACATACAGCCTTATGCTCATTTTGTGCAATTGCACAAGTCACTTATCTGGTAGGATTTTTGGGCCATTTTGGGCCTAATTTGCCACCTAGCTGGCAGATTTTATCAAATTTCTTAGATTATTATCTTTTTGTTTCTTTTGTCAGTTGGAAATACAAGAGCCTTTGTTTCTTATGCATGATGTGTCTAGTTTGAAGGTTGAGCATGTCTTTTTATGTTTTATGTCTACTGCTACTTAAATCAGTAGGAAAAAAAGCTTACTGTTGAGAAAATTGTCTCTTAAAGTCACGGACATCTACTGCTATTGGTAAACTTGCCAGGGAGCTGATGTGACCGGCTTGCTTGTTCATCCTGTAAAAACCCAGTTTGAGAGAATTTCAGCATTTCTTCCTGTGTCCCATGGGCCTTTCCCTATCAAAAAGAGGTTTCTATGAGCTTTCCTGAGCTCAAAAATAGGACTTCTATCAAACTTTATAACAGGGCCTCATTTTAGCTGTAGAAGGATCCAAGCACCTCCCTCCTAGATGTCTATCTAGGGAAAATGATCATATCTGTGTATGAAATATACTACATTTAAAAATATTAAGTCATAGCATTAATTCAAGGTGATAGCCTTCTGCTGTTGAACACTTTACCATTAATGATGACAGTCAGTAATTTGCTCTGTTAGATTTCAATGTAATTTACATAGTGACCCATCATCCATCTATAAAAAGCCATGGTTTTCTGCGCTAGCTTGGATGAGGCAACATTGTCACTCTTTTGAAACTGACAGGAGCTGTGAGAGGTCCTGTGTTTTCCTACTAGTACTCACCGCTGCTTCTGTGGAGGGGAAAGCCAGGCTGACCAAAATGAAGAACCAGGATTGATAACCTTGATGTTCATGAAAAGCTAGGGAAAAATTCATGCTACTGGCTATGCAGGCAAGTCCTTCGGTTCTAGTTCCCCCCTGAGCCAGGAGGGACCCACAAGACCAGGGAAGGGCATCAGGACCATGACTTGACCTTATCTACCCTGGGAGAAATCAGAAGAGCTTCTGCCTCCACATTTCTGCTGGGGAGGGCAGGCCTTCTTTCGCTTTGGAAAATGTGGTCTTCATTTAACCTTAATTTTGAAGATGGTGCCTGGAGGTGGGTGCTTGGGGTCCTTAGGAGGAAATAAGTGGGTGTGTTGCAGTGAGCTGCACCGCCAGCAGCAGGTACCAAACTTAGCAATGTTAGTCCTTAGCCTACAACAGAAGTGTTACCTGCTGGCATCTCGTGTATTATTAGATTGCATGATATGGTGACAGTACTGACAAAGTCTGGTGTGAGAAACAAAACTGGCACATGATGCAATGGGAAAGAGCCTTGCTGGCATTGTTAACTCTTCAGGGCAGGAGCTCCTCTGCCAGAGACTCATGGCTCCACAATAATGTAGATAATCATAAACACAGTGGCTTGCTACCATTTAGGGAGGTGAATCGTTCAGCTTTATAAATCTGAGAATTTTGTCCTGAGTGTTCTTCCTCTGCTTGCGCTTAAGGAAGCGTTAGAGGTCCTCATTCAGAATCACAGAATGGCTGGGGTTGGAAGGGACCTCTGGAGATCATCAACACCCCTGGTACAGCAGGGTCAGCTAGAGCAGGTTACACAGGAACATCTCCAGGTGGGTTTTCCAGAGGAAGAGACTCCACAACCTCTCTGGGAAGCCTGTTCCATTGCTCTGCTCCCCTCAAAGAAATTTTTCCTGCTATTGAGATTAAACTTCCCATGTTTTAGTTTATGCATGCTGCCCGTTGTCCTGTCACTTCTCACCACTGCAGAGAGTCTGGCCCCATACTCTTTAACATGTGCCTTGTATGATATTTGTGTTTTCTTCAGGCTTCTTGTGAAAGTACATGATACCAAAACCACTTTGCATAATATTTCTTTCCTACATTCAATCGCCTCCAAAGGTAGATTTGTTTCGTAACTAACTAGTCAATATTTAAGAACTATACTTCATTTCTTGCTTGATCACATGCAGAGAAGAGAATCCTTTAGCTGTGCTGATGTCATATGTAAACAAGACGCTCTTGCCAGTACCAAGATTCAGAATTTATAGTTTTCTTATTTATAGAAAAAATTTGTTCAAGCAGATTCTGCATGTAATTCCTGCAGGTAGCGTCTGTGAGTCTGGAAGGCTACTGGCTGGTGAGTCACAGAAGACAAGGTTTCTTTTTGACGGGAAGAAATATTTTAACAAATCTGTTAAAGCCATTCAGTTCTTGCCTCTAACTAGGCTGTATGAGGCGCATATTTGTAGATAGGCTGTGGCTATGGAGATGAGGTTTGTATCCTTTTCTGTGACAGCCCCTACATAAACCCACAGACATACAAGAAATAAGAGCAAACGTTGTGCTTTTTCTAAGTTCTGTGTAGCATCTCAAGCTTTGATCTCTCCCTTCTCCTTTCTTGTGGAGGCAGTGCCTTTCCTTTCTTTCAAGTTGCCCACTTCCTAACAACATTTCTGCTGCAAATCAATATTATTGATAGCTCTCTCCTGAGCCTAGCTGCATTGCAAAGTAAGTTTCTGTAGAAAGCTGTACATTTGTCCTTCACACAGACTCCAATATCTGGCTCCACAGGTGCTCTGGCTGTGGAGTGAAGTGTTTGGATAGGTGGGGGACAGTTCTATTGTGTCATTGAGAGCCATAATATGCTTGATATACTGCTCACTGGTAAATATTAGGGAAAAAAATCCCGTTAGTTAATAGAAAGGAAAAAAGATGTCCAAAGGGATGCTGCTGTCATTGTGAACTCCTGGTGGGTTTTGGTACCTGCTTGTGCAGCCTTTTAGCCTCGTGTTATCCCAGCTTGGGAGGTGGGGTCAGGGATTGTCCCTCAACTGTTCCTGTATTTCACACTCAGAATCTGCAGCTTGGGCAACCAGTGTCCCAAAGGAGTACAGGAACTCAAGAATAATTCTTTTCATAACCTGCTGAAAATAGGAGACAAGGTAGAGGAAGCAGCTTACGGAAAATTAAGGGTCATCTTAGGGAAAGAAAGCAACCGGTTCATAGTGCAGAGCTCGCATTGCATACACATAGTCTGCAATGCATTTCTTTGGCTTTTATAATTCTCTGAAGCAACATGAAAAGAGAGGACAGGGGTCAATGGCTTTAAACTGACAGAGGGTAAGTTTAGATGAGATATTAGGACCTAATTCTCCACTATGAGGGTGGTAAGACACTGGAACAGACTGCCCAGAGAAGCTGTGGATGCCGCATCCCTGGCAGTGTTCCAGGCCAGACTGGATGGGGCTTTGAGCAGCCTGGTCTATTGGAAGCCTGGTCCCTGCCCATGGCAGCAAGGTTGGAACCAGGTAAAGTTGATGGTCTCTTCCAACCCAAACCATTCTATGAACTGTGTATGAAAATGCTGCAAGTATCACCCAGAGAGGGGAAAAGGAATGAAGAGCTGTGCTGGTGGTGAGATTTAGTGGGAATTGCCTAGCACAAGTATCAGGTTGTCAGATATGTGTCATGTACAATATTTGTGCACCCTATAATATGAAATACTCGCCTGGAATGAACTACAGTGTTGTGTCACTGATGTGTAAACTCGGTGCTGGAGAGCCTACCCTAAGAGTGCCCTGCTGAAAGAGACCTGGGTGCTGGGGAGTGTATTCTTTGTCACCTATAAATTGCTAAGCTAGTTATTGCGGGGAAGAAACAGGGTTGTAGGGAAAAGAGGAAAGCCTGTTGCCTTTCCTTCTATTAAGTAGTGTTGCTCGTTTAATGGATGGGTAACAGGAAAGAGTGTAAGGGGACGCCATTGTTAATGTGAACTCCTGCAGCTTTTATTATACTTGCACCCGCTGTAGTGAGGGTTGAGCAGCTGTTTCCATTATGAACTCCTATTCCAGGGGTTTATAACTTCGTTGTAAAAATTTGCTCCAGGCTAAACTGTAACTTACTGGGTCTTAGCCCGGGAGAATTTTCTGAAACAAAACTTCAAAAGAAGAATTCCATCTAGTCATTGTACGGTGAGCTTGCACAGAAGCCAAATTTTACTGAAAAGCCTTAAGATGTGTTTGTGAAACTATAAGTTGATTACATTTCCCTCTGTAATAATTAAAAAAAAACCAAAACAAAACAGTTTGAACTGCTTTGTAAAACATGGCTGAAGAATGTAAGCGACCAAGGGATGAATGCCATGGTGACTCAGCTGATGTCCATTCAGTCTGGTAGTTAGTGGGTTATGAAAGTTTTCCTTAGAAAAGAGAGCAATGTGTTATTGCCATAGGATGAAAGAGTTCTGGATTTGCTTTTACTTGTAGGATCTATGAAGGTTTAGTCTCCATGTGTATTGAACTGTGCCTACATAATGCTAACACTGAATTCACACTTCAGAGCACACCGTTTCTGCAAAGGTGTCTTATAATATCTGCTTAGCCATATGTGTGTTTAAGCACCTTAGGCTTATAGTTTCTTTGAGAAAGATTTCAGAATGCCATCACTGGTCTGCCAAAGTTATGTTCAATGGCCCCTAAATGCTTTTGAATAATGCCGTGTTGAGGAGTTTTTTAAAAGGTAGAGTCACACTTTATAAAGACGTATTTTTATCAATAAAAAGGACCATCTCTTGGCCCTTCCAATTTATTTCTGTGGCAGTCGATACGCATTAGAAATTGGCAGATTTCACAAAAAAACTTTGCAAATGTTGCAGTAAGATTATGAAAAACTAATTCTTAATACATTTAGTCCTTTGGCTTGCTAAATTGCAGTTCTAAGATATCAAGAAAATGTGAAACTCCACCCTCAAAGGTGCCATCATCATCTGTTGTCAGATTTGCAAAGCTCTTTAGATAGATTAAACTGCAAAACATCTTCCCTCAGTTTCCACCGGCAGGAACAAGTTGTTTAGGCAGATTATTCAAAGTATCTGAAGACATAATTATTTCCTTTACTGGTTTCATCCTTAGGTGACCTAAGGAAACTTTGTGGTGGCCTCTGGGGCTCAGTGTAGGGAGTATGGCCAATGCTGTATGGGAAGATAGGACTGGGCTGAAGTTAGGTTTGGTACTTGATATCAGCAGCATACTAGGGTTTGCTCCTGTAGCACTTTTGGATCTGAAAAACCGAATTTTAAGTAAAATGGATTGTTCTTCAAGCTTTGCATGTTATTCAGAATTAAAACTGCCCATGTAAGTAAGGATGAAAATAGATAGGAAAGTAATAAGAATCCAGGTTTCAGTCTGAGCATCTTTTGTAATAATATCTTTGCACTACTGAAAGCCACCTACTCTATTCTTCTTTGTCACAAAGAATGAAATGATCCCATCCTTTGTTGAGAGTGTATCGTGTTCCACAGCTGTCTTGTCCTCTTAGCTATTCAGCAAGGAGGCAGTCTGTGGGAATGGGTATTTGTAGATATTGGTATTTTACGGTGTCCTGATGTCTCCTTGTGCTGCTCCTGGTGTGGCAGTGAATGTCACCACTGAGCTTTCTCTGTCACTGGCTAAGCTTCTGTAACTGCATCTCATTTCTGATTATAGCATGAAGGATGTTAATTCGTGTTAGCACTGTCATTTAAAAGTATACAGAAAGAAAATAGATAAGAATGTAAAGTATGATTATAACCTGATTGCACACCAGCACAGAAATATCATCCAAACTAAATCTGCCAAAGCAAAGGATTTCTTTATCCCAAAGGACAAAGGTGTAAGAAAAGTACAGTGAATAATTCTGCTTACATGACAAATGAAGTTATATCTTAATTTCTCCGACTCAGAATCTACTTAGAAGGATGGAATCTCAAAATCTGGAGCCTGTTGATGAAGATAAGATGGCATCTTCCTCTCTGGCACTGGGGATAGTGTAGTGTGAATCTGACTGCTCTCCCACAGCAACAGTAGCTGCAGAGCGTAAAGACAGTTTCACACAGGTAGAGCCATATCATCTTTCTAGGTCTAAGCAAACAGTTTATTCTCTTGGAAGTGAATAAACGAGCAGACCAACACAGGGGTCTGGTATTGAGAACTCCTGTTGAGGTGCTACTCCATTTATCAGCAGCTGCAGTTTCTCTGTTTAGACCTGCAGTACAGGTATAACAAATTACAACATTGCAACAAGTGTTGAAAAATCACATTTTCTCTAGCTTAAAAAACAGGAAAAAAACCCTTTTTTTTTTTTCAGGGATAACAGTAAGTAGACAGCCTCTGAATTTGGGTGTAGCTGTTTGTATAATAATATGGATAGACTGTACATCAAAATCTGTTAAAGAACTTTTTTTCAGGACTTTTTAGAAATAACTACACCTAAATGCAGACTAAACATTAAGGGTCACCAGTGGATGAGTTGAACCCTGATCCATCCCTGTCCCATGAAGTGACTAAAATCAGGCAAGACTGGCTGCAGTAACATGGTGAATACCAATCACAATACCCCTGTGATGAGAAGGGGTTTCAAGGTGTGCACAGGAGGATGTCCTATCCCGTGGCCCATATGTCTGATGGACATTCTTGTTGACAATAAGTCATGGCTGAATTAATCACCCTGCCAGACAAGGACAAAGAAAGAGTTTGTCAGTGTTTTCAGCTCAGATCTTGTAGATGAAAAGCCCCAGGATCTTGTTTGAAAGAAACAAAAAGGAACAAATAGGATAAGGAGAGACAGCAGCAGATAAGGGCCGATGCAGTTTTCAACCATCTCAGGGATTTTGAGTGCTCCTGAAGTACCACGTCAGGAAAGTTATACTTTCTGACCTGTAGTTAGGACTTCCCACATCTACTCTGACCAGAGATACACAACAGCTGCTACACCAGTAGCATCTGACACTGCCTTGCTTTCCTCTGGACACAGGCTCCTGAATGGTATTGTTCTTTTCAGGCTGCCTCTCAGTGGTGCTTTCTGTGAGATGTTCCACCGCGCTTTGCCTCAGGCTTTAGGCCTCTGCCCCTCTGATTTTCCTCCTGTCCCCCAGTCATCTTAATTCTCTCTTCCAGCCAGAATACCCTCTCCACAATACCTGTCTTGGAATTCATCTGTTGCTCAAAGCAGCCCCCTGTTTTATCTCCATCATCTCGCTTTTTCTCAGGTCCCTGCTACTGGAGTCTTCCACACAGAACCCTGCTCCCCACACTCTCCCATTTTTACTGCCTCTTGGATGCCCTCTCCTCTCTTGTATTAGATTTTTTTACTTCCATTGTGCAGTCTGTTGTGCTCCACCATGGCTTCCCCTGTCCTTCCTACAGTGCCTGCCTTTCATTTTTTTTTGACAAGGAGGCAGTGAGCTTTTATTTGCTCCATCACTAGAAAAGCACCATTCTTTGTAAGGTTAAAAATCTGATGGGTTTCTTACTCGCATTATCTAAATCTGTGTTACCCACTCTGGCTAATTCCGGGATCAAATATTTCTTATAAAAGAGATCAAGCCAATGCACAGGCAAAACTACAGTGTTTTAACTCTAAATGTAGTATTTCATGTTTAGGTGATCATTTTTACTGCTCAGGTAGGGTACTGTAGAAGTGAACTCAACCCAGTTAATGACCATAAATAATAATGACGGCATTATTCTTTTGTCTTGTCCTTTACACACACTAATCTGCTCTGACAGCCAGCTTTGCTCTTTTATTAACTCTCCGTCAGCTGTAATCAGTGATGGTGAAGTCAGGCAGCAAAATTTACATGTGCCAAGTCTCACCATTTTTTTTTTCCTGAATTATTTTAGTCTTCAGTTTTGTGAACCTTTGGGATGGCAGTGAGGAGAAAACGTGGGTGAGAGAGGGTGCAAATGTGCTTTTTGACATGTGGGCTTATCACGCTGAACAGCATTACAGGACAGTGCTGTCTTTGGTTATTCTTTCCCGCCTCCATTTCTCCTGCCTATTTTCAAGAAGAATAAATACGCCCAGGATTTGCAAGTATAAGGCACATCCGTGATTTTTTTTTTATTATTTTTGAAGAGTCAGAATCCAGTGTTTGCTCTGGGAGAGGAGGAAGAGCTTAATGGATCATTTTCTAGCCCTTGTGACAATTCCTGAGCCCATTTTGATGCATGATTTATGCCAGTTACTAATAGATTACCCGGAAGTTGATGATTAAAGTAGAAGTTCCTTTGGAGAAGGGTGAAATAACTGAGGTCAAGACCTCCCAGTGACCTCGAATGTAACTATTACCCTTCTAGGTTAGTTGCAATTGGAGATCAAAGTGTTGGTACAGGAAACATATTTGGTCCTGAGGTTGTCAGTTGGGGGCTGTTGTTTGACAACGAGGTAGATGTGGTGCTTGGAAGGGAAATAAGTGTTTCTCCTTTGCTTATAGGTAAGGACAGGATAAAACTCTCAAACTGCATTTCAGGGTGTGGTATTTAAATTATTTTCGTAAGGAATTCTGCATCTCATCTGGAGTAGAGTAAAACACCACTTTATAAACAACTAGGGAAAGAATTCCTGCTGGTGGATGCAACTTTGTATGTGGCAGCAAACTTCTTTTTCTTTCTCATTTACGAAGCTGAGGAACTTTGCTTTATCTCTAGGGATGCCATTGTTTTAGTTTGTGTGGGCGTATGTTGCATGGGGGGAGAAGGGGCAGGAGCCTCAGTACTTGTCATGGAGCACAGAGCATTTTAGAGTTTGTCTTAAAGGGGTATACCTATTCATCACGTGTTAATACACCGCTTCTCTGGGATTCGAAGGTGAAAAGCTAGAAAAGCTTTCTGACTGGCCATTCATGACGAGTGACTTATATCTTTTAGGCATTTTTTCACCTAGACTTTCGTAAGCCTTGAGGTAAGAATGATAAACTTCCTTGTTACTTTGAATGTGCCTCATTTGCAGCTCGTGCTCAGTTTTTTTAACGAAGACACCTTTGATCTGAGTGCCTCTCGACCAATCCACAGAAAATCGGGACGTACAACACTAGCATTAATAGAACCACTGCTTTGCACCTCTCTGAATGAGCAGAAAAGCTGAGCTAGTGTTTCCTACTATGAAAAAGCAGCAGTACTTTCAAGTGTCAGGCAAGTTTCACACCATTTTTAATGGCTTTGCTTTTCCTAAGGCCTCCCGTTTTCCTGGTGGTGCTGCTGTTGCCCCGTCCTTAAGTGTGCTTGCATGGGGGCAAGGGGCTGCGAGTCAGGAAGAGCTGTGTTGGCAGTGCACAACTGGGTCTCACTCCTGCTTGTCCCCTCTAATTTGTGGAGGCGGAGGAAAAGCTGTGACGCCGGAGCCCCAAAGCAGAACTATGCAGTAGTCTTGTTTTTAATGGAAGAGCTTCCCAGAGCAAAACGCACCCTTTCAGTCGCGGCACAAATGTGCTGCCTGGGTTTTACTGAGGTGCTGCTGAACGGGGTTGCTGTGTGTTGAGTGAACTCTTTGTACCACTCTCAGCAGATGCGGGTGTCTGACTCAGAGGCTGCTGCCTGTGGACACAGGCTCTTCTGCATATGTGGAGCCCCAAGTGCTTTGTCTCCAAGCCGAGCCTAGATCCTTTGGAGACATTTTTTAGGTCAGGGTTTGAGTTTATGCAGGGCTTTAACACCACCTTGGCTGAAAACCATGCTGTAAAAATGCTGACCTAACAGTGAGAACATGGGTGGCATTTCAGGAACATGTTGAAAGATCTAAAGATCTGCTTTACAATGATTTTTTTTTTTTCCCCTCTTGGTGTGTTTTACTGAGCTGATCAAGCTGTAAGACAACTTTAAATACACAAGGGCTAAAGCTTGCTCTGCAAGAATAGATGCTTGCAGTAATGCTGGAGTTATCAGAAGGGCTCTGTTGTACTAAAAAGGACTACTGCTGAGCTCTACTGCAAATATGCCATGACAGCAGGTACTACAAAAATAGAAATGAAAACTCATGATAATAGCTCAGGCAGCCTTGCCATGGTGTCCTGATGGTGTATTGGTTCTCTTGGTTCTGATTGAAGTTACCATAAGGGAATTACTGAAAAGTGACTTCTTGAACAGCAAATACCTCCTGAAGGGATTGCCAAAAAGAGTTGAAAAAAACCCTGCAAGATTAAAAGGATCCTATTTTTTTGGTGTGTCACTTAGGTGATTTTCCCCATTTTCCAGTCACCTGAGTATCCCAAATTTTTACTGTACATTTCTGGAAAACTTTCCTCTATTTGGATATGTGTTAATGAAATGTCTCATCCAGAGCCAAGGCAAGGTTTTCTTGATTTCCATTTGTTTAACAAGTTAATGATAAATAAAATAAAATACACAAATGACTGACCACCCAGTTAAATGTGTTCAGCTTCATTTGAAGTGAACATGACAATTTGTGTTTAGATGTGCTGATAGAAGCAGTTTCTGCCTTATTGCCAATAGTAGGCAAACTCTGCACTTTTTTTTTTAAGATGTTGATAAAAGCTAGGGTTAACATCTTTAGGTGTGGTGCAAGCTGTCTACACTCTGGATCCTTCTTCAGGAGAATTTCCAAATTGCTGCTGATGCTTGTCATCAGACTGCTTTTCAAAATTTACCTTCAAAACTGCCTTTCATCATCCACAGAGGTCTAACAGAAAAGGAAACTTGTGGCCCTGTATAAAAAGGCAAACAAAAATAAAATGTATTTCCAGTAGTAAACCCATACATCTTAACACAGCCCACTCTTGTGTAATGTAACACCGATTATACCAACATCATCTCTCACTTATTTATTCCCAGTTAGAAAAGCTGCTCAATTTCCTGTGCCATCTAATAATTTCTTTCAGACTTTGTGTGGCTAAAGTAGTCAAACTGTGCTGTCCACCGTGGGAACAGCTGTATATTTCAGTACTGCTGCGACAGAGTTTAACAGCAATTAGTTGTTCTTTTTCTTTTTGTATTCGTACATACCATCTACAAAATGTTCTTCAAAACTAGTTCAATTCAAGGCTTATTTCCATTTGAGGAAAGCTGGGAATTTGACCTAGCTTTGGGAGTCAAGACATAAAATAAAATGAAGTATCAGGCATGCAATAAAATCACACACCCTGCAGAGCTGTTTTTGGACTCTTGTGGGATGCCTTTATTTCAGTCCAGATAGTTGCTGCATGATAATATTGCAGAGAGGGAAAAGACAAAAAAAAAGCTCTAGCCAGTAAAACAGATGCATTTCTGTTGGGTAGTTTGAGGAAACCATAGCTCACTGCTCCTATTTGTAAGCAGACTCAGATTTGAAGACCGCTGTGGACCACCTACTAATCAATTTTTCCTTAGTTGCAAAATATAACCTGAAGTTAGGATAACAGGCTTGCTCCCTCTTCTTTTCACTGCCTCTAAGAGGCTTTAAAAGAAGCCCAGGGATTAGCTGACCCTCCTCCCTTCATGCACTGTGGCTGGGCATGACGGGGCTAGTTCTGGGGGAGGAGGGTGTAATTCCATGGCATCCCACTCCAGCAAGCAAGTTTGTGGAGGAAAAGTCACTGTCTTGCTTATCTCCTCTCTCAGTACTAAGGGTATGGCAGAATTTGCAGTTACACCTGATGGTATCTGAGGGAAGGCGGAGGAATTTGCTCCTTTGCCAGAGCATGTTTTGCAGTTCATTGCACTATTATAAATCACTTTACTCAGCTGTAACTCATGAATGAGTATTGGGGGTGGAGGGAGTAGAAAGGGGAGGGTGTGGAGGTTGAGTAGGGTTAACAAAATTTGAAACAGATTTACTGAAAGCTCTTCAAGAGTAAATAAAAAAGACAGCCCAGCTGCTGCTGTTCTGCAACACAGCAAACTGTAAGCTAGAAGTTGAAGTAATTAGTTTCATTTGTAGGTGAAAAAAGGTCGTTGGGAATGTCTGGTATTAATTATCATTAAGAGTTAGTCATCATTTCCATTTGAAAAACCTATATTTTTTATTTTTAGCTTTATGTGTTGTCGGCTTACATGCCATTAAAATGCCCTGAAAGCAACTGAACTGCACGTGCCATTGGTACAACCTAACCAGCCTGTCCCTGTCCCAGACCCAGTGTCCCTGGCTCTGTGGCACTGCAGTGACAGGCTGTTGGTTTGCACTAACAATAAAAGTGATAAGCTGTGCAAGGGCCTCGCTCACACCCTGCAGCTGGCCTGGCTGCAGTGGCAGGACTACCTCAGGTGCCTGAGAAAGAGCCTGTAAATCTCAGGTGAGGTATGTGGGTGGAGGCTTTCCAAAGAAGAGAGAAATGCTAGGTATCTGCATAGTTTCAGTGGTAACACTCATGCTCCTTTGTGCTCTCTCATACCTCCTTTAAAATGACTGAAATTAGTGTTCTACCAAAAATGGTCTCAATCTGTTTTAATTTAAGAAACTCAAACTCCAGGTTTGCTCTTCAGCTTTGCTTGTGGTAGGATTGGTTTGTGTTTGTTTTTATTTTAAATGCTCTCTTACTTTCTGAATTAGAGCTGCGGCATGTCGCAGCGCTGTATATCTGCTACAAATGATCTTTGTTTATCTTGTATGTGAATTTTAAAGTTCTATTGATTTGCACTGTGTTTGTAGGGAAAAGCTGATTTTATGCCTAGTAATTGCTTTATGGTGGGCAATAAGGACTGGAAGAGGAAGGATTTGAGCAGGCTTAGTAAATATGTGAGTAAAATCCTACTTCTGTTGAAGTTTTGCTACCAACTTAAATGTAGCCAGGCTCTTACTGCTTCTGAGTAAGATTTTGGTAATTTGATCTCCTTATCTCTAAATGGAGCAACTATTAATACTCTTCTGGCAGATCTTCCTAATCCGGGATAGGAAGTGTTATCTGGCATGTGATGTAATGCCTGGCTCCTGCGCTGTTCAGTGGAGCTTGTCAACAGAAAATATTTGGATTGGCTGTTTCTAAGACCTGGAGTAATATTATATCACCTTGGCTAGTTATGACATTAGTCTTTTCTCATGTTTCTTTATAGATCCAGGAGGAAATACGACAGCTTTGTCAGTAACGTGAGAAAGCAATACTTCCAAAGGAGCTCTACCCAGGAAGGATTCCCTAACTATGGTGTATGTGGTGTGCAAATTACGATGTCTATGAATATGGGTAGGCAGAAAAAGAACAACTATTTCAAAATATTTTCCCACTAGTATTAATTAGTAATGGCAGAACTAAAAATAATCTCATGAGTATGCTCCTTTCTATCATATAGTTAAAGTAAATGTTCTTTCAGGAGTTGAAAAAAAAATGAAATAAATGTAGGCTACATGTGGTTTTTGATTTGTGTGCCTCTCCCACTGACATCAAGAAGTTATCCTGCAGATGGAAACCTTCCATATCTCATAAGATTTTGTCCTGAAGGAAAAGCAGCACAAAAGGAATCGAAGAATAAAGCAATGATTATTCTTGAATAGCTTTTATATTATAATTTTAACTCAGATTTACTTACTAAAATAGATGACTTTGAATTATTTCTGTATTAATTTTTAAAAAATCTCCACTCATATGTTACTTTTCTCCTCTCTACTTGTTTGATTTGTTTATGTACCAAAATGTGTGTCAACTGAATACTCTAAAGTGTAATCAGCATAATACTCTTCTGAGACATCATCTACACTTCTATCGAGATAAAAATCCTAATGTAAAAAAATCTGTTGGCTGGTATTAATATTAAATCATCCCCTGGGAAAAGCCCTCAGTGCTAATTAATGAATCATGAAACTTACAGGTTTAAAGATAATATTTGTCACCTATATCTATGCATAAGAAGAACATTTTCATCATCAGATTCCATCAGAAACTACTAATTAAAGCTTCCTCTTCCTGGTCTGTATTTCAAGACAACTTAGGGGAGGAAATTGCTGCTAAAGCTGTGATTTTATTCAGATTTTTCAGTGCAGTCCAATTTGCATAAAGTCTAATAAAGCATTATTAAAATCTATTAACACTTGTCTATGGCAATTAAATTCAGTTTGCAATTTTGAATGATTGCGTGTCATGCAAACTGAGATAAGGGATCATGGAGGGCTATCAAAGAATGAATTGTAATCCTGGGAAGGATGTGTGAAAGAAGTGTTGCTCACAAGGCACAAACTTTAGGGAAGAATAAATATAATCTGCTTTCTAAAATGCAGTGAATAATTCTTGGCTCTACAGACTTGAGATTTAATCATGGCTGCCCTCAGATGTTTATTTTACAATATATATCTATGATATACAAGTCTGATTGAACATTGTGGTATTTTATTATAAAACCTGGAGGGCATTGTCCTCTAGAGAGAACTGAAGATTTTAACTAATATTGATTATTTAGCACAGACTGTAAAAATCATAAGTGAAAATGGGGGCAGGGGGGGAACAAGCCAAGGCAAGACTTAAAATTTTTCATAGATTCTTAAAGGTTTCAGGGGAACTGGTGAAAATTCAAATAACATTAATTCACAGGACTTTTAAAATTGCTAAGGTGTGTACTGGATTTTTTTTTGTTTATCAAAGTTATGGCAGGAATGCTCTCAATACAAACTTGTGGAAAGAGGGCATTGATACCTGGTTTGCCATCATGACTTGAAAATCATACTCTGTCTGTATTTCAACCGTGCAGCTCTTCCTGCTCAATTGTGGATGAGTTAGGGCATCTCAGTGCACTTGGACAAGTGTCCTTGCAGGGTGACTTCCCATCACCCTCGTTCTGACTGCTGCCCCATGCTGGGAAACGAGGCAAAGGCAAACGTGGCTGCTGGTGGTCCCCATGCAGCCCAAGCCCAAGGACTGCGTCTGGCTGTGTTTGCCCTGGGAGCCATTTCTTCTGTGTCTGGAATTCCCTCACACAAGCTGCATGGTCTTTAGGGTGTTGCATCAGGACTGTGATCGTAAGAGTCATCCCTGTGTCAGCAGTGAGTGAGGGCTGGAAATGCTGTATTATTTTAAAGGGAAAATTCTTAGCTCTTCTCCACTGTTTTGGGTATCAGTACGCCCAGAGGTATCAAGCTGTACTTTGGTCTCTGTGTGCTTGAAGACTTTCACTCCTATAGCCTGTCTTCTGGGGGAGTGGGGGGAAACCCCAACAACAGAGATTGTGATGCTAACGCATTTACTTTGCAATGGCCTTCCAGGATTACATCACCCTGGAAGTCAGCTATTTGGCTCTCCCTCGAAGAAATTGTCCGTCTCCATCTCAAATTGTCTGTTAAAAACCACATGAAGGCTGGATTTAGTTACTAGAGATAACCTTGGCAACAACTTCCTACCAACGCTGGTTATGCTTCACTGAAATGAAAAGCTGTGAAAGCAGTACTGAGAAACTCCTGGGGTGGAAGATGGTGCTGGGCTCCTAAATAAACTTTTTCCAAGGATAAAATAGCCCCATGCCTTATCTAGACCCAAATGCAAAGTTTTGGCTTTGTATTTGTCTCTCTACCTTGCCAGCATCTTGTACACTCCTTCACATGCACAGTGTAAAATAAAGTAAGTTTGCTTGTCACTAACCACGGTATTTTTCTTACAGGCTCGAAAGTTTTAAGACACCTTAATTTAATGGATCTATTTTCTTAAATGGGAAGGCTTTTGCACAGTGTGGCCTAGGTGGCCATACAAATATCTGTGTTGACAGGATGACAGTGTTTATATAATTTTCAGAAAAATTACTTGCTAGTGCATTTTTAGTAGAAGTTTCTTTAATTTATTCATTAACATTTTCTTCTCTATAGCCTGCTAAGTTGCAATTATGAAAACAATACCAGCAGCATTCTGGAGTGTTCTTCAAAGCATTTTTAAAATAGCTTTCCAATACTATGTGGCAAAAAGATTAAATGCACAATATTTTTTCTATTGTGCAATAGAATACATACAAGTATAATAGAATAGAAAAGTTTTTTAGGCATTTTTTTTTTTTTTAAATGACCTCCTACTGCATTGAGGTTGCACCTCTTGGAAGAGAGGCTATTGCTCCCAACTTTTCCTAGGGGACTGTTTATCGCCCACCGTCTAGCATGGGGAACATCATGACCATTTTATCTTTCTATTTCTGTGACCTAAACTGCCACTGGAGTTGGCAATAATTGAGGGCATGCAAAAAACCGGTAGGAGTGGGTCCTCTGCTGCCACTGCCCCAAAGGGAGATAGAACGTGATGTTGTTCTCTGTTTCTCAAGCTTTGCTGCAGTTTGAAGAATTTTTATGAGGGGGGATTCAGTTTGGCAAAGTGAGTTCTCTTCTCCTTTGTCTGTAAAACTGTTAGCATGAGAAGTATGCAGAGCATCCCGAGATCTGCAGTGTTCTGACCGGTCGTACGGCATTAACAGCCCCCTTGCACTCCATGAATAGCTTTCCTCCTTGCTCTTGGAAAGGAGCATATCTTTCACTGTTTTGGAACAAGGCAGTTGATGGCACCAAAAACAATCTAAGAAAACTTGCTACCAGCACTTCTCAGCTACCGCCCAGGCACAGAAATAAGTGACGAGTATCAGATTTCTCTGTATGAGTTATGCCTTTTGCTGGCTGTTAAAGGGAAAACATCCAGATAATGCATTTAAAATCTTAAGCACCACTGTCTATATGAAGTGACCAGTGGAGACTTCCATCAAAACATTCCTGTTTATCCTCGTCTCTAAAATTATGAATGGCTTCTCTTTTTGCTTTTCCCCATCTGGCTATTTCTTGCCATCTGAACACCGCAGCACCATTTCTTAGATTGGCAGCATTTTAAAAAATGCTGAGCAACTTCATTTTTTTTTAAATTGTAATGTCTCTTGTTCCTTTCTACAGCTTGCATGCAGCTCTCTAAACATGTTTTCATGTCTTTCTTTTCTGTTTGCCCGCCCAATTCTTCTGTGACAACTAGCTGCCTTTGCAAAATGCTTCTGGGTTTGCTTCATACCACATAAAGTCTAGGCAAATGAATGTTTTCTCTAATGTATTTACGTAGACTATTAAGAAGAAAACAAACCTAGGACAAGAACAAAATTAATCACTGGTTTATTAGTTTGGCATTGTTGCTTGCATACAGAACTGCTTTATATCAAACATGTTTTTTAATAAGTAAATAAATAAATGACAAGTGGGAGTACCAAGCTTAGCCCAGCATGAGTATTGACAGTGGTTACTGCTGACAGCTTTTTACTGCTTCCAAACAGCATGTTTCATTCCCTTAACTCCATTGTCATAGGGAATAGGGCAATACCAAGCTATTCAGCAGAGACGCTTGCAATAAGGGGCATTCATGGCTTTACTTTTGTCTTGACTTGAAGAGGTTTTGACGAAATTGTGCCGGGGGACTTCAGCCTGGCACCCCCGAGTCGGAGGCCGTGTCCACAGCAGAAATTGGAGACCCACGATTTCCCAGCAACGAGACTGGACTGCGCTATTTTGGGAGATTGTTCATTCGCAGCCCTCCAGTTTGATTTAATTCAAAACCACCAAGCGAACATGGAGGAGAAAATCCAGTAGTCCCAGTAGTTGCAAAGACGCATCTCTTATTTTTGTCCGGAGCGTCCATTAATGTGAAATACTCACTGGAAGGGGAATATGCTGTTTTATCTTGCCCCAGGGCTAACACAGCTGTGGCAGCAATCCCCCCTGACTGTAATAGAAGTCATGTGTTGGCATAGCTGCTTAGGCTCTGCTTGGACACAGGGATAGGACAAGAAAATATGATCCAGAAGACAAATTCACCCTTGCTGTTCACCCGCGCTGCGTGTGAATTAGGCTCGAGGTGTGTCTGTGGGCGGTGTGAGGGGCTTGCGCTCACAGCTGTGAGAGAACTCAGTGCACTGTGTTTTACTGAGTCATGTGGGGCCAGTTCTGGTGTAGGTAGGGTGGGCATGCCCACCACTCACCCGAATAGAGAAGCCTGGCCAGCTTTCCCTTTCTGCTTCCCCAGAAAAGTCAGCTAAGTTAAGAGATAAGGACTTAATTTTTTTTTGTTTTTAATTGTTTGTTCTTTCACTTCTACCAGGCTATCAAAAACCTTTCACTTTTCACTGAAATTTAAAAGCTGTTTATAATTACAGGGCTTTGTATGAACTTAGAGATAATAATGTGACAAGGGAATTTCGGGCTGCCTTCAGTCAATGTAATTTTTACCTGGGAGGTTGGGAACATTGGCTGCAACTTGTACACTGCACTTTCACTAGAGTAGAAGGGAAGTGAAAACTTTGTTTTCTCAATTTGTGGTGCATCAAGCTGATTAATGAAATCACATGCAGACATATAGATGTTTTTTCCTACTTATTTAACCACTTATAAATAAAAGCAGAGAAAAAAATTTAAAAAGTGCTGCTTTTGCTCATATGATATTGAATAGATTTCTGAAATTAAAATGCCCGTTGAAACCTATCTGATGCACCATGCTTTTATTTTTCTTTATTTTAAGTCAGATGGATCATTTCCTTCCACTTATTCTCTGATGTGACTAGCTCCAAAGAAGTAAACTATTTTTGTTACTATTCTCTTGATTTTAATGGTAGGCACTTTATCTGAACAAGACCATAATCATAGAATGGTTTGGGTTGGAAGGGACTTTGAAGACCATCTAGTTCCAGCATCCCTGCCATGGGCAGGAACACCTTCCACTAGACCAGGTTGCTCAAAGCCCCATCCAACCTGGCCTTGAACACCTCCAGAGACCGGGCATCCACAGCTTCTCTGGGCAACCTGTTCCAGTGTCTCACCACCTTCACAGTAAAGAATTTATTCCTAATATCTAATCTAAACCTGCACACTGTCAGTTTAAAGCCATTCCCCCTTGTTTTAGCTCTATGTGGCTTTGTTAAATGTTCCTCTCCATCTTTCTCGTACACCCCCTCTAGAGACTGGAAGGCTGTTCTAAGGTCTCCCTGGAGTATTCCCTTTTCCAGGCTTCTCTTTCCAGTCGTTACATAGAATACACTGAGTTGGAAGGGACCCATCAGGATCAATGAGTCCAATTCCTGGCCCTATACAGGATACCCCAAGACTCACACCATGTACTTGAGAGCATTGTCCAAATGCTTCTTGAACTCTGTCAGGCTTGGTGCTGTGACGCCTTCCCTGGGAGGCCTGTTCAGCGCCCAACCACTGCCAGGGTGAAAAAACCTTTTTCTAATATCCAGCCTAAACCTCCCCTGACCCATGCCATTTCCTTGAGTCCTGTCACTGATCACAAGAGTGAAGAGATGTGTCTGCCCCTCAGCTTCTGCATACGATGCATGTTGAAGGAAGTGTTGCATCGGGTGAAGTACAAGATCTGTGTTCATTGTTTGTGGTTGCTGAGTATCGCGCAAGGAATGAATCTTTAAAATTTTTCAATAACATTGAATAATTTAAATTGAAATTCATGCTTGTCCCTTTGCAAATAATTTAAAAATGTTTTTCAGGAATCAGTTTATACTAACGAATTTAACCTTGCTGGTGTATCTGGGATATACTATGGAGGTAGTTCCAAGAGCCCTGTTCTTTGGTGTATGTGTGATATATGAGAGATGCCTTAACTTGCACTGAATATGTGAATGGCTTATTTTACAACTGATGGAATGGTCATCTTTGGCTTGAAATACCTTGTTTTAGGCCTTGAAATGCTAAAATTACATGACAAGGTACACCAGTTGCACATGGAAATACCAGCATCCCAACAGTACACTAGCAGGCATTGTGGCAGTGGGATTTGAAGAGTAGCAGGGAACTATGGTTCCCTAATAAAGTGCTAGGGTGCCTTGGCTTATCAAGAAATGAAGGTATGCATGGATTCTGGGATTTAAACAATCTTCCGTGAAATTTTCTTTGAAACAGTTTTGTGATGACTTATACAGTTAGCAAGCACACTGTCTTTCAGTATTTTGTTGAACAAAATAAAACAGTATCAAATATTTCACAAGTGAAGTAAAAAAAAATGTGTAGGCAAAAGGCTTTTTAAATTGATTTTTAGACCAGTCAAAAAAGTTTTCAGTTTGTTGTCTGAATAGAACAAAGTTTACAGCTGAAGTGATGGAAGGATGGGATGTGGGGATACTTGTTTTTATGGAAGCATTAATAAGATGATTAAAAAAAAGTAAAAAAATAGGCAAGAGCTAGGGCAGTCTGCGAATTAAAAATCTGATTTCTTCTAGGACTTAGACTCGTGTGCCCAAGCAGCAGCCATGCAGGCCAGCAAACAGAACATAGCCCCTGCTGATGCGAGTGATTACCTGAAAGCATAAATTTTTCTGAAAAGGAAAATGAACAAAGGAGAAAAAAAAATTTCTTTTTCTTAATGTAAATATTTTCTGCTGCTTGGAACTAATACCTTTTATTGCTACTGTTGTTTAAATATTAGCTTTTGTAGTTCACTTGCCAGAAGCAGCATTCACTGTATTTCATTAAAAACGGCTGAAGTACACCTCTGTAGTTTGTATATCAAAAGGGTGCTCTTCTGGCAGCTGTGAGGATGTCACTGTGCATGGCATGCAGAGGTGTTGCAACTGGCCATATTTATTGTGCTGGGACTCTGCATAGTGTCTGTATACAGGTGCAGGTGCATACATGTACATACATTAATGTTTATAAATGTAGCATTTTCAGAGTGACCTTTTCGTGAGATTAATTCTTATGCATAGGTCCTCTGAAGCTGAGTAACAGGAATATATTTGAAGGAAGACAACTTCCATGCCTGTTGGTCTTCTGCTTATTGTAATGCTCTTGATTCATTTAGAAGCAGCAGGCGGCTCTAAGACCAGGAAGAGGACTTGAACAGACTCTGCAGTACTTGTGGGATTGCACTGTGTGTGCGGATTGACTTCCCAGCTCACTGTGCTGCTAGTTAGGGACGGGGATAAGGAAATTGAAATCTATTTACAGTGTGAATGTAGAAGTTTAAATCCAGAGGAACTGCAGTGTGATTTATTTTTGTTTTATAAACTACTTTTGTAGCTGATTTCAAGGCAAGGTATTCCTTTTCTTTTCCTTAAGAAATGTCTGCAAGAAAGTATTCCGTTACACTTTCCTCACCACTAATTTTTTTTGTAATTTTCTCTCCCCAACATATATGCCTCTTCCAGCTCTGTTTTCTTCTGAAACTGAAGCTCCTGTTGACTTCTGCAACATCAAGGTTTCCTTGTGGTCCATGAGAGTTATCACATGAATCCTCAATGGTTCAGCCGTCATGTTGAGGTCACCAGAACTGATATGGGTGGGAAATGTTGTGGTGTTTCTCTCTCTCTTTGGAATAGTAAGAGCTGTGTGAAGCAACTGCATTGACCAAGGGCTATTTGAACCCTTGGCTGAAGGCAGAGTGGGGTCCCTGGGACCAGGGTACCTTGTCCACAGCTCATGGTGTTTCTCACTGCTATGCCATGATGCTTCAACAAACTGCAGCACTGGCAGAGCCTGGTTTCTCTTGCTGCTGTGACTCATGTGGGAGCCTTTAGAGTCCAGGGGTGAGCTAGGAAGATTCTTCTGCTTTGGGACTGTAAGCAGGTTTTCCTTACTTCAGACCAGGTGCTCATTTTCCTGACAACTTTCATGAGCTTGGTCTTGTCAAGGTCTCTGACCTTCTGCCAGCAGTGATCAAAGTCAGGCAGATGCTCAAAAATTGCTGGGAGATACATGGATGGACACACACATGCACGTACTCAGCATGATTGCATTAGCCTTGTCTTCTCAAGAAACAGATGAAAGCTATATAATTTAATGGTTGGATACAAGTTCTGTGAGTGGTAATGAGAACAATGCTGCCTCTGCCACACCACACAAAGAGCTGGCTTCTGAGGGCCTCTTTGAAGTGTTGGGGACAAGCACAGCATTGCAGTGGTGAGACATCTGCAGCATGAATAAACAAGTGTTTAGGCATTGCTTAAGTGACGCTGACATTTGTCTGTACCTACTTTCTATACAAACATCTGGCTGGAACAAGCTCTGTGGGAGAGAGGCTACCTATGGCCCTCGAGCTGGTGGAGACAGAGGCTGAGACACATCCATGACCATAATGACAAGCTGTGGCCCCACATGTGTGTTTTACACGGTTGCTTAGGGTTTCCCTTTCCTTTTCTCAGCCGTTGCACAGATTTCCCCAGCACCAGTTTCCACAGCCTGCAGTAGCTGACGCAAGAGCTCTGAAAAGTTGCAAGAACTGGTGACTGAAAAGGCAGTTTTCAGCTGTCAAACAGAGCAGCTGATGCCGCAGGCTGGGCAACGAAAGCAGGCAGGTTTCCCTGTGCCTGGGTGCTCTCCTACAAATCCTGTTCTGGGAATGAGAAAGCTGTGTCCCACAATAAAAATAACACTGTTGTACACTTTTTCAAAGTGAAGCCAGCATGAAAATGTGGGGGAAGTTGAAAGTTTTTCAGGAAGAAGAAAGGAGGTTTCTGATTCTGTTTCAAATAATCTGTCTTAAGCCATAGGTATCACCAGAGGGACATATACATTGACTATCTGGCTTCTCTCCAGAACTTACAGTGAAACTGAAGGTAAGAAGGGTCAGGTATAAAACCTAATTTTACTTTAGACAGAGTGAAGAAGATCCAGTGTTCAGGTTAGAAATATTCTATATTTCTTGCAAATGTGCACTGTTTTTTTGCTGTAATATGACAGAGAAATGATTTTTTCGGGCATAGCAGCACACAGAAGACTTTGTGCACGTATCTTGAGCTGTGGGAAAGCTTTTTGATCTCTAATTACAGACCATTGGCTGAATAATGTAAGAAGTCTATATTATATAGATATATAAAGCATTACTGATACATGCAAGAGGAGAGAGTCTAAGCTGTGGGGTATTTTTCCTCTGGCTTTCACTTGCTTAATCATGTAAGTCCCAGATTTCTCTTAAGTGAGTAACTATAATAATGTCTGTATAGCAGTGTTTTTGTTACTGTTTGGAGGTGTTTCACAGAAACCACGTACCTCTCCAATTTGATGGGTACTCAAAGAGACGGCCCAACTCAAAGAGATGTGCTTCGCTCTGCCTGTGTTTCTGGGTTTTCACCTTGGGTGTGTGCCTGTCTTTTGGCTGCCTGGAGCCCCATCCTGCCGTGGGTCCTGGCTGCAGCTGGGCATCTCACTACAACAGGGGACTGGAAAACGAATCTCGATCCCATTGGATGTGCACCTTGAATTTGTATATGGCTCCATCCCTGGGTTTGTTTCTATAGCTTCAACATCATTCTTATACCTGTGAAATTCATGCTCATTGCAGTGGAAAGGATTTTGACCATTACACCTGGACCTTTCAGGAAATATCATTTTATTTGACGTTATCATAATTTTGGCATTTGCAGCTCTTTGTGAGCTAAGAGTGAGCTAAGAGACTGCAGTAGGGTTCTTGAAGCCTCAGATCTAGTTAAAGTAATAGTTAATGGCTATTGCAGATTTACTTTGCTCTTGAGCCAAGAAGGGATCTGTGCTGGGAGCCAAATCTGAAAGCTCGTCACAACCACATGAGATGGAAAAGCAGTCTCTGAGACATATTGATAGCTGCAGATGACAGAAATGATATTTATTGCCATGGACGGTAAAATTTATATATATTAAAAAAATGCAAACTTTGGAGAACGATGGGAAGCACTGACAGGAAACGCCTTAGAACAAATTTCTGCAACAGAAAGTGGCCGGAGGAAGCAGCTTCAACGAAAATGGTTTATTTGTTCTGATCTGGGGGCCAAATGATAGAGTACAACAAAAATCAACTTCTGAAATATCATTTCCCTTCCCCCAGTAGAAGTCACCTCAACTTTGGTATACAACGTAAGTGTTCTTCCCTGCATAGCTTTGTAATTAGAAGTATTGATGTATTTTCAAGAAGAGAACTATTTAACTAAAAACATTGCTCCAGTTAAAGTATGATGGAATGTCCAAAAATATCTGGGTAAATATTGCCCTACTCCCTTGAGCAAGTAAAATATGTAAATTGCCCCCCATGTTCTCTCCAACATGAATTTCAGTATTTAAGTAGCCTAGCCAAGTATTAAGAAGCATTCTAGTATTATAGAAGAAAAGATTTAAATTGATGCAGGTTTTGTTTAAATTATAGCTTGTCTTTGGTTTTTCCAACCCAGCTGTCGCTTTCTGATGGTGCTGCCTAAATACTGGGAAGCAGGACTGAATTTTAAGCAAGAAAACAGAGGTAGACTGCTTTGATAGGTGAAGCAGGGAAAACTGCTATACATAATAGATACTGTAGCTTGGAAATTTTGGAAAACAGGAATAGAAGGGGTAGGAGCTCCTTCATAAGTCCAGAGTTAGGCAATTCTACTTAAAAAGAAACCATATTATATGTTCATTCTCTACATTGGTGCATGCATTTTATCTTTGGTCTGTCAGGGAGAGGCAAGGAAGGGTTTGCTTCTCGTTTTTTGTTCCTTTGGTATAGCAGGTAGAGAAGCAGCAAAGAGAAGACTTTTAACCAACTAAACTTGTGTCGAGCTAGAAATTATCTTGAAAACTGCTTTATATAAAAAACTTGCTTTTGAGACTGTACCTTAGTCAAATTACTTTCTGCAGAAATCATTTGACTTATCAAATAAGGAGGAAAATTAAAGAAAATGCAGAATTTTCAGCAGGAGTCAAAAAGTATAATATATTATGAAGGTGGGCATGACTTTATTACCTGACAGACTGTAGTTGAGCATCTTGAGGAAGGTGGGGAGCAGTGAGTGGCTCAGGGAGAAAAGTGCAGTGTTTTGGGACCCCAGCCAGGCACTGAGGACAGGATGAGGGTGGCCAAGCTTTGCCAGCAGCCAGGGTGACCATGGGTCAGCGCAGTACATGAGACAAGGAAATTATTTAATATGTGTATATGTCATATTTAAAAAAACATACATACATACATATATATATATTTAAAATGTAGGTGAATTATTTGAAATACTAAGATGAAGAGAAAAGGGGCTGTAAAGGCCAGAGTCATAGAATCATATAGGTTGGAAAAGACCTAGAAATTGCAATAGAAAAAAACTGATGAAAGAGTAGTTAGGGGAGGAGAGAAAGAAAAGGAAAAAAGCTGGCATTTCTCGTCTTATTTTGCAAACTTCACTGTGGTAGGTAGATGTTCTAATCACCAAACTGTCAGCTGCTTGTGCAAACTTGCAGGCTATGACCCCAGCCCAGCTGAAGGGAACAGCAGGCTCCTGTTGACTGGGGCAGGGCCAGACCCTGCTCCAAAGCTGTGTTTTTTTCCATCGCTAGTCACAGCAAATCCCAGGGGCTCCACCACCAAGTGCTTCGGGCTTAGATGTGGCTCCCCCCCGGCTTTGGAGAGGCAGGGTGGTGCGTGGTGTCTGGCTGTGCTGGTGGGGCGTGCAGGAGAGGGGAGGAGGTGGCACAGCTCTGTACCTGCGAGTTTTGGAGGCACAGAAAGCGCTATATGTCACGGTCGTTTAGGCTGCCGTGCACTTAGCACTGCAAGTTTTATAGAAAGGCAAAGTATACAATTCAATTACAATTACTGCAATGCAATCCAAGTTGATCTAGTTTCTCCCACATGAGCTGACCACAATTTTAAGCTTGGCATAGCCTGAAAGCTTGAGGAATGTATTTCCAGTAATTGCCAGGCCACTTCATTGTTTCTGTGTATACATAAACACTAGGCTGTGATCATAGTGGTCATGCTTGAGCTGCTATCTGAAATTCACTTGTGCTATAGGGATTGACTAATCTGGTTCATACTGACAGCAGTTTCCATTTACTGTATTAGCTCTCTTTGACTGTTAGCGCCGTGTGACTCCAGCTAGACTCGGAAAACAAAAACTGTTAAGAACTACTAGGCACACGAGTCACGCAGCAGAAAACCCATGTGTCATGGCGGGATTCGTGACTTGTCAGCCCAGGAAATCAGGCTGGGTTGCAGAAGATCCATTTATAAAATGCCAAGAGTACCAAGCACCTAGTGAGGAACAACGAGCAGTCAGTTTAAAATATATGGCAGAGGAATAGCAAAGAGTTGGTCTTCTGCAGCCTCAAGACATGCTCTTACTTGGCCTACATCAGCTTGACCCTTGCTTTCTGTTTCTCTGAGTACTCTGTGTAAGAATATTAATCCCTAAAATCTGCATCCTTTTGTTCCCAGCCAAAGTCCCCTGTGAAGTCGGAAGGTTAGGGATTTTTTGTTTCAGCTTCAATCTATGCTGCTGTTACAACTTCTTTAGTGCTGGGCAAAATAAAGCTCCCAGTTAAAACCGGGTGCACTTCTTTATTCCTTCCTAGCAAATCTATTTCTTTTAAGTTTTTCTCAGGATATTGATTGCTGGTAATTTGATGTGTCTCAACCGTGAAAAGCTGTTATGACAGTTTCACATGCTAGTGCAGTCTTTTATTTCCCCATTCACAGATAAAAATGGAAGATTTTCCTCACTGGATTATGATATATAATTCATCTAACGTTACTCCACTCAGTAGCCAGATGCTGCAAATTTCAGCAGCTGGACCATTATTTTAAAAGAGCCCAGTCTGTAATTATTTGACCTGCTCTTTGTTACACTTCCATAAAACAATTGGCCCAATTAAATGAATCTTTAGGTAGCAGAGCCAAAATTTATGGAAGGATGTGATTAATTACTTTGAAATTCTGCACGTATAATTTAGCTTGTGCTTAGGGGAGAAGTGGAAAAATGCTTGGGAGCTTCAGCATTCCTGATGGTTGCATCACAGGGGCTGAGGTCTCTATATAACACAGATAGAAATAAAGTGACCCTATTTCTACCTTTCTGCACACCCCTGGCGTCAGTCTGGTCCCTGACAGACTTCACTTTGCTAAGAAAAGCAAAACTTAGTAGCCCTCTTCCTGCTGCTGCTGCTGCTGCTTCTCCATTTTGGGTTGAGCTCTCCCTGCCAGGGAAGGTGGTTTTTCCAAGGTCTCCACACTGCTGTGTAGAGTGAAATGGGAACCACTGTAGGTCCATGGGCAGTACCCACTGCTTTTCCTTGGCTCCCATCACAAAATAATAGGCTCTTTCTGTTGCCAGCCGGTGTGACTCAAGAAGTGGAAATACCTGATGTGGAGATTAAAACTAAAGTGCTCTACATAAGTGTATGAAGGAAGTTATGCAAGGAAAATAAGATCATATTTGTATTTGCTTTTCCTTGAGAAGTCTGTGCTGCATTATGTACACTGTTGAAATAGTGTGCCTTACTCATACACCCTTTGCCCAGTGCTGGCAGGGGGAGTTTTCCCCATCTTTATTAGCAGCATGCCCAGCCTGCCTCCCAGACAGTCCCGGCTTCCTGCTCTCCCCAGCATTGACTCGCCTCTCCTGGTGTCTGGCCAGCAGTGGCTCAAAGCTTTGCCCAGTCAGTGCTTGACTGCTCTCCTGGTTTGAATGAGAGGAGCAAATTGAGGTGACAAGTTACGGGTTGATCCATATGGAAAGTTCCCAAATTATTTGTTGCTCTGGTTTATTAGTGGCAAATTTAATTTGCCTTTTCTGTAGATCAGGGGAACTGGATACAGTGATGTAGCAGTAGATAACTCTTGTCTGTCTCCGGAATAGGTGTTTGTGAGGTAGTCTATGATGCAGATGTCACTTCACACTGTGAGATTCTCCACATTGCTTTCCTTCAGCTGGATTTCGGCTCAAGTACTGTAGGGAAAAGTAATAGATTAAGATGTGTCACCCAAAGCAAAGAGTGATTTATTCTCCAGTTAGTTGATATTGATGTGAAATTATCAAGTCCATTGTTAGTGAAAGCTGAAACCTGGCATGATTTTAGTCCAGCTAAATTCAAATATATGGTTCCACAGAAACATGACAAAGTACTTCAGTGATAGTTACAGACATACAGAATAAAGGAGAATTTATGGGTGTGGGTTTTTTTTCAAAAGCAAACAAGGGCCAGTTTGAAAGAAAGGGGAGGAGGGAAGACTAAAAAATAAAGAAGTGATCCAATATTCCATATGCAGAGAAAACAATTTCCATGCCTCTTATCAAAAATGTGTTAAATCAGCTAACATTGATACAACTTCAAGCAATTAGGAGCATGCTAATAATGATATGAGTCTTCAGCTGTAAATAATTACGCTGCCTCAAGGCTATGCTTTAATTTTTGGCTTGCTGTATCTATAAACAATAATCAAACTGCAAAGCTAGTTGTGTTGTTTTTGTTCACAATTTGTGAAATGATTTCTGTACCCTACAGTGATGCTGATGGCTATTTTGACCTTCAGGAACTCCGGCCTGTGAGGCTAAGAGCTAATGTGTACTTCCATCGATCTGAGTTACAGGCACACAGCAGGTTCCTGTGCCTGTTCTTCACAAGTACAAAAGCTGCTATCGTCAATCAGTGTGTGTTGTGAAAAGGGGGCTTGCTGCTGAGACTCAATAAATAGGGACATTAGGAGGAAATGTTATAATTGCTGCTACCCACATCTTGTTAATGAGTAATGTACAGTTAGACTCCATGCAATTGCAGCTAAACTGTTTATACAATTTATTCTTATGTTGCAACTAACATTTAACATAATGAAGTATCATAATTGCAGCCATTAAAGTCAAGATTAAGATTTGTTTAATTAGAATTAAGAAAATGTAGAATAGACTTTGAAAATGTAGGGTTTACTGGGTAGAATGTGCAGCATGTAGAGAAATTCAGAGAATGGGTATTAAAGAGCTTTGTTTGTAGAAAAACCGTGCTGATGGGTCACAATTCTCCTGTCACTTACCCCACTTTTGGAGCAGCTCTGTTGAAAAATAAGCAACACACTGATGCAGGTGTAAAAATGGAGACACAGGCTGGCCTTGACTTCTGACTCTGATTCTGAAATCTTCTGATCAAATATAAAATGATATTTGTTTAGAAGGCAATGTGTATTCCTACTATTAGAAGGCTTCCTATTTCAGTGTTAGATCACACCATCCAAATGCAGACCTTCTGTTTTCTCCCTGATGGGAATCTGAAATAACTTTGCATTAATGGGGAATTAGGAAGGGAATGAGTCCTTAGACATGATACAGAATGGTCATGTGTATATACTGTTTTAGGAATAAAATAAGTAATTGCTCTCAGCTCTCTTAAAACACTCTACGAATAGAAAGTCAGATTCAAGCAAGCACTAGCATTGGGAAAAACCTGAGGCTAGACCCGTAAAGTAGCAACTGTGCAAGATATTTGAAAATTATAATAATCTTTTGGGAGTGTAACAACATTCATAGATGGCAGCAATATCTTAAGGCCTATAAATAGAACAAAATATCGTGCTTGACTTCTGATGGAGCAGAATAGACAATACACTGGAAAAGCCGTGTTGTTTCTGCCACAGCTCGATTAGCTGGGAAGGGCCATCGGGTGGGATGGCTCTCCCAGGGCTGTTATGTCCACAGGAAACACCAATACCACCATCAATAACCCCACTTCTGTGTAGAGAAAAGTTTTCCCATATTGCAATGCAAATAATGTTATGGTTTGGGTTTGACTGAGAAGCGAATATTGATAGAAGAGCCTGTGTTTTGAAAAAAATTGCAACATTTTTGTTTCACTTTCACATGGTGGTTTGGAGTTTTTCTTCTAAAAGTAAGGGGCAGGATGTGACTAGATTTGGCGTGGATTGGTTAACTTGGCATCGTAAGGGTTAATTGTTTTGTTCTGGGATGCTGTGAGTTCTCTTGTGAACAGAGTGCTTTACAGACCATCGTTTGCCAATACAGGATGCTCAGGAAAAACATAGGTATTTTTAGTCTTTTCATTAGTTCTAGAAGATTTTAAGAAAACGTGTTACATTCAGGCTGCATTTTCAGCTTCCTGAGTAAATGTATCACTGCAAAGGTTTTGATAATGGCATATTAAGGAACTCAGCGATCATAAATGCTGTAGTCAAACGTGATAATTTATGCAGAGAATAATTGTAGATGACAAACAGAAACAAAAGCCAATTAGGACGATTACTGCTGTAGTGTCAAATCAAATGAAGTTTTTATCATTCTTGCTTTCTCTAAAATAAATCACAACATAAACCTGTTGGTCAGCATTTTGAAAAAAATGAACAAAACAACTCTGAATATTATTATGACGATGAAGGTTAGTGGCAACCTCAGTGCTGGTTATCTGAGATTTAGAAGCCCATTGATTCCCTTCAGAAGGATCCCTATAAATATAGAATAAAATTGACATTGATTTCCTTTTTTTGGGGGGGGGGGAATCCTTGCACTGTAAGATAAGAGATATATTCAAGTGGGTTTGATTAAACTTGCAAGACACAGTGAGCTGTGCAGTTCTTATGTTTTTGGCTTTCTTTCAATATATACAAACTAGGAGCTCTGTGGCAGCATTGTTAAAGGCTGTTTTTCTAAAAGAAGGTGGAACATTGCTAGCTGAAACATGGTAATCTTGTTCTCATACACGAGGCATGTGCAGGTAACATGGATTCTCTCAGAGTCATCACTTGTTACCTGAATGATTTTGTTTTGAAAGCTAAGGACCATTTATGGTTCTGTTGTCTGAACTTTTGGAGATGTACTGCAATATCTCCATGGTTCTTTAAAGACCCTTTTCACCTCACAATTTATTTCCAATTATCCTTCCTATCTGGAAGGCCCACTTCTGAACCGGCTTGCAAAACCACCCACCTTTTCTCCGCTGTCTGTTAGTCAACTTGACCTTCCCTTTCTACCCTAAATCATGGCCCAGGGTACCAGAGGTGCTCTTCTCTCCTAACCCCCTTGAAGCTGTCATGCAAATAGCCAGTAGGAAGCCTAAAGCGTAGGGTTACCTGGAAGGGGACTGGAAAGAGCTGTCTGAGTTATCCAGTGAGGACTTGGTAATCACAGTGCATGACTAATCCAGAGGAAACTGCCTTTTCTGAGTGCCTGTAAGCATGGAGCACTGAGATGCTGTGCCAAACCCCTCTTGGAAGCTTTAAAGACTGGTAAGATGCACTGTAATGTAGTGCACTTCTCATCAGCGTCCTAGTTCCCTGCAATAGCAGGAGATTTTCAAAGATAGGTTACCCTGGTGGTTACAGGCAGGGACAAAAATTACTCCCCCAGTCATTGCTAAATGGATCTAAGGGAATTTCTTGCCTGACTCTAAACTTGGTGATAAGGTTGGTCTTGTGTGAGAGGAACACACCAAGCAGATTTTTAACTGCACTAGGATCTCCAGTCCACAATGTCTCTACCCCTGAAATCTCTTTTCTTCTTCATCCTTAAAAATCAAGCTGGGCATGAAATAGAGGAGGGTAATAAAAACTGCCTTTGCCCTCTCATTTGTTTATAGCTGAGAACTGATAATTTTACTCTAGAGTGCTCCAGATACGTTATTAAAAAAAAAAAAATAGTATATTGTTCTGGAGCTTAAGGCAGATATTGTAGAGGTGAAGTAGAAACAGTAAGTGGTATTTTTCATAAATCAGAATGTGTTCAGCATCTTCCTTTCTGCTGTTTGGAGAAGACCCTTTCCTGTGTAGCACAGATTCACCATGTTTTACTTAGCAGAGGCCTTACTGGGATTCACTTTACTTCCTAGTCCCACTGGGTGTATTTTTGTGGGACATAAAAACATGACAACAATAAGCTTGATGCAAATTGTATCTTCATTAAAGCTATTGTGCCAGAGTAGGTAGCACAAAGGGTTTCTAGCTGAGTGCTACCCCACTGAGATGTGTTGTTGCAGCTTTCTTTGTCCGTGGCGCCTGGGATGCCGGTGTCCTCAGCTGACTCCAGCTGAAATGGGCAAAACGGCTCTTGGCAAGTCTTCATGTCCCATTGCAAGGCTATGCCTGCAGCCAGAAGGGGATGCTCAAAAATGAACTAACCCACCCTGCCCCCTCCTCAGCCAGACCTCTGTTGGCACCCCATGAAATTAGGGTGTGTGACCCCTGTCACGCCCTGTGAAATTATTCCTGTCTTTTATATCTCATGAAAAAGGCAGCCTTCCTTTTGCTAAACTTGGCCATCTGGTAAAAGAAAATAGCCCAAAATATATTTGTCCTCTTGCAGCAGGAAGGGAAAACTAAACTGTTATAGAACATCTCTTTAGCCAGGAGTTCAATGATAATGACTGCAGAGAAGCAATTTTAGTACTTCCCAATGATTACAGGTTTATAGTTTCATAATTATTTAATGCTTGTTAGATATATCTATTTAAGCATGCTTCTTCTGATGCAAGATCTCTTGCTAAGCTAATTTGGAGTGACTCCCTGCCAAATCAATATCAGTCTTCTGGCAAATATTATTAAATATTTGTTTGATACCTATTTACAAGTAGGAAAATAGTTTTGCTGCCAAGGGATTGTAAATGTGTGAAAAAACACTCTGACAGCTTACTTCACTCACTGTCTACATGCCGGCGTCTGCATGCCAAAGTTGGAAGACTAAGATGAAGAACATAATTAAGGAAACATATGAAGGCTAGCACAGGGTTTGAGATTAATTAGCCGTGCGTCAATAATCTCATCAATATCCGATTAACAAATGACACATTGCCCAATGAAACATATTGATTCATTCACACTCCACACTGTTAATAAATTGAAGCTGCTTTGCTAAATGAGAAAGCTGACAAAATAATGGCTTCCTAATACTTCTCCAGTATTGTGATAAAAACGTAAAATTAGCCCAAAGTATACTTAATTTAGCAGCACTGTCACTACATTTATGAAGCTTGTTAGCACAATAGCGGGGAAGTTTTTTTATCACCTAATTGTTAGAATGGATACATTAATACATGGATGTATGCAAAAATAGAAATGGAAATGTTATCTGTTTTTTTGGAACAGAATTCTTAGATAATGTGTTTTGGCAGAGGTGACATAAACCTTCTGTATAATCTTGGAGTTTTAGTAGGCACTTTTTGTTAAATATAAAGTATTAGTTTCTAAGCCTAATGTTCAAAAATGTCACTGACATTTTTTCTTTCACTCATTTAAGTAGAAGTGGTATCAATGTTCTCCTTTGTGAAGACCAGATAAAAAAACCTATTTTTGATGAGGAAAATTCTGAAATAGTGAAGAAAGCAGATGTAAAATAAAGGAGCCTTCTTTTCCCTCCTATGCATTGGGACACCCAGTGTGCTCCTACAAAAGAAGCTGTTTGTAAGAATCTGAAAAATGTTTGCAGATAAAATGTGCTATTTACTTGTCTTATTAAACTGTCAAAACTATTCAAAACTGCAGAAAAATTCAGGAGCATAAAACATTGATAGTATGTTTTTTCTGTGCGACTAATACTGACTCATTGGTTTCTTAAGGTATTTGAAAGAATACTTTAATGGGACTACTGCAGCAGCAGCAGCTTGTATTGCATGTGTTACACTTCCATACGGCATTTGTTAGAAGGGTGGAAGAACCACTACAGCTATCACGGTCTGGATATGGTTTTCTTCTGCACAGCAATAGGAAAAATCCCTTCTTGTTGTTTTGTGGAAGAGGATGTCCTTGTCCATGAGCTGCTTGGTAAGAGCAGTGGGGCTTGGTTTTTTCTGGTGTGTGTGTTTTGGTTTTGTTTATTTATTTTTTTTCTTTAATTGCAGAATTCTTCCAACCAGGTGAGGAAAGCCTTCCAGGTGACCTTTTTCCCCTCCCTCATTTGGCCACCCACAAGGTCTCTGGCTCCTTTGGTGTGAGCCTGCATTGCTACAACAAAACAGCTGTGTCCCAGCTAGTTCTAGTTGTGCTGGTGTTTGCAGCATCCCACCAGCACCCCTTGCTGTCATCTGCCCAGCCCCATGATGCTGCCACCTGCCAGACCCCTTGCTGGAGGGTGGCCCTTCCCACTGGCAGTGGGGTACATGGAAGCAATGGCTGGTCAGTGCCAAGGGGACCCAAGGTGTGCAGGGGCAGCAGGACACAAAGCAGCAGCACTGTCCATGCACGCCCCAATGTGCAAGGGAATGGCTGCTGTGAGCCCAGCGTGCTGCTGCAGCACCTGATCCCCCTGAGGAAGGGTGCAGGATCAGAATGGGAAGAGGATCACTCTCCTGCCTGGTTCCGAATCGCTACTTGTGACTTGATGGCAGAGCTGCAGTGTGTGCAGAGCCGCATGGACCTCTGCGGCCAGATGCCACAACCAGAATGGTTTTGCTGTTAAGGGCCAAGTGTAGTGGGTGATTTAGAAAGATGTGCTCACCTGAAGACGTGCTGAGATAATGCTTTGGACAGTAGTCAAGGTGTCAGGAAGTTTTGGTATCCAGAGGATTTTACCTACTTATATGTATGCAACACGCACACATGCACATATATATTTATACATATAAAATATTATCTCAGACTTGCTAGGAGAAAAGAGTGATTGCTTTAAACTTTCAAGTTATCTGGACCACTTTCTAGGAAACTTGGAGGGTTTGAAATCAGGAGGCCCAACCATTTGCTTTGCTTTAAATAACACGGTCCTCCTGTTAAGGCTTTTTTGAGCCATTGTTATGCATTCAAAAAACCTTAACTGTTAGACCTCACAAAAAATTTTATTACTGATTAGAAATTAGTGTTAAAAAAGCTCATTTCAGTATTGCCCTGTTGTTGAGGATTGTTCCCCCACAGTGTGAAGTGTTATTTTCAACCCAATTTTCAACGAACTGGCTAATGTTTGGTCCATCTGTAGCTTAACTAACTGTCATTAACTTTTTAGGGCTCCATGATATGCTGAATAGCTTGGAACAACTAATGATTTTATTACCAATCTTAATATTTAGGGTTCCCTGTGGAGTCGTGTATGGTTCTTAATGAAACCATTATTTACAGGATTAAAATCTCTAGGAAAATTCCTTTCCTTCTGACTGCACTGAGATTAACACATCCTTTCAGTCCAGCTTGGGATAAAAAAGGTCTTCACGTGAGGTGCAATGCTTAATTCATTTAAAAAAACCAGAATTATGTCTAAAATGTCAACAATCAGAAATGCAACCACCAACTCCTACTCTAGATCAATTAAGGGTAGACTGCTACTGCAAACTGCTGTTATTTGATTTGATTATATGTTATCTGAGGAACAGTCCTTGTAATGAGTAATTATTTGAACATAGAAGTACATGGGTACTCCTGCTAATTCAGTGGCATTGGTCCTAGCATTTATAATAGTAAGTCATGAAGGATTCCCTTGTAACCAGTCTCGTAAGAGTGATAGGTGGTACTATTAAGGTCTTTATCTGAAATGCATACATGAATAGAAGTTTACTAATAGAAGTTTAGTAAAAAGAATATCTTGTTGGGTCTCTGGCTATGTTTACAGTCTGTGGCAGTCACTGGGTAAGAATTTCATTTCATGAAAATTCAGTTTCATGTTAGGAGCTTTTGACACCAGTTGGTCTGCTACTAGCTAAACTTACATCATGTTTCTCATACACCCACCGTTTTAAAGCTTCACCTGGAAATACCCTATTTTCACAGGTATCCTCAATTTTCTGAAGCACTCACATATGAAAAATTAGTGAGCTGATGTTTGTCTTGACACCTTCAGGCTGAAGGAGCATTTGGAGAAGTCTCTGGTGTTGTGCAACTCCTTGGCATGTGATAAAGTTAATCTACGTGACTCTCTTACCTCACTTAAGAGAGGTCAGTGGTGACCATCTACAGCTTCCACTGAAAGCAGTATAAAGTTTCAGATCTGTTGCGGTGACCCAGCCCACCTCAGGGCTAAATGTCATTAAATGGATCAATTTTCCTGCTCCTGACTTCGATCCCAAGGGCAGGTCTGAGGCCAGCTCATAGGATGACCACCAGACCTAAGGCCATCCTCTTCTGGGTGATTGCCACTGCCACATCTCCTCCCCTCTTTCTAGATCCTTCTCTGTTCTTTAGTCCTTATTGGTTCATCTGTTTATGTATATTTATTAGTTTAATTGCCTATGTATAAGTTCCAGAAAGTTCTCCCCTGTTCCTTTCCCTATTGGTTACCTGTCATTCCCATCATCTCCCTATTGGACTGTTTCCCTTAGTTCCTCCCTCTTTTAGAGCACCATAAAAAGGCTTGTTTAGTTCCTCCCCCCGTTTTTTCTGGTGCTCTCCGTTCAGCTTTGATGCTCCTTGTTACTTTTCGTTATCAATAAAGCTGGATTTGTGGGCACCAGAGAGGTCCCTCTACCTCCTTCGCCGCCATCCCGTTGCTAGGCAGCATCCAAGCTGCAGCCTGCTCTTTGTGTGCCTCTGAGCAGAGCGCTCCGACCAGCCACGAGGACTGTGTCCCTTTGGTCGCCGACCAGGACACTGCCTTGCCTCCTGCCAGGCCACCGGGCGGCCCGTGGCAGCGACGCACAGATCCTTCTGCTGTGATCTGAATGCCGTGATTTGTGGATGCTTTTCATGCTTTGTCCTCGTATAAATCAAATTAATATCTCTCTCCATCATGTAGATGAGAAGAACCCAGGAATAGTAACCTCTCTGAGGGGCACATGTCCACCTGATACCAGGAATGGACTCCGAAGCAGTTCACTCAATAGTGTAGCTCCTGACAATAGTGGCAATATTTCAAGAGCAGTTAATAAGGGTGAGGATACACGTCTGCCTCCAGGGAATGATCCTCAGAAACCAGCAGGAGGAAAACCTAATTGGAAGTGTCAAAAAAGGAGGGAAAAAATTAAAAATAAAAAATCCATTGCTATTAGACCTACAGCATGCCAAGACCTGAAGGAAAACTAAGTGAAGCTTGTGAACTTTAGCTAGTGACTGGAGCTTTCTGTCATTTAGCTGACAGTCTCTCAATGAAGGTTTTTCTTGTTACCAAAATGGGGATCTAGCGGGTGTTTTCTTGTGCAATTCCTCTTTTACTTACCTGTTCTAGTTACAGTGCATTTGAATATCTTTATAGCCTTTCTTGAACAAGCCATGGTTATCTTAAATTTCCTGATTTAGGTAGCCAACTTGGAGAAGTGTGCTCTCTCCCCTCCTTTGATCTGAACTTGTACGGACCATCCAACTTCTCCTACTCATTTCATTTTCTCTTTGAAAAGGGCTGAAGTGAATATTCAAGGAAATTAAATTATCTCCACAATCAGCACTGCTCCTTGGTTTCTCATCATGCAAAAGTGCTAATAGCGACTGACATCACCAAAATTTTTCCTCAATGTGTTTTTCTAATTTTAGGGACTCCCTGAGCAGGTGGTAATATGTGTGTGTTCAAAGACTTTGCTGGGCTTCTTTTCCAGGAAGGATTCTGCCTGTTTTTGAGCCTGTGTAAACTTGTGTTATTCGCAACATCTTGTGACACAAGAACTTAACCATGCTTTGTGCAGGAAGTACTCCCCTTTATTTCTGACCTACTACCTGATAATTTCATTGGGTGACCAGTAGTTCTTTCACTACAACAAACAGTGAGCAATGCTGTTTTTTTCCAAACCTCCTGCTGTTTTACAGATCTGTCAGATACCCCCTCAGATCTGTTTTGCAGTCAAAGAATTCCAGGCTATCTAATTGTTTCTTAGACAGAAACTATTCAATATCTTTGATCTTCTTGCTTTCCTTCTTATGTACTTTTTCTAGTTTTATTTTACCTGTATCTGTGCTCGTGTTTGTTATTCTGCCTGTGCATCAGAGGTTGATTTGACATTGCAGATCGAGATAGTGGCTGTTGTCTCTGTAGTAATTGGCAATGGGTTATCAGACTGCCTAATCACAGCCTCTGCTGTACAGCGTGTGCACAGTGTTTCGCCTGTGCTGAGTCCACATTTTAGTTCTGTAATTCATCTAGACAAAGAGTCCTTTACATTGCTACTACATTTATAACTGTAGTCTGTAGTTTGGTGTTTCTTATCATCTTACTCTTTCACCTGGATCTGTTGTTTTAGCTTGGCATTGGAATGTCCTGGTGTATTCTGTTTTATGCTTTGAAACCGTAGCTCATTAGTTCAGACCATAAGTTTGGCAGTAATTGGTAATTTGGACAGCAGACTAATAAAAAAAGATTTCCTAAGCTGCTGTTTCTTTGGGAAAAGATTTTTAGAAAAGTGAGATAACAAATGATTTTTTTGTCCCTTTCTTTGTTGTTGTAGGGGACATCAGGATGGTGGATGTGTGACACTTCTACTTCCTCCTTTTGTGTGCCCCTCCAGGCATTTCCAGAATTCTGGGCACAGACAACTCCCTGGCTCCTTGGTGTTAATAGCTACAGCCTCATCTGTGCTGTCTACACAGGTGAAGTCTTCCTTTTGGGTCTGTGAAAACCCCAGCTTTTAGGCTTCATACCTTGGTCTCACTAATCCCAGCTGTACAGAGCTCATCCTCACAGCCTGCCTCTCATCTTAAACACCTGTTATTTCTCAAGTCAACCAGGAGGAGAAGATTCCCTGTATGCCACATTCCAACCTGAATGACAGATGGGAGGAGGATGAGTGATGATGCTCTGTCTCAACAGAGTTTTCTCTGGGGATAGGTTTTTTATTGTGTCTCTAAAACTCCCTGTGCTGTATGACCAAGTGTGGGGATATCCTTTGCGTTCCATCAGGGAATGGTGTGTTGAGTGGGGTTCAAAGTTGAGGAAGAAAGGCTGAATATGCTGTGATGGTAGCAGCAAATCCTGTGCCTTGTTTAGTGAGGGGGTGGGGTTCCTTTTATTTTAATTTTTTAAATTAGGTGGAGACCAGGCTGAAGTAATCATAGTGATAGAATGGTTTGGATTTGAAGGGACCTTAAAGATCATCTGGTTTCAGCCCCCTGCAATGGACAGGGACACCTTCCACTAGACCAGGTAATTGAAAATCTCATCCAACCTGCCCTTAAACACTTGCAGGGGTAGGGCAGCCACAGCTGCTCTGGGCAACCTGCTCCAGTGTCTCACCATACTCACAGCAAAGAATTTCTTCCCGATATCTAGCTTAAATATACCTTTTCATAGCATGAAAAGTGACTGATGTTAAAAGCCATTGTTTTGTTCGCTGATGCTGGGGGGTAAGAGATGGGGATGGATGAGCCAATTCTATGTACAGAGCTTCAGGTGCTGAGGGGTATTTGCTTCACCTCAGGTATTGTGCTTGTCTCTGTTGACCATCTGCAATATAGGGTCTGCAAGCTCTCACATGCACCCTTGTACTCTCCTTCTTTTGTCTCACTTATAAATGTTTTGGGAAATTAATGTCTCTTCCAGAGTGTTGTGCAGAAAAGTTCCTGGCATAGGCACTAATACATGTGGTGTCTCTGGGCAAACTTTTTAGATACATACACAGTATCACTCGAATTGACCTAAAGCCCATAGCAGCAGAAATTCAGGGTTTTCTTCATGTAAACTCTGGCTTTTGTGCTATACCGCCTTTCATTGGTTGGTGGGAACTTGTTGAAATAGTAATTCTTAGAATTAGACACTCAGAACAAAAGGCTCTTTTTTAAATAACCGAATCCAGCAATCACAAAGAGTGTAGCTTTTGAAAAAAGTCGTTTCCTTGAATCACATTTTCCTCCTAGTCCTCAGCCCTTTATTGATGACAGATAGAAAAGGCTGTTGCTTGTGTTAGTTGTAAACTTCCCTTTGTCAGAGCCCTTTCCACCATCTGTCATTGCATAACTGTATGTTCCCAGGTTTGTAGCTCTAATGTGTTTTTGCTGTTTTGTGTACAGTACGTTACAAGTTATAAAAGCTTGAGTAAATAATTCATGTAAAAACCTTTGTAAATATTGTCAAACTGCGGAATAAATGATTTACTAAGAGGTCTCTTGGCTCAGCCTAGCAGCTTTATTACTGCAACTTGTTTTGTAAACAACCTCCTCCCCCCACCCCGTGTTTTTTCCATCAAGTGTCTTTGTGTAAATTCTATTGCTAAACGCTACTTAGATGCATTTGAATCACCATAAATAATGCAATGTCAGTGCTTTAACCACCTGGAGATTCCATTCAGAAGTCAACTAAAGGTGTAGTTAGTGTGAGACCCTTAAGGGTACATATTTTCAATGCGTGTAGAACAATGTACTTCCCACTGTTTTCATAGCTGATGACATTTGCTGGAGATGGCTCCATCTCAGCTGGAAGGTGGTTTTCTGGTAGACCTCAGGTTTCCAGAGAGCTGGAACCTGTGCTTCATTTCACATCCTGTGAATGTTCTGCAAATTGCATTGTGCAAAATAGATCAGGACCTAGGGTTATGAGACGTAGTCCTGAAAAACACCAGGTTTTCTTCTAGCTTTTTAATAAAGTGTTGTCTGAATGGTCAGAGGGAATGTAATCAGAAACATTTGTTGTAAATGAATAATATGACTTTACTTTGATGCATTCATGAGCCCCTTGTTAGCCTTCTGAAAACACAACTGAAAATGAAATGTTTCTTCAATAATACTGGAATGGGAAAATGTGTTATGTCTTATGGGCAGGCATAATTGTGCGGCTATGTGTGCTTGTTCCGAGTTTGTCCTGTGAAATACAAGCACACTTGACAGATGTCAAATCCTTGGTGAACACTGCAGGGATCGTGATACTGGAAGCTGTGGACAAATCCATGTCATTATACTGACTCAGAGTTTGAGTTTAGGCTTGAGCCACTATGTCTCTGTATATCCATATTGGTTACATGCTGTTTTTCATGCTGACTCCTGGATGGAGTGTGCAATCGTATTTTCCTGACAGGAAGAGATAGGCATTGCTGGAGAGAGCACATTACAATGGACTTTTGTTGCTGCAGGTAGGATAAACACAGGCTGTCGTGGGTGCCCTGGCTCTGCAAACTCAAACTGAGGAGAGCATGGCTGTTAGATGAAATGGATGTGGCCAAATCATCTTCCGCCCAAGGCAGACATGATCTGCCCAGGCACGTGATGTAACAGCTGTAGAGTAAGGTTTGCAAGCATAAGGATGGTGGGCAGCTGGAGGACATGGGAGCAGTTTTAAAGTGATCCCAGGAAGTGGTGGAGTCTCTGGGGAAGCAGAGCAAAGATACCTTGATGGCTGCCTTTGTGAGCTGCTTCCCTTGTCATGCCAACTCATCTTGTCATCACTCACCCCACTTTCACTTGGCTCTCAAGTTCCATGAAAATGGACGATTCACTAAAAAGCCCAGAGATCACCTCTTTGTGCCTCTTGGCCATTTTTCTGCCCAGTGGTGCAATCTAGCATAAAACCCCCCAATAATTGTTCAAACAGATAAGCTCAACAACACAAGTCTTCAAACTCTCCTCTCATGGAAATGATATTTTCAGAGTTAACTGCTTTGAAGTGACTTTGTGCCAGGCTTGTCTGAGCAGCTTCTGATGGGCACTTACAAGTATTTCTGACTCTGAGAATGGTGGAAATCATTCATTAGCTTCATAATATTATGTCTGATATCAAAGCTATCCAGAAATGATGAAGGACTGCTTTGTGATTGTAGAGGTGGAATTTTAAACCTGTTTTATATAAGGAGTTGGTCATCTTTTGATGATTTATCTGGGCTCAGGCTCCAAGAAACAGAGCAACTAAACTTTCTCTGACTTAAGAACTGAGTGGACTTCAGGAAAGAAATCTCTTGGAGAACTTTGCAGTAGATTTTGTATATTTATGTATATCTGATGTAATGAGGAAACAACCTCTTCCCTCTGTTTTCTTAACCCTTATACGAAGAGACCTGTAGTGTCCCAGTGATGAATGTAACTGAGTGCATGAGAAAGAAGCAGCTGATAATGGCAACCTTCGATGATGCTGAGTTGATGAAAGAAGAAGTAATGGTACCTTCTACAAGTCACTGCTGGTAGTTTCCATAAAAGTTAAGTTAATGAAGTCTGAGGCTCAATTAAACAGCATCTTGTCTGTCTTGTGTGCCCAGGACAATACACTGTTTGCTGTGAATAGACCACCCGAGGGCTGGTCATGTGTTTTGGTAGAAATCATAGTTTTGTCAAACAAAGCAAAAGACGTAATTATAGCCTTTTTATATTAAAAACCCACCCTATTTTAATTGTTATTGTGCACTTCCAATTAGAAGTGCGTTAAACTGTTGCCATTAGAAACTTTAAAAGCATGAAAACAGCAAAAGGCCAGAAACAGGACGAGAGACAAAAAAATGCTAAAAGTCACCCAGTTGGATATGGCCACAGAATAAAAAAAATACTCTCAAAGGTGTAAATAGTTGCGGTACGAAATACATGATGCTTAAATTACGTGCATTATTGGTGTTATGAGATTTATGTTCTTGGATGTCTGAAGTCTAGATAGCACTGCTTTGTGATTGTAGAGATGGAATTTTTCACTTGTTTTAGGAAAGGAGTTGGCCATCTTTTGATGCGTTATCTGTGTTATCTGGGACTGGATCATTAATATGCATTGCAGCAATGCAAGTTTTAGTCATATATTATTGCTAATTATTGCTTTTAAAATTATTATTATTTTTGCTTTTCTGGATTGTACCTAATATGTGCTTGGCCATTGCAATCTTCATCTTTAAGATGATGGACTGTCTCTTTGTTTTTTCTGATCAGTGAAAAAGGACATGAAAACTTAGGGAAATACGAAACTAATCTGTGTCTGTATTTCATTTTCCAAATATTTATCTGGATCGAATAGGACCGTTAAATTTTGAGTGGGTGATTTTATCAGAGAAGAATTGTAAGTGAGCTGATTGCAGCAGAGTGTCTTGCACAGTTAAAAATCCTCAGAGCAAGGCCTGTTTCAACAAACACCTTTATCTCCTCCCCTGCATTGGGGAGCAGGGTTGCAGTGACACAGAGCAGTGACAAACACCTTCAGCTGCAAACTTACAAAAGGTCAGTGAAATATAAAGACAATCTAGAGCATCTGCAGGGTGTGCAGTACCAGCTAGCGCTGGCAGTGGACTGTGGCAGAAAGCCAAAGCTGTTTCCCTGGCACATCTTCCCCCGTCTGGGTAGTCAGAAGGAAAGAGCTAGTGGGGACTGAACATCCTTTGCTATGCCTATAGGATGCTACAGGACAGCATGTTACAATGGGTTGTGTTTCAACAGCTAGGTTGTTGAACACCATGAAATATAACACGGGCCATATATAATAGCTGGTGTTTTGTAACCCCAGTGACTCACTGTCTTTCCTAAGGAGAGAAATTCACTGGAGCCACCTTCTGTGGCTGCCTGAAAGGCACACCTTTGCAGGTTCCACCTGCTGCTCCTCACTTAGCACTCGATAAAAATCTCCCCTCTTGCTCCTCTCTCCACTAACCGTGTGCCAAGAAACATCCTTCTGCCACTGGTGGTTCCATGTGCCAGGGGGATGGATATTGCAGGAGGTTTTCACCATGCTGCTTATCAGCTACTTCTACTTCATGATGCAAATATCTTCTCACTGTCAAACCCTCTGGGAGAAATTACCTTTAATTAGTTCATTCTGTGTAGGTTATCCAGATACATTCTTTGATAGCACTGCTACCACATTTATTTCCCAAGTAGCAGTAATTATTGTCAAAGAGAAAAATAAAAAAGGGTTTTAGACCCCTTATTTAGATACAGTTTCCCACTCTTTTAGGCACAGGATGATGGCTTAACACCTTTTTCTTTACCAGGTTGTTTGTCCAACTGAGTTCTGGAGAAGAGCATTGTGTCCCATGGAGGAGCTGGAGGATTCTATTGCTGACGGATTTGCTCTGGCACCTGATGTGAGTGCCAGCAGCCATCTCATCAGGGGAACATGGACGTCACTGTCACCATAGAGACAGCAAGAAGGATTCGGTTTCAAAAGGTGAAGAGAAGCTGGGAAGTAGAAAGGTAAGGCTGGGTCTGTGTCTCAACTCCTGAGGGACTTTAAAGTGATGCTGTATTTAAAAGGGTGCCACAGCAGAGGAGCGCTCTACTGAATATTTATACACGTGTGGAAATGTGTATCTAAGTATTGCTTCCTATGCATGTATTTGCATGGACTCTTTTGAATAGGCTTGGGTGCAAAAGAACCCAAGGCAGGTTTTTAAGAGCTTGCTAGTGTTTGGCTTGCACTCGTCCAATTAATTCTTCTTTTGCAGGTGGTGTGAAAAAAGACTTGAGTTCTGTTTAGGTTTTATTTTGAGAAGTCGTAAAATATCCGCTGCCTCAAGATTTTCTGTTTTCCACAGGAGCAGAGTGAGCTGCGGTGTGTTTTAGAGTAACATTGTTCACTTCTACCCCTTTTTGTGGTCTTCAGTTGTGCTCTAGCAATGGTATGGGTGTAAAGCAGAGGTGAGTGTTGACAGGCAAGGTAGGGATCAGCCATGAGTGATCCCTACATGTGGGGCTTTTAAAACCTGAGTCTCTACTGGCCTCGGACAGCTTGCAGATCTCTCTCTGCCCACTCTTATATCAGCAGATAAAATCACCCCCCCCCGAGGGCTTACCCTGTCCCTTGAAGATAAAACCTCGGTGATGCATGGACTTGTTTAAAGCTTCAGTTTGCACGCGTATAATCCCCAGCAGGGTTCTGACCCCAAAAGGATGTTTCTTGTACCTTGGAAGCAAAAGGTAATTCATAGGTATGGCTCTGAGGAGAGTGGTGGCAAGGAGGAGTGCATCCAGCAGAGCAACAGATGAGCTCTTGAGTAATGCCATATAAGCATTACTGCAGAAAGGGTGGTAGAAGGCTTATAGGGACTGATAAAAGACCTTGTCTGCAGTGCCATGCAGTTCTGGATGCCACTGGAGAGGATGGGGCTGGGTGTATGTTTCTGATCTTGGGCCAGGGATGTTCAACAGAGCCCTTGAGCTCCTCTTGTATCTGCCCAGCCTGCCACAGCCCCAGCAGGAAATAGCCAGAGCACAGCAGGTTTTTTAACCATGACACACTTGTCTTCACAGCTGGAGGAAGTCTGGCGTGGGATCCAAATCTCCTGGCATTGTGTCAGCTCTGGGGTATCATTCCTGTTTTGGGAATTCCCCGCTGGGGAGGTACTACTACTGTTTGGAGCAGAGCTCAGATCTCAGCCCCTGGGGCTGTCCACTCTGGGAGACGTTTTTGGCAAGGATAAGTATTTTTTGCTATTTCTAAGTCTCTTTGACTTTATAAATAGCTAAGTGACAAGTAAAATTTTGGTATTCACCCTATGGCTGAATTTTCCGCAGGGATGTTTGCGTGTGTGCGTAATACCATTTGTATTTATTATTCCTGCTGCTGTCGTCACTCACACGTTTTCTGCAAGCAGAACAAAAGTCTCCCATTGCAGTCAGCTCATGGTCCAACTGCTGCGCAAAGACAGTGGAGGGCACAGAGAGCGCCTGGGGGGTACAAGGAATCCTTGAGATAACATTGCTCAGGCTTCTGTTGTCAGACCTCTACAAACCATGATAATACACGTAGGCTTCATGCTAATGAGAGGCAGCCAGGGTGTATGTGGAGAACGGAACTGTCTATTTACATGCAGCTGGGGTTTGCATTTTTGGGGGTACCGTTGTTGGGACATGTAGGGAGCTGGCTGACTTCCGCAACAAACTGCATTTTTAACTGATTTTATCTGATGGCAGCTGCAGGATCTTGTCTGCCCAGATTTTAGTCATTCACCTTGACTTCTGTTTTAGGAACCTTCTGACCAAATTGATCTTTGGTATCCATATGAAAATCTGTGCTGGTGAACTTTCAGGTTTGACTCACTTTCTGGGATCAGCCTATGTCTCAGTCATGGTTCACTCTCATCATTAATCATTTGATCACGCTTTTTTGAGAGAACAGAAACTGTGATTATGTTAGATTCAGAGTTCATCCAGTTCACTTCCCAGTCTCCCGTGGTGGTGGTCTCCAGCTGTTTCAGTGAAAAGAAAAAGAAATCCTTCATTAGGCAGGAGGGGGATAAAGTCTCTAAGCTGTAAGAGAAACTTTGCTCTCTTCAGCAGACAAACCATTCTCTGAGAACTTGATTGCCAATTAAGATTATTACAAAGCCAGATGTTAAGAGAGGAGTTAGATACCAACATTATCTAGCAGATCTGGTCTGAAAGGTTTTACTGATGCAGATGCCACTTCTGAGTGACAGCAAAAGCAGGAGGACTGGACATAAAGATGAGCTTGACCTCCAGCCTAGAGCCCTGAATGTGGCACATTCAATCAGTTGCTCCTCTACTAGGGGGGCTAATTAGCCACTCCTCTGGTTGCTCATCCCCTGCAATCTGCTCTTGCCATAGCATGTGTATGTTTTGTCTGCTGGAGGGGAATTGGGAACAATACCTATTCTAACAAGAACCACCTTTTTTCCCCCTCTCTTCTTAGTGGTGTGGATAATATAATTCCTCTGCTATATACAATACCTCTCCTATAATGCTTCTCACTTGACAGCATGTATGAAGTGGTCAAGACCTGCATCTGGAAATTATGCAGTAACAATATATTTTTTCTTCCTGCCTGCAGCAGGAATATTTATATATACCAGATTTATGCCATGGTCTTATGAGGTGGTACAAGAAGTTAAGCCACAGCAACTACCTTGCTTGTGGTGTTATTCTGTGATATTGTCATGTCTTCATAAGATTTTCTGAGGTTTTCTTTGGCTCAGGTTAAGATTGGCTGTAGCTGTGTTTTTGCTTTGAGAATAAGGGAATACCTCTCTGCCATCGTGCCATTGGGTTTGTTGGCAGGTAGCTAATTTACCAATTTGTGTTGAAAAGGTAGGCAAAAGGAAATGTGAATCTGATGCTGGGCATGATTTCAGAATATACAGATGTTTACTCACTGTCAGCATCCGTGGTGTTCATAGTGATCATTGCCCGAAATTAGATACTGCTTTTTCTCTACACACATTCATACACTGGGTTAGATGCTTGGATTTTTCAATTGCCTCTGAGTTCAATCCTTCAAGTGTCACTTAAGATACTTACAAGCCTGTTTATTTTCACTTGTGCTCATTCTATAGGAGGATGAAAGAAGCAAAATAACTGTTCTGAGTGCTCAGTATTATTGTGGGGGTATACAATTCCTTTCTACATGAATCAGTGGACTTTAGGGAGGGTTTCCAAGTGTGTCTAAAACCTGCAGTGCAGTTGGCCTTTCTCTCAGATTGGGCCCGAGCCAGCGAGGATAAATTTTCATGCAATCCAGCCAGGATTTTTCCATGCGATAAAGGGAATGATGAGGGACTCTAAGCTCTGAACAGATGACTCAGTGCCTCTGGTGCTGAGTTAGACCTATCACTGTACCTATTGCAGAGGCACGCAGTCCACACCCAATTTCATCCTCTGCCCACACACAAATGTGTCATCTATCTGTGCATGACTGAAGTGCTCATATCAGACATGTTTACCTGGCAAGATTGTGGGAGCTCTCCTAAAAGGTTATTTTATGCTCCTGACTCTTCAAATATTTCTCTCCTCTCTGATCATTCTGTTCCTTATTTGGATCTGTTGCACCTTCTGTGGGGTTCACTTGTACATGTAGGTCTGTATGGGAGAACTGTAGTTGCAGGGCCATTTGTGAGTCATGTCAGTCTAAGAAAATGTAGTGGGAGGGACCCAGTGAGATAAAACAATGTATGGGATAGAAATGTATCGCTTTGCTTATTTTGGGTATAAGTATTGTCTCTTAATGTCAAGTATTCCATGCAAAGATTAGTTTGGATTAGTGGAATTGATAAAGGCATATGCTCTTTGTTTCCACAAATAGCAGGGGATTAAAATGTGGCTGTATCTGGCATCCATATGCGAGTCATGCTAGATCCAGTTCAATTCTGTGAAATTTAGTGCTATGAAATTCATTCACCTTTACCACACTGTGTAAGAGAGGCTGTGGCATCATTCAACTAATAGGAAAAAGTGACTTTCTAGGCTAGAGGAGTGTGAACAGGTGTGTTTTATGGTTTCATATTAAACGTACAAATGTACAAGAGATTCAGCCTTCCACGGCCTTGATCAGAACTTTGTATAGGCTTCTGTGTATCTCTGAAATTGGAATGCTAAGCAAGGTTCTCTGGCTTTTGTGAAAGATGGCCTCAAACCATCTTTCAGAGAACAGGACATCCTTAGGCGAAGTATAATGAAGGTTCGTCTCAAAACAAAGGTGGAAGCTGAGGTCTGGTTCATGAGAAGGTGGTTTCCAAGCCACCATCACTAGAAGGGAAAGAGGAGATGTGATCTGGGAAGAGTTGTTCTAGGTGCTGCTGACAGAATAATTGCTTTCTGATATTAAACAGCCTAGAGCTGGAGGAACGGGAGATTTCTCCTGGGGAGATGGGAAAGGAAGGGAAAAGAAACAGATGGAAAATCGGTTTCCCTATTCTCATTTCCCCCTCAGAGGACTATGGGATCAATGACTTCTGAGGAAGGGATACACAGAGGCTTTGTAGAAGACCAAGGTTTAGAGCATCTATCATTAAATTTCTCTTGGTTCACTTTCCTTTTTCTGCCAGTCCCAAGAATTCCCAAAGTAAACTGAAACCAGAAGATTTGAGAGTCCCACTTCTGAACCCAGTCATGGCTGAGTCACATCCTGCCTTACCTGACATTGCACAAACGACCCAGAGAAAACGGCATGATGTGACTCCTCTGTGGTAACTTAAATGAGAAGGATGGTTGTTGGCGTGTGTTTCTCAACATGCGGTGCAGCAAAATAACTTTTTGCAGAACTGTCAGCAAAGGCCGTTGCAGAACAAAGGAGGTACAGGCATTAATCTGGGATAATGATGGACAAGAGGTGGCAGGAGGATCTGAGAAGATGTGAGTCTCTTAATGTGTGACAATTTTTACTGGAAAGCCAGGAGCGCAGGTTTGACTAGTTCCCAAACGAGTCCAAATTTTTTGGCTAGTATTTAAGAAACAACTTACAATATTAATGGCAGCAATACAAAGGAAAGAGAAAGATCTTTATCCGTCATTTTCACTTTGGCTTTAGCTAACTTTTGTATATAAAAATATTCAAATATAACTGTGTAAGCATACATCACACTGTTAGTCTGTGAGTTGAAATTTGTTACATAGGAGCAGGAAGAAGTAGCAGCAAAGTGTTTAATTCCACAACATCTGCAAGTGACAAGAGATGTTACTCAGGGGCTGGTGTTGGGGCCATCTTTGTTGGCGATTGTTAAACATCTTTGTCAGTGATTGGGCAGTGGGTTTGAGGACAGCCTCAGCAAGTTTGCCAGTGACGCCAAATTGTGTAGTGCAGGTGACACACTGGAAGGAGGGGATGCCATCCAGAGGGACCTTGACTCGAGAAGCTTGAGAGATGGGACTGTGCAAACCTCATGAAGCTCAAGGCTGAGTACAAGGTCCTGAACCTGACTGGGGACAATTCCAAGCACAAATACAGGCTGGATGGAGAATGGATTGAGAGCAGCCCTGAGGAGAAGGACTTGGGGGTGTTGTTGGCAAGAAGCTCAACATGACCAGACAATGTGTCTTCACAGTCCAGAACACCGACAGCGTCCTGGGCTGCATTGAAAGAAGTGTGTCAAGGTCAAGGGAAGTGATTCTGCCCCTCTATTCTGCTCTCATGACACCCAGCCTGGTTACTGTGTCCAGTTCTGGGCCCCCCGATATAAGAAGAGACCTGTGTGACCGAGTCCAGATGAGGGCCGCAAAGATGATCAGAGGGCTGCAGAACCTCTCCAATGAAGTCAGGCTGAGAGAGTTGAAGTTGTTCAGCTTGGAAAAAGAGAAGGCTCTAGGTAAACCTAAGAGCAGCCTTCCAGTTTCTGAAGGAGGCCCACAAGAGAGCTGGAAGGTATTTTTTACAAAGGGTTGTAGCGATAGGACAAGAGGTAATGGCTTTAAACTGAAAGAGGGTGGGTTTAAGTTAGATATTGGAAAGAAATTCTTTACTGACATTGAGATGAGGCACTGAGAACTGCCCAGAGAAGCTGTGGATGCCCCAGCCCTGGAAGTGTTCAAGGCCATGTTGAATGGGGTTTTGAGAAACCTGGTCTAGTGAAAGGTGTCCCTGCCCATGGTAGGGGGGTTGGAACTGGATGATCTCTAAGGTCCCTTCCAACCCAAACCATTCTTTGAAATGCAAACAGAGGTTGAACTCAACACAGTGTTGTGGTTTTGAACGTGGGACTATCACTACCAGCAGCCTCCAATGTTCAGGATCTGAAGCACACTCGCTTCTTGAGTGTAACAATTGCTGAGAGAAACTGCATTAAAAAAAAAAAAAAACAACAAAGTTTTCCCCAGAAGTCTGAGAGTTATCCTCTCTGGGTATAGGATGATGTAGCTCTACTAAAAAATTGTGGGTAACAGCCTATGGAGGCTGAAGTCCTGGTGCAAAATCCCTGTTAACATCCACTGTTTTTCCTCCTATAACCTAAAAGTGTTTCATGTAAGAACAGGTAAATTTACTGCTGATATGAAGCCCTATCTGATTTGGTTTCATATGGCCTCCTTCTTCTATATCCATGATCATGCAAAATGTTTCACACCCACACATGGTTTCTCAATTTCCTTCACTGCCCCTTTCAAGCATCCTTATGTTATATGAAGCGGCTGCTTGTGTTTAGCAACTTTCTGCACCTGTAGTGCTTTTGGTCTAGGACACTGCAGAAGAATTTCCTCACTTGGCCATGTTGAGATGCAAATTGTGCCCCTGGGCTCAGTGCTGGAAAGTATATTCAGTAGCACCATTTTCAGATGGTGTGAAAGAAGTTGCTCTCAAGGCATCTTGTCAGCTTCAAGGATGAACATTCATGGTCCAACCTAAGGCAAATTCTTTGACACCCTGATATGAAACCAGCTTGTTCCTGTTGCCTGTGTGCCAAAGGAAGCTGTTTCCTAGTTGATGAATAGGGTATGAAGTGTAAACTTCACATCAAGACTCATGTAATTGCCTTGCATGTTTCAGGAGAAGGGAGATTGTGTATTCCTGGTCATCTTGCATCCAGATGACAGCTTATAGGTTGAGATTTTTTTTTAAGGATGCCAGACAGGCTTGTTCTTCATTGTAACTGAAGCAAGGATTTTACCTTGCTGAAACTCTTTAGGTTACTTTCCTACTCACCCCAAATTCAATTTCTGGAAATGCATTTACCCCATCACAGGAAATCAATGACCCCAGTAGCTGTGCTCAGGTGCAGCCACGGCTGAATATGTGGAACAACTCTGCTCCTGTGCCAGGCTGATTTTGCTAGGACAGAGCTTTCATTTTCTTTCCTGCATCTTTTGCTGCACTGTCAAAGTGGGTTCCCCTCCAGGCAATGGCTTTGCTGCAAGGATGCATTCCCAGTGGCTATTCCAGAATCTAGTCTCTGATTCAGGCATGACAGACTCTAGGGGTTTGAAACAGGTGCCCCAGTCTGGATTGCTTTCCCAGCTTATGTGTCCGTGCTGTCCATAAATCTTAGCAGTTAAGCTTGGAGACATGTCCAAGATTACATAGTGAACCTGAATCAAAGCCAAGAACTGGATCTAAGTTTTTTGGTTCAAGTAGAATATCTTGGTTCCTGAAACTTGCCTCCTACCTGTGATTTTTCTCCTTGGAGGAGGGAGAGCAGGAAAAACAAAAAGTTACTTCTTTTGACACACTAAATATCTGCATATGCTTTGTTGAGGGATCTATGGGATAGTGAATCCAGATCCATCTTTTTGTTAAGGTGAACCCATCTTTGAACTCATTATTAAAGACTACAAAGTGGTTATAACTCTTGTAAGAGGACACAGCAGCTCTTTTGAAAAATATTATGTCTATTGTTTTTGCTGATGGGATGACCAAGAAGGCTCTTGGTTCTGATCTGTCCTATTGCTTTTCTGTACTATTGTTGTTGTAAATGTTTGATGGAAAAAAGGAGTCAATACAGTGAAGCGTCATTGTTTGCTTCATAAAACCACTACCTTAAATATATTATTTGCATGCAAAAGGAAATACTTTCCTTCCACGCAAAATTAAGGACTTCAAAATCTCTAGCCAAATACCATAGATAAGTCTACTTTATTGGCATGAAGCAGTGTATTTAGGGCAGAATAAAGTGCTAGGAAGCTTATAGGATGCTGAACAGGGCCAGTGCTAATATGATATTTATTGTTCTATCAGATAAGTTGCCATGGTTTAGTACAAGGGAAAGAAAGAAGCCCTCAAGGTTAGAGGCAAGCTTTAATGTCCAGTTTTCCTTATGTGCTGGTTTTGTTTCGGGTAGAGTTAATTTTCTTCACGGTGTCTGGTATGGGGCTGTTTTGGACTTGTACTGAACACAGGGTTGATAATATAGAGGTATTTTTGTTACTGCTGAGCAGGGCTTGCACAGAGACAAGGCTTTTTCTGCTTCTCATACTGCCACATTGTTGAGGAAACCTGGGATGCATGGGAAGCTGGGAGGAGACACAACCGGGACAGGTGACCCCAAGTGACCAAAGGGATATTCCAGACCATATGGAATCATGGTCAGCATGTAAAGTTGGGGAGAAGAAGGAGGAAGGGGGGGATGTTTGGAGTGATGGTATTTGTCTTCCCAAGTAGCCATTACTTGTGATGGGGCCCTGCCCTCCTGGAGATGGTTGAACACCTGCCTGCCCATGGGAAGCAGTGAACAAATTCCTTGTTTTGCCTTGTTTGTGTGCTAGACTTTTGCTCTCCCTATGAAACTGTATTTATATCAACCCTATCAAAGCCAGATTTTTCTAGCTTTGACTCTGCCAATTCTGTCCCTGATCCCACCAGTGGGGGAGTGAGTGTGTGGCTGTCTGGGAATTGGTTGCTGGCTGGGATTAAACCACGACACCTTATTATTCATATAAGGTGACACTGACAGTCCGTTCATCTGGTGCAATTAAGAGGCTGAAGGAATTGCGTGTGGCCGGGCAGCCAAAGGATGGGCTCCATGTTAAATTCAGCCTGTAGTCCTGCAGTCATGTTATTGCAGGGGACTTTTGGGATCTCACAGAGTCCTGCTGGTCCTCGAGGAGTGTCTTGCCCACAGACATCTCACTGCAGCATAAATTCCTGTGATCATCTTTGTTATGTTTTCTTTGGTCTTTATTAACTGAAACATCCAATAACCAGTTGCAAGAATGCATGTGAGAGATCCGTCAGCTTTGCTCATTCAACAGATGAAGGTATTTCCCAACCCAGCTCTCCCCTGCTCTGGAAGCATCTACAAAATCTCTTGAAAGACAAGATTTTACATTCTTAATTCAGATATTTAAAAGGTGGGGGGAAGAGGAAACAAAGGAAAAAAGAAAAGGAATTTTTTTAGGCATTTTTTATGAATCTTAAGGAAGAAGAGTGCAGACCCCTTGCTTTTTTGCCTTAAAGATTACCTTCACCCAAGTGTAAAGTTTAACAAGTAACTGTCCAAAGGCTTAAACTCTTAAACTTCCCCTATGGTGATTTTGATAACTTCAAACTGAAATGTCATTCATTTGTGATTCATGAGTCAAAAATGGACAAGACTTAATCCACCCATTCTGAGTCAAAGAGCCACATACAGATTCTGTTAAAGAGCTTACCCCCAGTCAATAAATGAATAGGAATGAATTAGGATGACAAGAAAGTGTATACAATCTCATGTTATAGCAGCACCCTTTTAAACTCTGTATTATATCTGCTTTTAACATTTGCATGAGAAAACCCTCTGTTTTTAAGGGTATGAAAAAAACATGTTGGAATTTCAGGTGCAAAAGAGCTTAGTATTTGAGCTACCTTATTTCCATGCTAATGGTTTTAGTTTTTAGAGTGTGACCGATCAGCAGTAAGTACCTGAAACTATTTTCATCTTCACAAAATGAGGAATAGTTCTCTCAAATCAGTGAAATTATACCAACCTGAAACCACTGAAAAGATCTTAGAATGCATTCCTTAAGTCCTTCACTTTGTATATGAGGAAGGGAGGGAGGAAAGGGTGAAAGATCAGAAAAAAAGAAGTGTAATCATGTCTTTTTAGTTCTGTAGAAATTTGCACACGTTCTCTTACTGCAAATGTTCTCAGCTGGGAGTGAGCTTATACATTAGTCTGCTGCATTCAATAAAGTAATTCATGCGAACAGAAAGTGCGTGCATAAATATTTTTCAGGATTGAGACTTATAAATTACAGACTTCCTCCTCATTTAACATCTTCCACTTAACATGTAAGATGTTTTTAAACTCTAATAATTGTTCAAGCTAACTCCTAACTAGGCAATCAATACCTATAGACTGTAGAACCTATAGACTGTAGTGTCTTAAATGAGTAAATGACACGCTTTGTGGCATTGCTGTTTGAACCCTTTTCTGAAGTAGTGAAAAATGCAGTTTTGAAATCTATTTTCAGATTGGGTGTGACCGAAGCTAACAAAAGTCAAGAAATCCAAACCTCACTTATTCTCCTAACGTAGCAAGTGATGCTCAGAAAACAACTTCTTCTGGCTCAACTTACCCATTTTTCAAGTGAAACTGGCTCTTCCAAGACAGGTTATCAAAAGGCTACCCTGTCACTAAAACCTCAAAAAACTTCACTGATCTCTAAGCCTTTTGATGACCCTGTGTGGAAAGGCAAATTCGCTGCTTTTTTCTTCTAGACTGCACCAATCCAAAACTGGAGAGCTAGGTGTGGGGCATCACATTGTACCCAAATGGGTGAGAAGGAAGCAGGGCTGCCCTGCTCTTCTCCAAGGGAGTGGACAGGTGAGAAGACACACAACATGTGGGCATCCTCTCTGGATGTGTGCTGGATTGCTGCACATGGTAGTACAACTCCTTCCTGGCTCTAAATCTTCAAATCATTGCTGGATGTTACCTCATTGAAAGATTTGGTTTCTTTTTTCTTTGGTTGGTTGGTCGGGGTTTTTTTTGTTTGGTTTTTTTCCTTTGGTTGTTCTTTTTTGGTTTGGTTTGGTTTGGTTTGGTTTAGTTTTTTTTTGTTTGTTTTTGTGGGTTTTTTTTTGTTGTTTTTTTGTTGTTTGTTAGTTTTGTTTTTTGTTTGTTTGTTTGTTTTAATTAGCTATAAACATTGCAATATGGATTTGGTGGTAGATTCTATTCTAGGTCTCACAATATCAATCAGTGCAGTTTTTCACCTTGTTCTGCTGGTGGAGGTACATAAATATTTTCAGATTCTTAGTTTATGGGGCTGGCAGTAAACTTTAATGTCACTATGAGGGTCTAGTTTTAGCATGTGTTTTCTCTGATGGGAAAGCTCACTTAAGGATAATCATTTTCCTTGATGGAGTTTGTTGTGCCCTGGCTGTAGTGGTACAGCTATGTGTGGGACCAGTGAAATGGTTCAAGGTAAATAATAAAAAAGGAAGGTGTTTTCGGGGCAGGTATTTTTCACCTGGCTTAGAATTACAGTAAGATCAGCCCAGTGAGACTTCAGTGATCTGCTTTCCAGGGACAGGAATGAATGGCTGGAGAGAAGAAGGGGGCAGAGGGCAGGAACTTATTAAGCTGCTGCATCACCAAGGAGAATGTGTCATGGGATTGCTGCTGATTTTTCTGCTCTATCAGAGGAAGTCATGCAGAGGGCATATCAGTTTTACAGCTTCTCCATTGGCTAGAAAACAGCTTTGGGCCTATTGGACATGCCATCTATCCTAAAATGCAAGAATTCGGAAGTCGTCATGTTTGACTATTCTTTGCTTGTTCAAAGTCCTGAGGAAGCTGTTTGTCACATACAGTAAATGAAACATCACTAGCATTTATTTCAAAGGGAGATTTGGTCCAAGAATTCAAATCCTGGAGTCAGAATTTCAATTGCTGATTTCCTGTCTGGGACAAAGAAACTTCACACCTAGCTGTCCTGGCTGAAGATACCCTGTTTAAAACACGCCAGGCACGATTTTCTGGCTATTATTGATTGAAAGTGAATGGAAACCACTACAGATTTTGGATTGTGTGCTTCTGGGTCTTATCAGCTAACTGCGTCTTAAAAACCAAGCTGCAACTCCGCTTATTAGTCAAAATATGTCTCTATGCACCATTTCTAATTAGCGGTATGCAAACAGTGCTGTTAAGTCCCCATCTATTTTGTGCCACTTTCTCAGTTACAGAAGTCATTGCCTCAGTTTCTCTTCACTTGTAATTGGTGGTTATGTCGCGTCAACAAGTACCTGACAGAGGAGTGCACTCACGGGGTTGAATATATTGATATATACGTACAGTCAGTGTCAGCTGGCATACAGACTGAAATAGGGAGGACTAATGGGAACGTATGAACAAGCAGCCTATGTTGTTTCATGTTGACACGTATATGACACTAATCTGGAAACTCCTGCCAGAGGCAAGTGAAATATGTTTTGAGCAACTAGAGGTATTCCTTCTGGGACTGCTCATACAGTATGATTTCTGTCTCTTTGACTGAAAGAAAACTCTCCTGATCTATTAGCTACAGTATTGATATCTGAAGTGATGTATGTAACAAGTGCAACATTTACAAGATGCATTTTCCTGTATTTTCCAGTGTATCCTTGCCTAATTCAGAGACAAAACTCTGTAACATTACACTTTCATACATATATTTGAAATTTTGATCTGTGCAGTAACAAACAGCAAAACTGAGGTTTTCCTAGTGCAGATTGTGCTGTTTGCAGTGAAACTTTCTTGGAAAACAATGCTACAATCATTGTAGGATGATTCCCTAAACCACAGGGCACATAAAAATAACTTCTGATTGGTTTGCTTTTCTTTGTAGTAGTAGTGGAAACCAGAAAAAGAAAAGTGTAAGTTCGCAAGGAAGTACTAAAATCTATGGCAAATAAAATCAAAATAAAGTCACAAAATGAACTACTTGGCTTGGCCGTGAAAATAAATTAGGGAGAAAACTCTGAAACAATTTTAAAAAGAAGTTGGGGCTCTTGTCACAAATGTTGACTGATAATAAGCATTTTCTACTTTTTTTTTTTTTTACTTACCTTTGCATATGATGTGTCCTTAAATTTTTCAGTGCTGTTTTTGCACAAGCAATAACATTCACAGGTTTTGTCTCTAAAGCATATATTTTTTTTTTTCAGGATCTCATGTGCAGCTCAGTATTTCTAACTAACATTCTGCTGTAATGTGAAGGCCATGTTTTTTAAGAATTACAAGCCACAAAACTTTCTGTAATGAAAAGAAATGAATCTTTTTTTTCTTTTTTCTGCTTAAGAGCTGGGATGTGGGTGGGAAGGGAAAATTAAGGACAGTGGCAGTTCTGAAGTTCCTGGTACCCTGATGTTGCATGGTCCAGAGGGGTGTGCAGAAATTCACCATGGCTAGTAGAATCATGGAGGTAACAAGGGGTATTACTGTGCCTGTTTTACAAGTGGAAAACTGGCAGAAAAAGAGTTTTTGGCTTGACCACAACCATGAGGAGCATGATTTTCTTACTGTTCTCGGTCCCTCAATTCTGCTGCCTGCTACCGTCTTAATCTGAGCTGTCTCCAAACCTCGCAGTGGGCAGCTCTGCAAAAAAAAAAAACAAAAAACCAAAACAAAACCTGGCAAGAAAGACTGGGAGCTTGTCACCCCATTCTGGAAAGCCTTTTGTCCAGGCTGGGGCTGGTTTTGTTCCTTCCTCCGTACTGACTGTCAGGTGATGATCACTAAAAATTTTGGTACTCTCAGACATGAGCCCTGGGACTTCATCAGGAGATGATCATCCATGAGCCAGGCTCTGAAGCAGCATGGTGCGTGATCATGTGTGGTGCTTTCCATTTGGTGGGAAATGGGAATATTGGAATGGTGGCACAAAACCTAAAATTTGTTATTTGCAGCTTCCACAGGGATTGCTGGTTTTGGCTGAGATTAAACTTTGTCATGGTAACTTGTATGGGGCTGTGTTTAGCGTGTGTGATAGCAGTGTTGACAACAGAGGGATGTTTTACCTATTGGTGAACAGTGCTTACAGAGTGTCAAGACCTTTTCTGTTTCTCACACCACCACATCAGTGAGTGGGCTGGGGCTGTGCAAGAGGTTGGGAGGGGAAGAAGTTGGGACAGTTGACCCCATTTGACCAAAGGGATATTCCGTAACGTATGATGTCATGTCCAGCAATAAAACTCAGTGTGAGGGGAGTGGGTGAAAGGTGTTTGGAGACTGGCTGGGCATCAGTCGGTTGGTGGTGAGCAGTTGTTTTCTTTTGCATCACTTTTTACTTGTGGTTCCTTCCCTCCCTTTTCTTTTTTTTCCTTCTTTAAAAAAATTAATTCTGGCAGACCAGAAAGCCAGCCATATCCTGGGCTGAATCAAAAGCAGCAGGGAGAGGGAAGTAATTCTACCACTCTATTTTGCTCTGGTGAGACCCCACCGGGAGTGCTGCACCCACCTCTGGAGCCCGGAGCACAGGAACAACATGGACCTGTTGCAGCAAGTCTGCAACAGGGCCACCAAGCTGATCAGAGGGATGGAGCACCTTTTCTATGAGGAGAGGCTAAGGCGA
>VZTI01001987.1:187955-195455 GCA_013397865.1 Struthidea cinerea
CAGTACCTGAAGGGAGCCTACAAAAATGGTGGAGAAATACTTTACGAAGAGCACGTAGTGAGAGGACAAAAGAGAATGGCTTTAAACTGAAAGAGATAAGGTTTAAATTAAATATTAGGGAGAAATTATTTAAAGGAGGGTGGTGAGTGATGCACCAGTTGCCCAGAGCAGCTGTGGATGCCCCACCCCTGGAGGTGTTCAAAGCCAGGTTAGATGGGGCTTTGAGCAACCTGGTCTAGTGGAAGGTGTCCCTGCCCATGGTAGGGGGATTGGAACTGGATGATCTTTCAGGTCCTCTCCAACCCAAACCAGTCTATGGATCTAAACTGTCTGTATCTTAACCCATGAGTTTTTGCACTTTTACTCTTCTGATTCTCTCCCCTATTCCGCTGAAAGGGAGAGTGAGTGAGCAGCTGAGTGGTGCTTAGCTGCCCACTGAGGTTTATCAATAGAAAAATCATGTATCTATCCATCTTTTCAGGCACACAGAAAAAAGCTAAGAACATCACAACCTATCACATGAAGGAATTGAATGTGAGCTTAATTTTGAGTGTTTTAATGATCTTTATAAATACATATTGCAGTATTCTCCCTTCCTTATAAACTAAAAAAAAAGAAAAAATACAGCATGGATCTGAGATTACTTTGAAGGACCTACTCCCAAAATTGATGATTAAAGGAGGATAAGCACAGTGCTTTTGGCTTCAAAGGTCAGCCCTGCTGAATTTAAGTGATTGATGGATTCTCTTCACTGGAGGTGCAATTTTCCCCAGAAGAAATATTTCTTAAAGACCAAGGCTGGCTACCTGGTATTTATGAGAGAGTCCAAAGGGAATTACAAGCAGGGTTGTTAGGGTTATCATTTACTCAGTGGTTTCTGCCAATATTGGAGCACAGAGATCCCGCAGCACTGCTTCTTAGCATGTGATAAACGGTGCCCCAGGTGAAGGGCGAGGGCAGTCCCTGTGATGACAAACTGTTGCTTTGCTACTCCTGCAATGAACCCGCTATTCCTCCTCCAGCAATCTCCAACACCTCAGCTGTGCCCAGCATTGCTCTCCATGGCCAGTGATAATGTGCCTGTGCATTTGGGTGTACTTTGGGGAGATTCTGGGTACACAGCTACAAACAGGAGGGTTCTTTCCTTCTGCACGCCAGCGTGGTGAAAAGTGTACATTTTATGGCTACATTTGCAAGACCCTTGTTGAACGCTGGTCCAAGTGATTTCTAGTGGCTGATACAGCGTAAAATATCAACCATTGTGAGAAAAATGTACCTGAGCATGCTCCAGTGGAAAGGTGTGTTGTTTTGATCTCTCCCAGACCTCTAGCTGGTGATGGGAGCCTGTTAATAGGGTTGTGGTGCTAAAAGAGTATTTTTGTGCATCTCTCTAATTCTTCCATTTTTGCATTAAAATTAGATTACTTTCACTACAGAAAGTTATTAATATATCTTGCGTATTTAATCTAGTATCCTTAGTTTTTCCTCTTGTGGAAAAAAACCCCATAATTGGGTGAAAAATTAGAAAAAAAGGTGAAATAGCCAGTTTAGGAACACCTGAGTAGTTGTTTTGCTTTGCCATTTTACTACAAATGTCCTTAAAAATAACTGAAGTCCATCCCTAATTAATGCAAAACATATCAACCGGGTATGAAATAAAATACCTGGTGGGATCTCAAATATCTTTTGTGTTGTGTTTTGATTGCTGAAAAGATCATGTACTCTGTTTTTGCTGTATTCTTTCAGGACTGCCAGCTAGTTTAATGCTAATGATTCAGCTGTTATCCAGCTAAACAAAATAGGCTGGTGAGGTTAAGTAAGGCCACAGTCAGCATCAGTTGATGCAGTGTTGAATATGTTGTGTGTTTGGTATTATAAAGAAAAAAAGAAAAGCAATGTCTAACACCTTCATCTAAAAAAACCAAAACAATAAATTGCCCCCCATGAAAGCAAACAAACAAAAAACCCAAATAATAGGAAGTTCTCGAACTCTAAGAAAATCACTGTTTAGGCACTAATGTTATTAAATGTCTCCTCTGAACTCATTGTTTATCTATTTGCCTTTGCTGTCCTTATTTCATCAGTCTCATTTTTAAGATGAAACTCCAAGTCTTCCCATTAATGTTTGGATTCCTGGACTGCTGTGGCTTTGAAAGTCCTTATTGCTGCATCTTTGGCTCTTCTACAATGAACAGATGTTGACCATGGATGAAAATGTTGAATTCACAGTTTATGTCTTGATCAGTTCTCTTCTGCTGGCAGCTTCTCATGAGGAAAGGAGCCCTTTAAAGCTTTTGTTGCTTTTGGTTCATACAGGTGGTTCTTTTCTGCTGTTTCTCTTTGAGTCATAACAAGGAACATGCCATGCCATTTGGCTTGAAACTAGTTACCTGTTGCATTCAGGGATATACAGTTCCAGTAGCTAGAAAAGAAAAGCACATACTACCTCGTCCTGAAAACTCATCCCAGATTTTGGAATTGGGACTGTGGGGTTGTTTTCTGAGACATGCGATGACCAGATGCATTACTTGAGCCTATCTGTGTGGTCTTGCAGGGGCTTATTTTCAATATTGCATAGTGCCATGGAGCAGAGAGCTTTGCAACAGCTGCGGGCTATGGTGGAGGGGCTGTTTGGCCAGGGCTGGCTCTAGGAGTAGCAAGAGCTGCTGGAATCACAGCCCCTGGCATCACTTCGATGGCCTTGGCACCCCAAGAAGGGCACCAAAATCAAGGAGTGATGGCAAAGGTCAGCAGGCTCTCAGCATCAGCAAAGCCTGGGCTAAAGCTCAGCCCTTCATTCAATAGTGAGCAACTGGAGCTACAATGCAGCCTTTTTTTGTGGAGCATTTGTGGCCCTGTCCACTGTCCATTGTATTGATTTCAATGAAATCTAAGTTCATACTCAGAATTAGGCACTTCTTTGCCTGGTGCCCTCAGGAGAGAGAGTTTCGGCAAGTGGGGCCAAACATGTACTTTTTAGAGGGCATCTTCTGACCCAGAAGGTCGCCTAAGGCTTCTGAGGGACTCTGAAGGGATATTTTTAATTGTTCGAAGTCTCGTTTTGTTTTCAGGCTCAGCAAAATAATCTGAAAGTGTGTTTGTGTAAAGGCATAAGGGAATATCTGGCCAAGGAAGAAGCTTGTTATTCATTGTGGTTCAGGTCCTGCAGCTACAGAGTCGGACTGAGTTTTGCCATTGATTTCAGTGAGTGCAGGGGCAACCTGTCTGGCCATTTTGAACGAATAAATTTTATTCCCACAGAGAGACAAAAATAGCTGGTATGAAATTGAGGCCTTTTAGCCAACGTGACATATAACTTACAAAGTTATTGTATGTTTGCTTAATAATAACCTCAAAGTAGAGGAAAATTTTCATCCTTTCAGTGGAAAACCCAGCATAGGGAATGAGGCACAAGGGGGACCCACTTGAATATCAGATTACAGAAGCATTCTTGCGTTTGACAGTTTTGGTACTGCAGTCTTCAGGTGACGTGTATTCCACAGCAAACTCCATGTCATGTTACTAGTTACTCTCTGGTGGTAGGAATTATCTACTTATGGACTGCTTCCACTTAAAGCCATAGTTTTGTTGGCATTGCTTAATCCGATCTTAAGTTATGGGTTTTTTGTTTATGTTTGTTAGCAACTTTTTAAAAATTATCTGATACACATTGGTTTTCAAAAAGAAATGAAGGAGCAGCACTACATCGTCCCTTTGCTCTTTGACAAGGTCAGAGCAGGGATGGCATCAGGAAAGACCCCCCCATCCCAGCAGGTTTATGGGCTGATGCTCTGCGAGTCTGTGTGTTAAACCTAGTGGTATTAATGACTGTGCAGACTGAAAATTCAGATATACTGCCTTTCCTTTGTTGCAGGAGGAAGCATTTTTTTCTGCAGGTCTGAGAAAGGGCAGGCTGGCATGGAGAAAGAGGTAAGTGAAGAAAAACCATGCTTTCAAAGAGAAAAGTTAAAGGGACTATTCCTAGCATTGCTATTTCATAATGTTATTTGTAGTGTGATGGGAGGGAAGTCAGCAGACGCATAGGCTCCTTTATAACATTGACAAGTCAAGGAGATGATTAACGAGAGTACCAGACAATGTAATGGTAGGAGAAGGCCCACAGAAGTTAAACAAAAGTGCCTTCAGAATTTAGAGAATTCCCATGATCCATAGTAGGACCTCATTGTGCTTGTCTACTGTTTCTATTTTTGATTAGATTTATAAACACAGCACCACATATTTTCATGTGGCTCATAGCCCCAGGGCAGAGTGAGATTGACTGCGCTGAAACTGTGAGGCTTGTGAATTTCGGGCAAGGGATGGAGTGAAATAAGTAGTGTAATTGTTTTTGTGGAGTGACCGTGGGACCTCTTCTGTTCTGAATTACACATGGTTCAACCCTTTGACCCAACCAACCTCGGCAATGCCTGGTAGATCTCCTAAAGCTGTGCTGAAAGGTCCTATCAGTGACATGTTGGAACATTATCTGTCATGTGAGATGTGTGCCAACAACTATATTAAACTACATTAATTACTAGTGAGGCCATGTTTGTGACAATCTCAACTTCATTTAACCCATCATCATGTTAGTTATTGTTTAAACAGGAAGTACAAATGGGGATAATTTATGAAATCAAAATGCAGCACCAGTGTTTTGTTTAATAAATTGTATGTTTTACTTTGTTTTATTTCCCTTCTAGTTTTTTTCTTCCCCTGGCATTTTTGTTCTTGTCATCAGATCTGTAGCCTGAGTTTTTTGAGGGCTTTTCTATTTTAAGAGCAAGCAATAAAAAGACTACTTCTTAGTAACTGAACTAATACACCAGAGAGATTGTTGTTTCTTTCAGTGCAATTGTAAATGAAAGTTGACTGAAAGCACCACGCTTTTTTCTAGCAAGAAGCAAGCGTGCTAAGATAGTTTGTGTAAGGCTGAAAGATCACACGTGGATTTCTCACTTGATGTACACCCTCACTGCTTTACATGCCAGCCAGTGGGGCTCTGCATGGCCATGCTTTCCCACCCCTGAGCATACACGAGCGGAGCACATCTTTTTAATAGTATGAAAACAATTTTCTCTTAGGTCTGACCCTCTAGGTAGCAAAGCGTTCTGTGGGTCCTCAAAAGGCAGCCCAGTGTGTAGAAATTCAGAAGGATTCTTTGAGCATGTTCACTTTCTGAAGCATTTCTGGGTTTTATAGGGGAAGAGGCAAAAGCTCTCCCACGTGCTCCTGCGTGGGCAGCGTGCAGGTTCACTCATGCCTAGCTGTGCCTGGTATTAGACTAGACACACGGGGTTACATCTTCCACCTACACACTGAGCTGCTCTTTTACGACAAGCCTTTTCCTTTGGCCTCATTGTCTAGATAGAATAAACAAAGTGGGGGGTTATTTATTGATTTAATTTTATTTATTTTTAATTGCTGCAGAGTCACCTAAAAACATCTTTGACCCTACTAAGTGTCATTCTCTTTAGCAATGAAGAGTTTGTTCTCTGTAAAATCTAACATGGAGTGCTTAAAGCAGACAGGTGCAAATAACAAGCTGTTTCTCTTTGGCTGCCATCCCTTAAATAAACAAAGTAATAGGCTAGGAGAAAGGAAAAGGTTCCAGCTCCAGCTGCATAAAGGAAAGCCTTAACAGGGACTTAGCAGCTGGTTGCAAGAATTAAATGCTGTAAATACCAGCTAAGGCATTTGTGTGTATGTGAGTGGGTTCACAGAGGAATATGTGCTTAGTGAGGCTCCATCCCTTTTTATGCGAGAGGATCATTCTTTGAAAACTGTGCTCTGCTTTTTGTTGAAAGCCTAATGCTTTCACTGAAGTCAATGAGAACGGAAGCCAACATACCTGTTCCTGTTTACCATCGTTACACTCCTTAGAGCATTTCAGGCATTATTAGGTTCTTGGAGCCCTACCAGATTGACAATATTTCCAGCTACTTCTCTTTTGGCTGTATTCAAACAAGGCCCCAAAGGAAAAAAAAAACAAAAAAAACCCCCAACAACCAACAACAAGGCAACCAACCCACAAACAAAAGCATGGATGAATCTGCTGAGCTAGTTTGCTGATGTTAGAAACAGTTGTTCATATTAGGAACACCTAATTTAATTTCATGAAAGAGACATAACATGCCAGTATGTGTATGAATCTAAGGTATGCATTTCCTAAAAGGAACTAAAACTCTGTCATTCCAAAGTTGCTCTTCTTTTTGACTTCCAGCTTGCATGGGGACTGCTGTCTGGAAGTAGTAACTTTAACTTTAACTCTAAGGCTGCTGATGAGGTCTGTCTGTGTGATCTTCGTAAGCAGATAAGGGTAGGGAGACAGCTCAGAGCAGAGCTTGTTTACAGCAGGACAGAAGAAAACAGCTAGACATAAATGAGGGCTGACAGTTTCATGAAGCACAATTGGTTGATCACAGATTCAATATGACTGCCCTGAACTGAGCGATGATCCGTACAGTATGCAAAATTCACTTTCTTGCTGGTCTGTGCCCACCAGCCTTCCAGCAGCTTTCCCAGAGCCCCTCAGCCATGGCTTTGAGTGGAACCAGAGCTGAACGCAGCATTGTTGTACCCAATTCCTTTTGACAACAATCACATTCTTTTAAAAACTTCATAGGTTTTAGTTGTCACTGGTTATAAATGAGGGTTTTTTCCCTCGCCATTGCTGCTGCTGCCGCTGTTGTTGCAGTGCTCGCTGCTCTCCCGCAGATGCAAGTGCTGCAGGTTCTGGTGCTCCCGGTTTTCCTTTGTTTCTGTTGGTATCAGAGAGCAGGCAGCGCGTTCTAATGACGACGGCGCGCAAAAAAGCTTTTAAAGGTTTAGGTCACTTTTTGAGTGGCATGGTGATTAGCCTGCGCTGTACTCACACACTTCTAACTCCCCTTGTCTTTGCTGTAATGCAGCACACTCAAGGTAAAAAGACATTAAAAAAACGTTAAAAGGCAGGACTTTTTGTTTTTCAGTGACAGTGGTGGAGATTTGAGATAGGCTGAATTGCTACCAGCAGCAATATCACCCTTTAAACTTGACTTTGCAGGCAAAGGACATCCCCTTTCTGTATGCTGGTTGTGGATGGACAGATCTGATGTGTTTGGTTTGTGGATGCAAGTTGTACTCCCATCACCGCAGGTGTAAACCAGCACAGACTTTTGATGGTCTGGCTTCAGGTTGTGTAACTATTTTTTTTTTTTTTTTGATAGGAATGCTTTTTTATGTTTATTTTGGGATAATATTCTGTAATCAGAGTGGAGGCTTTCTGTACAGTTGTGTGATCGTGCATTTGTCTCGGTATGCTCACACAACTGGACTTTGCCTGCAAACATAGCAAGAGGTCACTGAAATTTATTTAATTTGCTATTGAAAACCTAAATTTTTCAGGTATGTGTGAACTGATTAAAGAACATTTGCTTTAGACATAAATTTGCATAAATACATACATTAACTTGTAGTGACTAATGATAAAATGAATATAAAATGCCACTGGATAATTTCCTG
>VZTI01001987.1:200455-221151 GCA_013397865.1 Struthidea cinerea
AAAGTAATCATCCATTTATACTATCGTAAAAAAGTCTAGATTGGAAAATATCTCTAGAGATCACCTGGTCCAACCTTGCATTAAATTATTCTTAGTCTAACTTGTGTCAGCAATCACAGGGACCACTTAAAATTTATCAAGAGCTGCTAATAAGGCAACATCTTCAAGCCTGAAACCTGGGAAAAAAATCTTCAGGTACCTCATGAACTAATTTTCCCCATTTCCAAGTGTAACAATTCTTCATTAAAGACAGAAAGAGAAAAGCCACCTGCACAGGTAAATACAGTATCACATTAATGTAGGAATGTATAAATAGTTATATTTCACAGTCCTCAGTGAAGACTCCATCTATAGGTAGTATATCCTTCATGCATCAGTCTGTTGAGGTCTGGGTCCTCTGGAACCCAAAGGATAAGTTCTTTGAGCCTACCTTCCTTTGTTCCGAGTTCATAGATGCTTTGCATAGCTGGTTCCATTTCAGCTCACAGCAACACCAGTCATGGTGTTGAACACTACTGATATCTTCTACCGCAGGGGAAACATTTCCATAGTGTCCTCTCCTACTCCTCAGCTCTCAGGAACCACTATGCAGTTCACAAGACATATCAGCACAGAATTCTCCCTTTTTTTCCACCTGGGATGCAAGAGTTGCACCCCATGCTGGAAGCTATTTCTCTAGGAGGGTGTGGCCACACACCAAGCACAACAGCATAGCCCATGTAAAATAAATGTTTTAAGCTCTACACTGCTCCCTTTCCTTTTTCTCCTTTTCTTCCCCAGATGCTAATAAAATACTCTTTCTGTTGGGGTTACCTCCCTTCACAACAGTTGGCTGCTCTTCCAGCTCTCAGCCCCCAGGCTTAGGTTCAGTTGCTTACTCAATGGGGAATGGCATTTGTCAATTCTAATGCTTGGTGTTAAACTGTGCAGCTTAAAACCAGTTATAACCTTGAGCAAAATTATTTAATCGCAGGATTTAGCAGATTACAGGTTGAGAACACTATATAAACACCAGGCTGGGTTTTCAGGCTAAGCACTTGGAGGCAAGGCAGAGAGAAGGCAATGCCTTTCCCTATCTTTCCACCTATCGCCTAATGGCAGCAAATAATAGCCAGAGGGGTTACTATCATTTCCTCCACCTGGCAACAGTGTCACAGGCTGTTCCTCTGTCAGCAATTGCCAGAGGGAAGTGTTCTCTAGAAAAACCTCCACCTACTTTTGAGATGTCTTCTTGCACATCTCCATACTAAATATACTTTGAAGTGGTGTGAATAGTCATCTGCATGTTCCAGACAGACTTAAAACTTGGCCCTGGAATTTGGCTATTTGTCTGCACAGGGGACTCTTCTACAGAACGCCCATTACTTGGAGATTAAATAGCAAGTGGAAGGGTCCATGACATTGTAAATTGGCTGCATCTGCCCCCAAAGAACTTAATTCCCATATATGTTTGTGCTTTTTAATTTTTTTCCTCCCATTATAGAACATCTTCTAGACAGAAGAGTTTGTGAACTGGTTCTTGTTTGCAAGAAGTTTATTAAAAGTTTTTGGTATTTTTGTTCAGAGACTTTTTAATTTTTCAAATTAGATTGGTGGGCGCTATTGTGACTCAAAGTGCAAGGCTCCTGCATCCTTTGCTTGTGGGGAAACTGGGACAGAGAATGAGACCTTCTCTGCTGTCACCCTGCAGACCTTTGACAGAATTAAAAGCTCTGATCCTTAGTCCATTCCTCTTTTCACTAGGCCATTCCATATCTTTCACTGTCCTATTTTCCATGATGGACAAAATTCCAAATTTTATCATATCGGTAGATTGTTGTTCAGGACTAGGCCACTGAGTAACTTTCTGCTCTTTGCTCTCCATCATCAGTGAAGTCCTGATACTGTTGCTAAATGTTATAGTGACCCACAGGAACTGCCTGACTATTTACTCAGATTAACCTCTTGATTTTTCAGCCAGCTAATTGGTTTCCATCCTACTTTCTCTTCTGGATTCTATGGTGGCTTTTTGCTGATTGCTTCCATCACCTTCATTTCTTTCACATATCGCTTGTGAAAATAAGTTCATCTAGCAGCAGCCTTGTACTTGCCAAACTGTGCAATTTTTTTATTTCTTAAAATACTCCGTTTCCTTGTGGGTAAATCCAACCAACCCTTCTTCCTTTCCTCGCCTCATCAAACATTGAATTTACAGAGGTTTTCATGATGGCCATCCCAATGGAAGGCCTGATAGACAAATTTCCCTGGGAAAAATGTTTGAGGTTACATCAAACAAATCTGCAAGAACCTGTGTCCACCAGTTCCTCAGTTGTCAGACACCCGATCTCAAGGTGAGACAATATCAGTTTTTCTCTTTTCTCCACAGGGGTTTAAACCCAAAATACTTTGTAGAGTGTCCTAAAGTTCAGGCTGGCTTGGTAATGTGTCTGCCCAGCAAAGATCTTCCAGCAAACTGTCATGACAGGGGCACCAAACCTCCAGGAATTATTCCATCTTTGTCTGACAGCAGAAGACAAGGGCAATTGCTCAACTTCAGATGGATGATGCATGTCACAAGCAATTCCTGAACACAGGACTACTGTACTTGGCATTTTACTGTAGGCCTGTAAAGCAAACGTTATTCTATTTTAGCATTCAATACATTTTGTCCTCAGCTGCTGTTATCAGAAAAAGTCCAAGTGCCTTATACCAGTTTGTGCTTTTTAGTGTTCATTGCAGAGATTCACAGATTTGGTCTAGCTAGTGCTGAGAAGAGCCCTGTGGGATGGCACTGTTCACATTGCCACAAGATAGGTAAAATTTCCAGCCCAGTTGTACAGAGAGAATATATGTCAGATCAAATCAAATTAGAATGTGGTCTTTATGCGGTGTCAACCGCACATGCAAGCTGCAGAATCCAGGGATGGGGTGTTTTGAGCATGCTCCCACTGCATGACCCACCTTGTAGCTGGTGGCTGCATAGACACCTTTGGAGACTCTGATAGTCTGCGGCTTTTGCAAGGAAGAGAAAAGAAAGGCTAATTGTGTTCTCCTGTATGCTGCGCACTTGTAAAAGGCTTGAGGCAGTCTGACCCTAAATATTGATGATTCAAGTTAAAATTGTCTCCAGGTGACAAGAAGCATTCATTTTTTTCCCTATTATCCCCAATACACAAATCTTTTTTCAAAACTAGATTATCTCCTAAAATCAAAAGCTCTAATTAATTCTACCATTTTATCTGCAACGGGCACTGTTAACATCTCATATCATGCTCCAATAAATTTGCCCACAGAGATTAACAATATCTGAGGGGGGAAAGAAAAGAAAAGAAAAAAGGAGGGAAAGAAAGAAAGCTTTTTTGATTGAAGACCAGGAACTATTCTTCTAATTATCCTGGACACAGAATGGCATTAGCATGGCTATAGTGCTTCTGGGAGCAAATTAGTGTCTACGTGGATCTCTGCTGCATCACCTCCAAGCCGCAGAGCTAGGCTGGGTGTACCTAACACGGTGCTGCATGTGTCCTATAGGGAAAATCCCGCTGTAAAATAGGGCATCTCTGCTCCTTATCAAAAGCTAAAATAGAGAGAAGACTTTGCTAAGGAACAGTCACTGCCAAAGGTTGTTCAATTGTGTCAGGACAACATAAGCCCTTCCTTGCTCAAGAATGTAACCAGGCAAGGACCTTGAAGTAGGAATACACAGACAAAAAAGAGCTTTGTGAAGGAGCCATGTGGGATATCAAATTGTTACAAGAATCAGCAACTCCATTGCATTCAGTCTGTTTATAGAGAACTGGAGGCTAACACTTTTTGAACAGGGTCTAATTTTTTTCCAGAGAAGTGGTAGGAACCAACTGGAGAGACAGCAAACACAGGTGAAGAAATAGGCATCTGCTGTAAATTCATGTTTGTGCTCCATGTGAAGGAAATGGGAGCTTGCAACACTGCTGATTTGTGTTGGACAAAGTGATTTGCATAAAGGATGGGACCAGAAATATGAATCAAAACTGTTCTCTTTTTTTCCTTAAACAATGGCAAAGTTTATATCTAATAATTCAAGTTCTATGTATGTGGTTCCATGCTTTCTGATTCCAACAGGGACTTTGAAATGGAAATGCCAAACTCGGTATGCAGGGCATGATGGATCACCATGTATGCATAGGAATAAAAGGGTTGTCATTGGAAGTAATTTTGCGTTGAATTACACAATGTGTAATCCAATTGAAATCAGCAGAACGGCACAAGGTGTAATGTAGTGTGCAAAACGTGATCCATTGCATGCAATTTTAACAACAGGGATACCGCACCACTCATCTAAGTAATGTGCTAAAATTGAATTTGTGAAAGGTAGGGGGAGAAGAATTGTGAAGAATGAATGCATTTTATAATTGGGAAAATACTTTTTCAGAAAGTGACTGAATATATATTTTTAAGGCTAATTTATTACACTTGGAAATTATTTGCTTCGTAATAGTGCTGTCAGAACCTCAAAATTTGGCAAGTTCCCTCTCTGGCATAGAGTGGGACCAGCCAAGCCTGTCAGCCTGGGAGAGCTCAGTATTCATTTTCCCCATTGACATGTGTCACACTATCTAATAGTGTTCCTAAATGAACTCCATCATCATCAGTAAATCTTTTTCTCATGCTCTCGACCAACAGCGTTTCCCCAGGAAAAGTAGCAGGTCTCACACTGGCATCCCTTGGCACAGTGCCCTCTGTGGCCTGCAGGAAAAACAAAAAAAAAGGGAAAAAGAGCTAATTCCCATGCTGTACCTTTGCTTAAACAGCAGAGAAGGTGGTAAGTCTTGCAGGAGTGGAGCGGGGGGTAAGAAACTGTGGGTGCCATGAGTGCGATGCGGTGTTTTTCAGGGGTTGGGGCAGGCACAGCACAATCTGCACTGCTCAGGCTCAGGAACGGCCCCTTTGCCAGTGTCCTGTCAAAGCTGACAAGTGAGTTTATTCAAGGCTTGCAGTATAAACATAAGACACAGTTATCTGATTTCCTCATTACCTATGGTGTCTGCTGAGGATAAGGAGAATGACATATGATACCTTTAAAACATTTTTTTAAAAATTGGGAAGTTGCCTGGTGTTGGTAGTGTTTAACAAGCTGTGTTTTCAAGATGAAGTCTACTGTCCTGTCACTGGCGTAATGCTCTTCAGGATGAGGGTGCCATTAACATGTAATCTTTCATTGAATACTGCTTAGTCTTCCTGAAAATTTCATGAATATTCATGAAAAGCTCTGTGGAAACATCTCTACCACTTTTCCATATATTTGTTAATCTGAAATAAAGTTGCACTCCCCAGGAATCTTATTTCAGATCTGCAAAGAAAATACTTCTCTATACATATAATATAGAAAATAATGTTAGATATGTATATCTCAAATGGACATGAGCTCAGGTAAATGTGACCAATAACCTGGGTCAGTAATGATAATTAAGAACTGAAACGAAAAGCATAGCTTCTGGTTAACTCACAATAATTCTTTATTTTTGCCTTGAAAAAATGAGAATGGAAAGTTAACATTGTTTTCTGGATTACATATTAATTCACTATATTCTACAAGACTGTAGTTTTATTTTTAACATCTTCATAACATTTGGATATGAGTAATTCTAGCAACACAAAATTTTGGAATAAAAACTCAAATTTTTCTTGTGAAAGTTTCAAATTTTCCTACATCATTTTCCACTTTTAAATCACTGCCTATATGAAGTAAGAACTTATAAATTCACTGGAAACCCATTCAGTTTTTCACTGTCCAGGAACTCCTACTATTTATGCAGTTTTCATTGATGATTTTTCTTTACTTCTGCATTCTGTGAGATTCGTTTTAAGGTAAAAGGCTTCTTTCTCCTCTCATTCTTTAATTCTTTTGAATGCTTTTTTTAGGGCTCTTTATAGATTTTTTTCAAAGTAGAAAGTAGAATCAAAGGCTCAAATAAGCAACTTGTAGATATCAAACTTTATCAATGTAGGTGCTGAATCATGAAAACAGGTGGGTGGAAGTACTAGTCGCATAGCCCATCGTGACTTCAGGAAGGTTAAGTGAAGTAGTTGGAAATGCGGGAAGTGGTACCCTTGCCTTCCCTTCCTACTAATCCCAAGTCTTGGTTATTCCTGGCCAAGTTGAGGTGATCACTTTTCTTTGAGGATATTCAAGTCTGACCCCAGGACACTGCTTTGGCTCTCATAAAGAAATGGGGAAATATGTTATCACAGAGCCTTCAGTCTGGGCTGCCCAAAGGGCCATATCTGCTAAGTAAAATGAAAAGTATCCCCAGGGAAATAAGTCCAGTTCTGTTGAATGGAGACAGCGAGTATTTGCTATGATGTTCCCTAATAGGAATTGCTGCTGAAATCAATGCTTTAAGTCAGGTGTGGGAAAGGAGGACTACTCTTTTCCATTCCCAGCTGCATCACTATGTTTCAAAAGCACTTTGGGTCAAAATGCTGTCTCAGGCTGGAATTTCATCTTTCCAAAATGCCTCTGTCTTATTCTACCTGATGCAAAAGGCTTCTACGGGTTGCCTTAGTAATGTCCAGTAATGTTCTCTCTAATCATTGGTAGACACGTATTGATCATGGTGCTGTCTGAAAAGGGACTTGTTACTTACCAGGCCAAGTTTGTGCATGCCGTAATCTGCATATTGTCTTCTAAAGAAAGATGACTCATGCCAATTTTTTTTTCTTTTATCCTGAAGACCCAGCATCACTCTGAAAACAAGCACCAGCAATTGTTTTTTCAAGCTTTTAGTGGTCAGTCATCTGGCTGTTGATCATTCCTTAATTTTTACATTGGTTGGGAGTTACTTAACAAATTCAATAGAGTTTTTTTCTATTCTTTCATTAAACTAAAAACCTAGATCAGTAGTACAACATAAATGGAATAATTGCCTGTTATCCAAATGCCATGCTATACCTTTCATGTGTAATTGACAAGGACTACCTGATCTCTTTGTGCAGTAAAGGACAACATAGAAATTCAGTTTAGTCATGCCTTTCCTGTGTGGTACTCTCAGGACACAGACTGCATAATTGACTACAGACATCTTAGTTTAAAAGCCATCTTTTAAGTTTCATCCAGTCCTAGTAATTCGTGTACAGTCCCATGGGCTGCATCCGAGGATTATGCTAATTTTATTAGCAACTCCTCTTGCTTTAATTAAACTGTATAAATTCCCATCTGGTCACTGTTGTGCCAACACCCTTCTTTCCATTTTTATTTTAATGTATAGATAATCTGTGATTTTGCTCTTCAATTCTGATTTCCTGAATTATCCATTGTGTTTTCCACATGAAATAACACAATTTGGAGGGGTGAATGGGACTTCAAATTGAGTTAATGGGTTTGAGGCAACCTCTGGATCAAAGCAAAGACCCAAGTTTCTAAAGTTGGCCAGGTCTTTTTGGGAGCAGGTAGTCAAAGTAACTTGCTCTGTTGAAAGCATCAAGCTATATGGTGCTGTTCAAAATACCTACAAGCAAGCTCTGTATTAACATTTACTGTGTTTATACCACAAAGCAGAGCAATGTGAATTCCTTAGTGGACTGTTAATTTACATGTTATACGCTTTCAAATATTTCCGAAAGCAAATGTGAAATGATTGGTAATCTGTTGACATGCTCACAAAATGTTATTTGCAAAATGCCTTGGGCAGTGTGTTATGTTGACTAAAATTGATAATTTTGTGTTTTAAAACTAAAGCAACTCCCACTGCCCCTGAGAAATTTTAGGACCTGCCCAGAGCCCAGACCTCCTGGTCATGCTGCTTGTCAAGGTGTGTGTTGAGCTGAGGGGGAAAAAGACCAAGAACCCCACAAACAGCAACATCCCCTGCCCAGAACAGTGACCGAAGGTTTGTGTGATTCAGCTCTTCTGAAAGCCTCAGTAAAAGTCTTCTGTGGAGTCCTGCAGTTTAAAATAGTTCGTTATCTATAAAATCACCATGAGGAGGTGATTCTGGTGTTTACCACTTGTTCTGCTTATGTAAGTTTTAAAGAATGTATGTTGCTCTGAAGAAATCAAGCCTGGTGGTTCTTTTTCCTTCTGCTTAACTGTCTGTCTCCAGCTGTGTGTGGTTCTGACAGAGCCAAAGCCCTGGACAAAATATCTCATACTCCTCAAGTGTTGAGGTTGTTCTTTTTTTTAAAGAGAACCAGAGAGCAAGCTCTGGTCTAATCGTATTTGTCAATGTATCTCTTTTTTTGAATAATGGTTTCCATGCCTTGCAGACTCAAATATAACATGACACTTCCTCCTAAATACCAATTATTCTGTCCAGAAGAGTTGCCCAAAAGTCTACTCCACAAAGTTTCACACCAGACTCACATGGGATATTAAAATTCAATAAAAGCTGTTGTGATAATAAGATTGTGCAAAAAGCCTATGCAAGAGCTGAATATTGTTTGTATGGGTGCAACATACGTTCCAGCAATTTGCATTTACAGCTATGAAGTAATTGAATAAAGAAATGCATCATCATTTTCTTTTTTTAGCACATAGGTGAATTATTTTACCAACATGTGAAGGGGTGTTCATATAACATCATGGTGCTTTGTGCTAGAGAAAAACAATTACAGTGAATAAGGTAGAATGGCTCTGTTATTGCAGTACATAAGACTTTGATTACATACTGCCAAGATTCATACCAGCCTAGTAGTTGTTGACAGATAAAGTAACAAAAATGAAACTCATTTATTTTTTCTTTATTGAGACCTCAAGGTAAAGCAAATTTTCAGTTCTTGTACTTACTACATTGAAGGAACAGAGACTGACAGTCAAAATGTGCCAGTCCAGAAATATAAATTAAACCTAGTTTCATATCAAAGTTTCATTTAGTCTCTGAAAAGGAGCTGCTGCTTGGATTATTTTTGATCCTAAAACAAATACACTGTAGACAACCGTAGTGTATCTTGGATGAATTAACCCCCTCATACATTCAGCTTTTATGTATTTCCCAGGATATATACCCATGTCTATTCAAGCAATTAAAACATTTGTTATGGACTTAATTATTGTACTTTTTTTCCCCTGTTTAATAATAATAATTTACTGTGTTTGAAAACCTAGTGAACATGTGGATGATTTTAATAGAGTGTAGCACTTTTGCTGAAGAAAAGAGATATTTTGAGGAAAAAGTCTGCCCTCCCTCCTTGTGTACAGAGAATTCTTCTGGCTTTTACCATGAGTTCTTCTAGGCAGCTAGATATGGTATTATGTCATGATAATTCTAACAAATGATTTTTTTTGTAAATTTGGTTTTTTTTTTCTAAAGAGCAGATAAAAGTAGCTGCTAAAATAGCCAAGTACTAAAATGAGCAGGTTTATCCCATCAAAATCTTGGATTAGTTACCTAGTCCAACTGAACATAATTGCTGTTCAGATTAATGAGGCAGTATCCTAGTATCTCCTCTGTAATTAAACACCTCTCTGGTTCAATACAGTATCAAAGATGCACCAGACATTGAAACCTCAGTGGTGAAATTTAAAACTGTTGAAATTGGAGAGGTCAGCTGTGAAACACAATTCCTTTGCAGTATGGAAAATTCACTTGTACAGTATGTTTCAAGAATAATTTGGCTTATATTGGGGGATGCTGTATTTTTAAAATTTTTTCTTATCTTTCCGCGATCTAAATTTGAGAATTTTTTCTCATTAGTTCCTGAGAAAAAGTAACATAAAATGCACTTGTTTCCAGAATTACCTTTTCTGACCTTTCACAAGATGATAATTGCGGTACCAGTAGGCTTAGAGGACTAGTTAAAAAAATTAAGCTTGTAAAGTAGCAAAAAATGCCCCTTTGCTTGCTGGTGTCGATTTCAAAATTAACATTTTAGTTCATGTGCTTCTAATAATCGCTGACCCTTACTTCATGTGCTTTCCACAGGAAATGAATACAGCAGAAATTACTTTGACCCGTTGATGGATGAGGAAATAAACCCAAGGCAGTGTGGGATGGAGGTCAGTGAAGAAGGTGAGGCAGAATTAAGTATGTAATTTTGGTGTCAGAATATTCTTTTCCATTCATGAAAATGAGGTGTCAGAGATCACATATGCAGTTCTATTTAAATATTGAGGTTTACAATTTAAATTCTAAGCCTTAACTGCTCTGAACACGATAGGCAGTATACATAGACTCTGATCAAGGACAGTGAGTTAATGGGCGGGTAAAAATGAGGCTGTGCTGTATTCACTCTGCTACTGTAGCAAAATGAAGCACGTTCCAAGAGCATTGTCTACACCATGTTCTTTTTAATTAATAAAGTTAGTCCAGAACTGAGTGCTAAGCTGTAGCTTTCTCACAATCCTGCTCCCGAAGTCCTCCTTGGAGAGCAATTTTATTACGGAGTTGAATGTGTGTTTGCCTAACAGAAGGAAACCCCAGAGTGTGTAAAAGTGCATGAGGAGGCTTTTTTGGTTTTCTTTTTGCCAGTTTAGCTGAGATATTTAGCTTCGCTCTCTGTGGGCGATAGCAACTGGTGGGAGGGTGTGACTCTGCAGAGCTGAAAGAACAGAAGTTATGCATAGGTATGAGAGAGATTAACCAGGAGGTATTGTCTAGCAAGGAAATTCTCTGCTGTCATGGCTTTTAGATAAAAAAGGGTGGGAACGGGCCTGCCTGAATTTGCATGGACTTAAGTAAGAACATCATCATGGTAATGAAGTGCTTAGCTTTGCACTGAGTGCTTTGGCCCGGCTCCTGTTGTTAAGCACTAATAAGTCGATGGCACGCAAGAGCCAGCTCTCCTGTGTTACCTTGCTAGCCCTTTGCTTTTCTAAAGCCTGTGCTTGTTTGTTCTGCAGAGACTCTCTAGATGCGCAGCTGTAGTCGGATCTAAAAAAAGTTATTTACTGTAAAGTGTCTCAAAGTTGTTCACTTCTGAAAGTCATGTTGAGACAAAAACTTGTTTGACTAAAAAAAGCAGGCTCTATTGCATATCACTAACTTGAATTTCCATGTTCTGGTGAAAAAAAATCGAGATTGAATTACATCTAATCACAATAATTTCCCCATTCATTGAGACCAGTGTAATACCTTGGAAGTCAACTTCTGGCTCAGAGTTTTTAAAGGGAAGATTTTTTTCCTGTTGGTCCTGCCTTGGTTCATCTTATGAAAAGGCTTTATGAGTCATGATCTGCTTCATAACCAGAGAATGAAAAGCAGATTAGATTAATGTATCTGTGCATGTATGCCTAAAATCATGTACGGACAGAGTGGTGACATAAGGGATATAGGGAAGTACAGTTCTCACTGGGAGGAAATGTTTTCTTGACTGTGTTGAAGAGGCTGAGTGATAAACTTAGCTGTAAATGCTGATTTCGTATTGGGTGGTGGGGGTTTTATATATTTATTTATTTTGGAATTTGGAGCAGGCTCCTAGTCCGTTGACTTCCAGGGTTTGGAGTGGAGAGGTGGTTTTAGTCAATTGCATGTCGTGCTAAACCTGAGATCCACGTGTGAAGAGCTGTCTTTTGGAGGTCCTCCTTTTTCTCCCTGGCAAAAATGTCACTCAAAGGTTGGGATAATGCTTATTTATAAAAGCCAATTAGCAACAGTACCAGCCTCAGGCTGGCTGTGTGGACCTCTGTAGAGCAGTTATAACACTATATTTACCAACACCTCTGCCAAGAGCTAATCTTCTACCCTGGAGATATTAAAAACGTGCCTGGACATGGTCCTGGACTACTTGGCTCTGTTTGAGCAGGGAGAACTGGGCTAGATGGACTCCAGAGGTGCCTTCCTACCTTAACCAGTCTGATTTGTCAATACTTACAAACCAGACTTTCTGTCTGGTCTCTTTTTCCTTGCAGAAGTGTTAAATTAGTGGAATTACATTTGTGTGTAGTGGATGTGATGCCTTAGGTTTTAACTTTTATATTTTTCAAGTTCTGTACTATTTAGTGTGTAGCTCTGAGGTTTCTTGTAGCCTGTTAATTTCTGCTCTCTCCTGCTAGGCAGACATAACAAAGCCTCTCCAGGCCTGCTTTCCAAGGACACTCAGACCGTCCTAGGCCCAAAATGTGTAAACCAAAGACTCTAAAGGGGGGGACAAGCTTGGGGAAATTACATCATTAAATTGAATCTTTAATTGGAGAATTAACCCTGATATCCAAATGAACCAAACCTATAAAAGTGTGAAGAACTCGTGACCTGTCGTCCATCTTGGGGTCCATCTCGGCAGTAGCCTCTGGTTCCCCAGGGTGTGCCTTTGAAGGCCTTTCAAATAAATACCTACCTTTATTCCCTTATTCTGTCTAGTCTCTGTTTCTAGGAGGACAGTTAAGGCATCAGATGAAAAAAGACAGTCAGAACTAAAGCTTGGTCCTGCACGGTAATCCCCTGATTGGAAACCATACTGGTTTACCTCCTCTTTCCAGCTAGTGGCTTGTCACAAGCAAGAGTCAAAACCAGAAAAACATGAAGAAATCAGGACACACTTTGAAGTTACACTCTTCTTAGAACTTTAGAAAGCCAGGCTCAATGCCCAAAGAGAATAGCTGGTGAAAAGCAAATCTTCAGCCACTAACTATTCTTTAATGGGTTAGTCTGTGAAAATGAAGATATTGGCAATTATCTTTTCTATATTTGATAAATTAGATTTGTTCCAGAAATTTGTATGAGTTCATAATGCCCTGAGAGCAAACAACATCCCACTACGGATTTGCTTGCCCCCCTTGCCAAGGGAACACTTCAATGTTGCAGGCTAAAAGAAACTTAAAAGATTCTGTACTTTCAGAAGAGGTTTGCAGAAGCCACTGCCTTCTTTGAATGCCCAGTGTAACTGAAAAACTTGGTTCTGAAATTTCATGGTAAAAAAAGTTTATTCTTTGAGATTCTATTGAGCACTTAAAAAGAGACACCCAGGCTTGCATGTAGCTGTACTTCAATCCACCTGCCTTGTATGCATTTCTTTGGTCTTCTATCTGCCTGTCTCCACTGACAACTTGGAGAAGTCAGGGTCTGGGAGATCTGGAGAGAAAATGGTCCCAGTTTCTCATTTCTCCCTTGCATATAGAACCTTTAAGTAAATTTTTTTAGCTCTCATGGGAAAAGGTAAGTGCGCATATCCTTTGCTGCTTTTTAAAATCTGCAGATAATACTGAAAATTTGAATGACTAAACAGCCACAAATTCAAAATTCATAGAGTGTTGTAATGACTACACTCATACCAGAGTGTTATTATTATGGACAGCAAGGTAAAATTTCTAATGAAGATCCAAAATCACGTTGGAATAAATTGGGTATTTTGCTTCTCATTACGAGTCAAATAGAATTCATCTGGTAATTTGAATATAAACAGTCATTTCAGCTGCTCTATTAGCAGAATTAATAAACCAGTTTCAGTCCAGATCAACATATAATATTGCCCACCATTTAAAAGTATAATTTTTTTATTTTAAAGTGTCTTGTATCAAACTGTAATTTTATTCTGGGCTATGAAACTAGCACTGTAAAAACTATCTTCAAGTGCCAAAGGACTTCCTGACTTTTGTATTTTTATATCTTTTATTTTCATTTAAAATACTATTTCCTGAAATGCTACTGGAAGAAACTATAGTCATTTCACTGTTGTTTTTTAAGATCCTATGAAATTTGATGAGCAAATCCTGTACTCTAAAGTGATGAAGCTTCTAGATGAAGAAAACAAGATGCTGGACTTCCAAGGTAAATAACAAAGTCAATTGCATAAAGAAAAATAAAACTCTTTTGAGTCTGCATGTGGGGAGGAGAGTGGGTAATCCATCCCCTTGAACTCAGAAGTCAAAGGGATGATGATTTTAATGCAAGCCTGTAAGGTCTTTTTCTCCAAATGTTTTTGTTTTGCGTCATGTTTATGTGGTTTTAAATGTAACTTAAGTGGCATGCCTTCTCTAGATTGCTTCACTGCATGTTGAATTCCACATTTATGAAAGAAGATTGGAAATATCATTGCTTATGTGCTCAAATCTAGAAATTGAAATCCTTATTTAAGCTGATAAATGGGTGGGCAATTTGTTGTATGCACGGGTCACGGGACACTTTTTCAGGTTATCTGTGCAAGGATTTACACTAACAGATGAGTAAGAAAGTGTTTTCTGTAGCCTTGTTAAAAAATACAAATTGATGTTCCATCTACAGTAAAACCAATGAAGTATATGGGAAGAGATTTCTTCACCTCAAGCCAACAGCCTTACCTTGGTTTCACTTATTTTTCCAGGCATTACTTAAACTCTGGTTGATTCATGACACCTTTACCATAAAGCCTTTACACGAGGCCCACGACTGTTGCTCTCCTCTGGTTCATCCTAGAAGTGACGTTTGTACAAGGTCCAGCTCAGAGCTGCCCTTGTATTTTTTGCCTATCCACTCTCTCCTTTTTCAGCAGGCGTCTTTTGTGCAAAAGTATTTTCTGTCCTTTGTGTCTGTGTGAGGCTTCCTGTTGTACTTCAGCAGCACATGGGCCTACTCTGTCAGAGAGACAGAGCAGGCAGCTGCCTAGGGTGCTGGAGCTCCAGGAGCTGCAACTTGTTTTATGACTATTTAGTTTATAAGTAACTTTGTTCTAGAAGAAGCAAGTGTTTTAATTTGCCTAGGGTTGCAAAATCTCTTGAACTGGCACAGGTCATATCAGTAACATCTCTGAAACCCATTTTATCTCACTTTAAATGCAAGGGGGAAAAAAGTGCAACCCTCACAACTAAATTCATGCAGATAGTTTAAGCAAAAACCTTTAACAAGTTATTAGCAAGATCTGAATTATTTTGTGTTAATGTAGAACTCCACATTGCTGAGAAAGATTAGTGCTGCAGGTTGATTGTTCCTTTTATCGCTCAACAACATAGATGAAAACAAAAACATGTTTGGCTGTGAAGTCAACATTTTTTGTGAAAGATTGGCATGGGGTATCTATGTGTGGTACTTATGTAGTCCCTGCCTAGCAGTATTTATAGCATTTATAGACAAATGCACCTTGGAAGCAGTTGCTCTCCTTCTTTTGGCTTTAGATGGGTCTTGGGCAACTGACTTAGACTTGACCATTGCTTTTTGCATGGTTAAAGTTTGCACTGTGTGTACTTGGCCACTGCTAAGCAAGGGAAACAGGGAGTGAAGGGGAAGCCTTCTCCATCCATCAGTGGTTATTCTCTTACTCAGCAAGGTGCCCTAAAACATGTCACTTTATTAGAAATATAATAGCATACCGAGTGTGCTCTGTGGATAGCGAACTCCTGCTGAGGCTGCCAAAGTTGCTGAGCTCACTGCTCACTGATTCAATTCTGGGGCAAGCAAATGCATCAGCATGTGTGTCACACACTCCATGTGCACATCAGAGCCCCCTGTGTAGGCATGAGGGCAGCAAATGGGGGACACACTGCAGGCCACTGCTGGTGTGTCTCAAGCTGTGCCTTGGTGCTTTTATTTCTTAGGAGTGTCATGACAGGTGTCAGAGCTAGTCCTGTGAGTGAAGCTGCACACCGTTCTAGCTGAATTTATTACTTTTCTTTGCTTGGATGAATAAAATCCAGAAAAGAGAGATTTTCCTGGGGAGGTGAAGCTTGTGCAGTTTCAACCTCTCTGTGCATAAATCAGGGTGTATCTATTTCTGCCTGTGTTTTTTCCTCCCAGTATTTGAACTTGTTCACTTCCAAACCTTTTTTTTTAACAGGGAGCAAGTCTCACAGGTATGACTTCCCTACCAGTTTTATGGAAGCAGGCAGCTGAGCAGAGCAGACAAGCATTATTAATGTCTCCACCGAGGGAAAAACTAATATGGAAGTTTGACCCTTATTAGGCATCAGAAAAACCATAGAAAACTAGGATTCATTTGGTTTCATTCTTACAGAACTGCTTCGTTTCTTCATTTGACCACTGAGCTGAAAAATCACATAGTCATACAGTCCTAATTAATAGATGATCCCCAAAGGAAAGGAAAGAACATGGCTCCGAATTTATATGATTGTATATTTAAAGCACTTTTTCACTGAGTAACCTGTTGGTCACTCTTGTGGTATGTGTTATTTCATATTATAGGGCAACTTAAAAGGCAACATTGGTTGTTTGTTTTTAAAGATATATACTATACATATTTTTACTTTGCATTTTTGCCAATGTAAGACTGTGATCCATGCACATTTTAAATCATAATACGTGAGCACTGTAGAAAATAGTTTCTATTACACTGTTCTTTGGCAAGAACCAAAAAACTGAAGTGCCAAGTTTTACAGAATTTTAGTTGTCTGAAATTGGCGCATGAGTCTTTGGCACTGAACATTTAGATACAATTTGTACACAGTTTTCTAGAACCAGGTAGCCAAAATTATTTTTCCATATGGATTTTGTTGCAGTTTTATGCATTCAAACCCATGCTGAGGTGTAGTCTGCTGCTGAACGTACCCTTTAAATTATCATCTCAGTATATAACCTGCTGCTATCTGATGGACAAATACAGGAGTAGTTGAAGTCACAAGTAGCCAAGATAATACTGGAGAGATTGTTTTAATTACAGCCCAGCATCTGCAAAAACAGCCTGTGCTGAAGTGATTTAAGCTACAAGGAAAGCATGACTCGCAGGGTTAAGTACATCTAAGGCAATGAAAACTTTTGATGCCCATGCTAACAAATTCAAGCAGCAAGTTTTTAATTAGTTTATCAATCCATTAATGAATTTTCAGCCATTTCATCCTCTGTGTGCAAAGTAGTAGAACTTTTAACACTGGCTACTTTTGTACAGCGAGGATTTGGTTGCTTTGTTTTGGTCAAGTATTGCTCTGGGACATCAACTTGATCCTCCAGCCTGCAGATCAGTTCAAGCAAGGACCAACCTGATGCTGAACAAATTTGAGAAGTTTCTTTGCAAAGCCACTGTGGAAGGAATAGATCAGCTGAACCCTGATCTCTCCGTGTTTCCGACTCAGAAAAATGAACAACATGTGCTTAAATGAGCACATGTATCTTTTAATCAAATATTTTTCAAATCTAAACTGTAATTTATCTCTGTATTTTTCACAACTGCTTTCCTTAAAAAGGCTTTTGAAAATGCTCTCTTCTTTTGCTCTTTTTTGACAAAACTTGTGCTAATGAGTCCGGTGTCTTCCACCAAAACTGAGTTCACTTGATACGATTCCTCACAAAAATAAGAAGTACAAAAAAGAAAAAGTGTGTTTTGATGAATTGCTTCATGTTTATCTTTCTGAACCAAATGGTTTTATTCCTTTTTTGACTATTGCTCTACCCTGAGACAGGAATCAGCTGACTTCCCAGGATGTAAACTTGCAGGGCTCCTGTGAAAGCAGTAAAGCAGCTGATTTATACCAGCTGAGCATATGGCCCGCTGTGTACAACACAGCATCAAGGGGAACAAGCAATGCTCCATCATCTGCTTTTGGCAATGTTTCTTTTTCCTGTGCTTCCTGGGTTTTCTCTCTCCTCGCCAAACCCTTAATGTTACAGTAAATTTAAATGTAAATATTGTTTTGTTTTTGCAGTTAATAGTTGTAGGTCAAATCACTTTTCATTAGGCTTGTAAAGTGCTACATGAAGAGATGTGTACCCTAAGGTAATGGCTTGAGTTGTTTATATCTACTGTACATTTCCCCCAACATGATTTTGAATTGTATCCTGTTGTAATTAAATAGAAAACCCACCCTACTTCCTGTGTGTTGGTGGCACCGAGGTGATTTAAGTACTCGGGAGGCTCGACAATTAAAGTCATTAAACAACGAGTAGTGAGCAAAACTGGAAATGTTAATAGCCTCAGTTTTATCTTTCCTTTTCTGGTCTTCATTAGAGAATGAAAGACTTCAAAGGAGATTGAGGAAAAAAAAACTCTTTTAACTGCTTTCATGTCATAGGATGGACAAAAAGAAGCAAATAACTAGATATGGCAATTTCTTTAAGAGATAGGCACAGAGAACTATAAAAGCTTACACACAGAAATATGAAGCAAGAAAGATAGTCAGATGTGGGCTATCTGATATCTGTTATTTTTTAGTGATCCTAACGTGGGGACGTGAGCAAAAATAGTTGTCATTATTTATGACCCAAACTAGTATTAGTACTGTAGCAGATATCAATGAGAAGTTCTAATTTTTTTTAACATAACATGATCAATTAAACTGAAAAAAGACAAAGTTTCTCTTTAAGGCTGACTTTATGAATGGGATTTATTTTTATTTATGTGAGGCATGTACTCTTTGGTTCTGCATACGTCACTGCAGTGAAATCAGGGGAATGTTGTGGGTGAGAGCAGAACCGGACCCAATTAATTAGGCAGGAGCTGCACACATACACCTAGGGGAAGGAATCCAATCATTTGGGGTGAGTTGAAAGGAAGATGAAATGCTTTGTGTGGCTCCACCTAAAATTCCCATTCAATTGCAGTTATTACTCCTCTTCGTCAGGAAAGAAAGCCAAAGTTGTTCCAATTCCCAGTCCCTTTAAGATTTACAGGTCAGCAAAGCGCCCATGGAAATGTAGAGCATGCCTTTTAAAAAGTACCTAAGGAACAAGCTGCACATGCTAAATCTGTACCTGAATTTAGATGTTGCACTTGAGAGCAGTTTTCCTGGTACGGGCACTTGGCACCTGTCGGTTGTGTTACTGATGCTGTTTCATACTTGAAGTGTTGGTGGGCCAAACATATTAACTGAGAAGGTAGTAACCAGTGAATGAACTCCCATTTGCTGAGAGATAATCTGCCACTTTTGTTTCAAACAGCCCATGTCATCAGTGAAGATTTTCCGGACGCTGTAATGCCTGTCAGCTCCAGTAAGGCATGTGACCTTCACAGGGAGCTTGAAGATGAAGAGATTCCTTCATATATCGAACAGTTTGAGAGAGATGTTCAGGATGACATAATTCTGCTTGGCAGCTTTTCACTGGAACAGGTCAGAGTTAAGAACTATAAGACAATTTTATCGCTTGCTTCATAACATGATGATGGCTTGTTAACCTTGTACACCCCAATTCTATTTCTCTGCCTGGTGATACATATATTGAAAGAAGAAAGGATAACCATTGTCGTTGGCATGCTTTATGTGACTGGCACTTTGCTAAGATAACAGCAGGACCTTTATCTTTGTCTCCATTTCAATGTGAATAAAAATAGATTGCCGTCCTTGCTTCTTTCCTAAATAGTGGAGGATCTCTGACTGCTGTGTAGTAACATTGCAATTGAGTTTCAATCAAGAGACTAAGTCTAGGACATCTCTCTCTGCCACATTTAACAGAGGCATATTCATCAGTGAGCAAGTTCCGATTGGAGCCCAGGGAGGATTGATGTAGCAATGTTCATTGTACAGAGGATAAGATAATTCCCCCATTATAAATCTGTTATGTTTTTCAGGGTGGCAAAGGTTTTCTTTTTGTCATTTGTAGCATAAAGAGACAGGTTCTGGTTCATGTTGACAAAGGCACGAGTTTGCATGGCTGAAATGATACTTGTGGGCACCTAATGACCATTTGTCCCTTTGAAAAATCTCATACTAAGACTAGAGGACAGGAGGAGAGATTAATTGATGAATCTATCATTTTTAATTAGTAGCATGAGAACAGTGCACTGGCTCTGATGGGCTTAAAATAGGTTATACAGTGACTGATGGTGATCTAAGCTTTCTTTTATTTTCAGGGGAAGTTTTTAGATTTTTTTTTTCCACTGCAGAACTAAACCTTATCGTTGCCTTCTGCATGATGGTGAGGGACACAATTCTCTTCCTTACTGCTTTCCTCTAAATCCTGTAGCTATATTTCATTCCTTCTGACTTTTTTATAACAGTATACATCATGCATGGAAGGTGGTATGGGTAATACTGTACAGAGAATGTGAAATAGAAGGGAAACGTGAGGGAAAAGGACTCAGATGGTACTAAGAACCCCATCTGACTCAAGGGACTGGTGGAGTATGGACTTGGCAGTAGGTGAACAGAAAGTTCTGCACCTTTCCAGAAGGTTATAATATATTGAGAGCTCGCACTTTAACTATGTTTGGACTATTCAGATGCCCCCAAATCTTCATGAGGCTCTGTTACACCTGAAGGAACACAATAGATATGTCAAAACTTTGTTTACCCTCTCTCTAAACATGGTCACATGGCTGATTATCTTACTTGGAATCTTTTTGGAGGTGCTCAGCAGAGTTTGTTTCCTAGAGAGAAGCAATCTATCTGGTCACCGCAAAACAACATTCTGCTTTTTAACTGACAGCTACATATGTGAATTTATATGTAATACAATATAATACTGCCTTTCTTCCTTATATTAGTCCAAAAGAAAGAAAATCCTCATTTAATGTGATTGATTGAGCTGGTCTACCATGAGTTTTCAGAGAGGGACTCAGTCTTTACTTTGCAACAAAGAGGTCTTGGATGCCCATGTTTTCTGTCCATTCCTCTCACCCATCTCTAACTTCAGGTTTTCATGCCCTCTCAAGGAATTGAATCTCACTGACATGGTATTAGCTGTCACATGTGCATCCTGCAATACAGAGTGTAAGAAGAGGATCACTGTGAAATCTGTATTGTCTTCTAGATCAGCGATCTGTACTTCCACCCCTTCCTTGAAAGCCTACAGAAATGGTGTATTCAGTCCCTTTGAACAGAAAATGGAAGAGGTGACATTGGAAGTAGATGCTGCAAACATCATGTCATTGTATTGGGTTTGTGTGGACAGGTTTTGGTATTGGGGTGGGGGGGGGAGGTGGCTACAGGGGTGGCTTCTGTGAGAAGCTGC
>VZTI01001987.1:221673-235316 GCA_013397865.1 Struthidea cinerea
GGCCCATACTGGAGCAGTTTGTGGAGAACTGTTGCCATGGGATGGACTCACACTGAAGAAGTTCATGGAGAACTGTATCCCATAGGAGGGACCCCATGCTGGAACAGGGGAAGGACTCCTCTCCCTTAGCAGTGGCAGGAACATCCTGTGATATTCTGACAGTAACCCCCACTCCCCATGTCCCTAGGCTGCTGTGGGGAGGAGGTAGAGCTGGGAAGGAGGGAGGGCTGGAAGGAAGATGTTTTTAAGGCCTTATTTTATTTCTCATTATCCTGCCATGAATTTGTTAGTAATAAATTCAATTAACATTTCTAATTCTAGCCTGTTTTGCCAGTGATGGTCTTTAGCGAGCGATCTCTCCCGGTCCTTATCTCAACCCATGAATCCTTCATTACATTTTCCCTCCCCTGACCTTCTGCAGAGGGGAGTGAGAGAGGCCTTTGGTGGGTACCTGGCATCCAGCCACGGTCAACCCACTACTGTCATATTGGTATTCAAAGACCTCCAGCAATAATGTGAGCATGCTAATTCTTGTTTAATTGATCTTGTTAATTCTTTAACGGACATCTTTACTCTTTGATCTGTGGGTATACCCCTGCAGCACTGCAGTGTTGATGCCTTTCCACAACAGCTACAGGTTCATTGTTAGGTTGCTACCATGGTCCTCAGAATCTGTTGCTGCTGACTTTGGGATGCTTCCAGCTTTTGTTGCTTGAATATATGTATATTGGTTTGTAAAACTCTTTAATTTTGTGCATGGCATTTCCTTCTTATTCAGTAGGAAAAAGCCCTTCCCTTCTTTCTGCAGGTTTAGTGAGTAGCAGATGTACTTTAGCCAGCATAATTTATGATTAGTTAATTTAATCTGCCATAATGACATAAAGTGAGCCTGAAACAAGCTTCTATCAATTTCGCCATTAGAGGTAGCATAATATTTTCAAATGTCTACAAAACTGAGTAATTAACCCTTGGGCTGAGTAAAGGAGTCTAAGAGACATCTCCCTCACATTCTTTTGTTTTGACAAAATAAAAAAAAAACAACATGGGAGCCCAAGGGATAAAAATACCAGGTGAGAGTTTACAGTACGTGAGACTGGTTTTATAGGTGAGGTTCAGAAACACACTTGAGTTGCCGCTGTTTCTTTTTAGGCTGCCAAATATTCTCTCCAATGAGGCTCCTGATTTACACTGGAGCGTTGCTGGAAGCGTTGGCATGAAAAGGATAGCTATGTATCAACTATCTATCCCTTAGTTTATTGTTTTTCTTTGCTTGTAACATTACAAAAAATGGGTTTAAACAGCAGCTCAGTGTGTGAGATGACCATGATTGAAAGCTTTTGAAAGGGCAGATGCATTTTTCAAAATAATAGTTTTTGAAAAAAGGGTTTATGTTAGATTTTAGGTCTGGAACTTTAAGCTGTATTGTTTCTGACTTCATGTCCTGTTTTGTAAATGCAAAAACTGAGAGTTGAGTTTGGCAAGAAATGCATAAGGGGAGACCCGACAGATTCTTGTAAAGAAAGCATTAAGCAGATGTCAATGTTCTGTTAACAAACACATTAAAGAATATTAAATTTGGAAAGCAGTGCTGTTTTGTGTAGGCTGCCATGAGGACCCAAGGATTTCAAAGGCCCCAATGACATTTGCTTTCAATAAAAAAAAATAAACTCTGTTGCAAGAAAATCATAACTTGGGACTGTGTTGCGGTAGAAACTGAGCAGGTACAACCAAGGCTGGATATTCAGAGTGCCACAGAAAACCATTTGTCATAAGACAATGCAGGGACACATGCTTATGGGTGGAACCTGGTCTTACCGGACAGAGAAATATGCAAGGAAATACCTGAAATAATGCTGACTTGCCACGTTTGCTTAAAGATTGGGTGCTCTCAAAACATGACAGACTGCTGAAGATGGAGCAAACAGCGGTGATTGGGGTGAGATTGCACTTGATGGGCTTTTGGCAACATAATCTTTCTATACATTAATTTAAATGCCATGGAAATATACCAGCTCTAGGATTTTTCAGCTGTTTCTGAACTGAGACAATAAAAGTGACTACTTGGTTTTATGTAGGTTCTCTCAAAAAAAAAAATTGATAATGGGGTGACAGAAAGGATCAGTACTGCCTCACAAGCCAAGAACATATTTCTTGTTTGTCCACCCTCCTCCTGTAACTTGGTCAGTATTCTTTACCAGGGTAATTTGTTCACAGCCTCTGTCTCTCTCTACCAGTTTCAGCTGCTACATTTAGCCCTCTGTGCAGTGCATGCACCTTGCAGGACTTGATCATCATCACTGTATAATCAGTTTTGATCCATGACCTCAATGTGAATTACTCAAGAGCCTCTGAAAGTAAAGTGCAAGTTTTGCTCTACGGTACCAGCAGTTGAGTTATAGTAGTAAGAAATGAGCTATTTGTTGCAGGTGGATAGTAGTAAAAAGTTGTCTTTCATCAAAAGATTTACCCTTTGGTTAAACAAAGGTTAATGCCTCAGGGTATTAGATCTAATAGTCTCACAGGGTCATTATCATCACTGCTCTGACTCCTTGCCAAGTCACAGAGATCAATTTATATGATGATGGAGAGATCAGTTTTCCTTTCATTAATAGTGGATAGAACATGGGCAAAATTTGGTACTATGTAAGATGGTAAATTTACTCTCCAATAATGAATTTAACCAGTGGGATCAGACCTCAGTGATATAAAACACCAACGCACATTTTCTTGCATGTTCTCTACCCCATTGGATAATACTGTCATGGAATCATATCATGGAATGATTTGGGTTGGAAGCAACCTGAAAGGTTGTTTATATCTTGATGATTCCTGCAGACCTCCCCTCATCAAAGCTTTAGCCTAGTAAGCAGTGTACAGTCCATTCTGAGTATAATCCTTGTGGGAATATGTGCACCTAAGAGCAGTGCAGAGTGGAAGGTGACTTTTCCTCAGCAGAAACCTACTTTTTGACATTTACGAAGACTTTAAATGAATGTCATGTGCAAATGAGTTGGGGTGGTGATTTTTTCCTTGTTTCTTTGTTTTTTTTCTTTTTTTTTTTCTTTTTTTTTTTTTTTTTTCCCTTTCTTCTGAGAATTACAGGTCAAGAATACAAAAGCTGGCAATGTTTAATTTACACCGTGTCTTAAAAGTGGGTGACTTCCTTTTAGGCAAGCTACCTATATGCTACACTCATTATTTGACTGTCAAAACATTGCTACAGTCAGTTACTATGATGGTTTCCATTTCATTTGTGTGATATAGTAGGAATCATGGCTATGTTCTTTAGCATGTAATTTTCTTTCAAAATCTGTCATTAGTGAGAGTCTGTGGCCCTCAGCTGTGTGTCAGCACCCACTCAGCAGACCCATAGTCTGATGTAGAAACTATATATGTAGCTAGGGGACTTCTCTACCCTGTAGGCTGGTAACCTGGGGTTTCTAAATATCTTTATGCTATCAGGTTTGCTCCTGCTTCCTCAGATGGAAGCTGGGAACTTCCCAGATTTCTGAGGTTCCTACCTCATTGCTCCTGAACACTCAGATATGCACTTTTTTGGGTTTTTTAAGAAGTGGGGGGATTGAAGGGGGAGCATGGAAATTAACATAAACATAAGCAAAATCATGGAAAATATGTGCTATATGTTTGTAAACAGTCTGTTGCTGTGCCGTCACAATACCCACAATATTGCTATAGCTGCTCTTTTAAATTGTGATACTTTTTTGAGTGCTTTGTTCAGGGATTATATGAGTTTCATTTAAGTAAATATTTAAATGGAAGTAATGAAATTCTTCCGTATTTCCTATGTTTTTCACTAAAAATGAATTCACTTAGTTTTTACTGTGTTCTTTCACACTTTAAGATCAGAGGGGCAATTAAAGAACTGAAGTAATTCTTGATATTCTGTTGATCTGGAACAATGATTCCTACAGCTGCTATAAATGATGATACTGCATTTGCTGCTGCTTAAGGTAATCTGACTGGTCAGCTCTCTGGCTCATTATCCTACTATAAACTCCACTAAGGAAGTCCATTTCTATGGTTCAATAAACAGAAGCAATTGGAAAGATTCTTCAAAGAGAATTAGTGATTGCCAGGTCCTGATGAAGTTTAAGAGACTTCATCAAGTACGGAACACCTGTTAAAAGAAACAGAACTCAGATGAGGATTGTAAGGAAAGAGTCAGCATTACTGATGAATAGAGGCACAAACCTGCAAAAAATAAGTACAATAAAACCAAATTTTTAATTGCTCATGTATTTTCCAGAATGATTTTTTTTCCCCCCAGGGTTGTTTTATTCGTATTTTTAATACATTTGGAGCCAAACTGTAGTCACAGGTGTAGCTAAGTCTACCTTTGGTTAGCTTTTATGACGGGGGACTCCTTATCAGCATTAATAGACTACACGGATTTTGAGCTGCAGATAAAGGAATTGCTCTAAATTCTGGAATATTTTGCTTCTGCAGTCTTACAATAGAGCTGACTGCTGAGCGGAGCCTGTGCTATGTGGCAGATCTGACCTTTACTTCATAGAACAGATTAATTCAGGTGGAGAAGAACTAGACCTCTGGAGCCTGTCTGGTCCAACCTCCTGCTCTTGAGGTGTGTTGGGTTTTTCATGCGTAACCTGACTTTTTACGGGCTTTGGAGTTCACATCAGTGTTAGTGGGAAATATAACCAGGTAGTCTGTAAGATGAGAGATGTTGGAATGCTATGAAAGAGAGTCCAGTTGCATTACATGCATGCTAATTTATTTAGTACAAAGCTGAAAAATCATCACTGTTGTTCAGCCTGCTGGAAACCTGTTAGCACACTTGGTGTCTCTCATTACTGTGCCAGACCCTTAGACAAGATGCAGTTTTCAGGACTAGGTGGTTATTATGAGAATATATAATAAAGTTAACATGTTCACTCAAAGATATGTCAGCACAATATGATGTTATTATACAGTTGCTCATATCAGGATTCAAATCAGAGAAGGATCTCAGCTGAATATGTGAAACAATTTCCTTTCAGCAGACACATGGAGCAGGATGTGGGCTTGCAGGAGGAGGTCTGTTTGCTACAGAGAAAAATCATTAGGCATGGTAACTCATCATTGCCACTGCTGTATTTAAGACAATCATACAGTAAACTGTACTTAAAGTGTTTTTCCCTCTCTTTAATTTTCATATATTAATTCTAAGCGAATGTCTCTCTTAATTATAACGCGTTCAAATGTGTCTGCACACTTGAAACAGAAAATTATGTGAAAGGCAGTATAAATGGAAGTTATTGGATAAAGTTAAAGTCTATACTTTTTGATTACAATTATAATGGAGGCAGATTTGTGAGGTAATGCTTTATTGACAGACAAAAAAAAGAACAGGGACTCAGAAAGATGAAATAGACAGTAACCTCTGACCTGAACATGATTTTTTTGGGCAGCTGTAACAAGCAAATTTGTTGCCATAACTCAAGTTTTCCCTATCTGCAAAACAGACCTAAAATTAGATACCTGCTTTGTGGAAGAGGATTAAAGGAGTAAGGTTTCATGAGGAACTTTGAAAAGGCTTTACAAATAATGAAAACATTCTGTGCTGAGATTGACAAACATTTTTAAATTGAAGACGAATGGGGGAAAACCACAAAAAAAAGTTTCAATGCTTCCGATTGGTATTTCCTTTCAGTTTCCCTTCAGTTGTTTGTGTCCCGATTTGCTGTCCGCATCCAGAAAACAGAAAGGTTGTAAAATGCTGAAGTTCATTACATGGCTTATGAACACCTTTTCTTTTTCATTGTTAATGTAAACTATTCATTTTAGATCTATAGATTGGCATAGTTCACTTTGGTTTTCACTGGCATCGCTCATGCAACATGGCTTTATACTGGAGGGAATGTGTTCCCTAATAAATTGTGGTTAGTGTTTTCCATCATATCTTGTTAGCGTATTCCATTATATCTTACCGTTTAGGCTAAAAGTGCCTGAATCTTCTTAGTAGCTGGTGATTTCTAGGCTAATCTAGAGCCATCTGAACTTGTGGAACTTTGACAGGCTAAGATGTTTCTGCTTAAAGTCTCTTAATCAGTGGCAAATGACATTTCAACATGACATATTTTCAGTGCTCGGCTATGGTAGTCAGACCTTCTTATAAATGGCCTTGCATTCACTTACAACACTCTCTGGATTTTGATGAGGATACCAAAGGTTTATGACCTCGAAGCTACATCTTCTCAACTGAGAAATAGGAAGCATCTGAAGGAGTACCTGGTGGTTCTGAAGAAAGTACAGGTGATCTCACTGTGAACAGCAGGACAGAAATGAGAAGAGTGAGTTCTCTGTTTTGAGGCTGGAGAGGCAAAATCTTTGTTTTGCAGAAGTTGGGTAGCTCTGCAGCAGACATCCCTCCAGAGTTTTCTCAATGCATCTTAAGCAAAGTGATTCAAGTTCTTTTAGTTTGTTAGTCCTATCAGCTTGGATCAAAATCCTGAATGAAAACATCTCCGAGTTTTGAGAAAATTCAGGTCCTTGTTTATCACACCTACTTTACAGCTGGATCTAGTTTCCATATCTGTTCAAAATTAGTGAACATGTCTTATAAAACATGTCTTATAAAAGCATTCACGTTGGTAGCAGAATACTACTTTCCTCTGTTGACTAGTAGCTCAGTTAGATGCATTGTTGGAGATAAAGCAGTGCTTTACAGATTTATCAAAACTATTAGCCCATAATGTTGTCAGTAAATGAATCTGTATCACTCAGTGTAACAAGGCTGTAGCACGACTAAAGTAAACCTCACTTTGTGTTCTGCAGTATCAATTTTAAAAGATAGTTTGAATTCTGTTACAAAACACTCAATTGTCTAAGTTTTTAATTTGATTCTCATGAACAGTAAATTAATTTTCTCTTTGAAAGGAAAGTCAGGGAGGGTTTGCTTTGTTGTTTTTTCTCTTTTTAAAAAGCATCTAAGTGTTTGTGGCACATTTTTTGGCAAAGTGCGCCATCAAAAATACTTCCATGTATCCAGGGTTTGGCACAACTTTACTTTCTGGTTTGTGGCCATCTCCTCGACAAGGTCACACAAATTCCAACAGGTAATGGGTAGTGCAATTTTCAGAGCAGGTCATATCCAGCTACTGGAGTCTTTGCTTTCAATGAAGGGCACTCATTTAACTTACCTCTCCATGCCTCCCTTCCCTGTGATCTCTCTATAGTTAACATGGAGCAGATAAGTCTCTTAGAATTTCAATTTGCCTGAAAAGAATGTTAACTTTTCTTGTAATATTTTTGTTTTGTTCATCTCAAATGTTTCTTCATTTTTTTCTTATTTTGTGGTATAACAGTGCATTAGATATTGAAGTCACTGGGAATGAATCTCCACACAGCAGCCAGACTGTGAAGGAGCAGAACTAGGTGGCACCAGTGGGACTAGAGAGCTGGGTTTTGTTTCTAGTCCTGTTGATAATTTGCTCAGTGAGCTCTCCCTTCTCCCATCCGTAAAAACGGAGTGGGCAGGATTTCCATCACTGAAAAACATTTTAGGATGGAGAGATGGAAATTTTAAGTAAAAGCTTTTATTTTGGCATCTGTTTACACCTAAAAAAAGACATCACTACCTGCACCGTGATAGATCAAAATATCTCAAGGAGTGGAATGGAGAAGGGTAGGGTTCAGTTTACATTGTTCCCCTACCTTTCCCCCTGCCCCCAGTCCTGGCCACTCCCTTGGGCTCTCCCTGTTGGTTCCTGTACCCCAACTCTGCCCTGGTACCGCCCCTGAGTCCCGGGGAAAAAGGCCCTGCTCCCTGGCTACGAGGTCTGTCTCTCGCCCTCCGCGTTGGGGGACCGCATGGAGCAGATGCAACAATTAAACATCTTCTAACACCCCCATGGAGCGACCCTTCTCACCTCCTTTGTCATCACTGTGTTTGTAAGGCTGACAGCTGGCCGGAGCAAAAGTGCCGAGCCGTGTGGAAGGGCAGAGAAATTCTGCCCTGTCCTAGAAGCCTCGGCTGAGCTCTCAGGGAAAGCTGCAGCTTGCTAGGCAACACCCAGGCGCTTACAGCAGAGAAGCACCAGCTCTGCATGTGGGATTGCTGTGGGCAGTGGGGGCTGCTGGAGACCCCACAGGTTGTGTCTCCATGCTGCCTCTGCTGCATCCTCACCTGGTGAGGAAGACTTGCAGGAAGGTGGACCCCTACAGCACTACTTGCATGGAGTACGAATTTCACCAAGGCCAGTGCTCCACTGGCTGTTTCAAATTGCAGTGGGGAGAGCTCCTCACCAGGAGGCTGCAATACCACTGCTAGGACTGACCAAAACGGGGTGTGTGTGTGTGTGTGTGTGTAAATGTTTTCCCTAAATGCTTCATTTTTGCTGAACAATAAAAGCCAAATTGATTTTGCTTCAAAGATTTGCTGGATTTTGTGGGCCTTCTTTCAAGAGGAAACGATGTGTTTTTGGGTGGGGTTTTGTTTAATTTTTTTCCAAATTGAGAAGTACTATACAACCAGGTCATTTGTGAAGTAGTTTGGCGCTGAAAATGACCAGTCAACATTGATTAGTAGTGTTGAGTCAGGTTCTTGCCTTTGTAGAAACAATGTGCACCATTGTGTGTGTCAAGGGTGAGCCCAGACTGAAAGACCTTTTCAAGTCCTCCTCTTGACCACAGGCTCTGAAATCAGCAGATAGGCATAGGCCATTTGTAAAATTGGACCTTAAGGAGGCCGATGACGAAACCAAGAAAGATGTGTGAAGGAGCTGGCTCACAGCTAAAGCAGAGCCTGGTATCAGGATGGGGAGTCAGACAAAGTGGTGCTGTGATGGAGCCTTTCTGCCTTCAAACAACTCCCCGCTTTTCCCAGCACCTCCCAGATCAGCAGTTCACAGATTTTAGCCACTTATTTTCTGAAGGGGCCCGCAATGTCTGCACAGACTTGAAGCTAAACCACATTTCATGCCTTCTCGTTGGGAACGCCCTTTGTCAACAATGGGTCGTTGTCGCAGTCTAGACAATGCTGGTGTCATGATGAGAAACAAGCATCTTGCTATGTGTGCCATGGCATATGCCATTGAGAAAAAGCACTTGGTTTATTCCACTAAAGCTCTGATTCAAGGGATATTGCAGAAATGACTATTCCACATTAAAAAAAAAAAAAATATATATATATATATATGGGCTGTTCTGTTTTCGAAAACTGACACTTTTTTTTCCTCTATTAAATTGCTTCCTGGTGATGGAAATGTCTGGGATTTTTTTTTCTTCTACTGCATCTACTTTCCTTTAGCTTGCACACCCCTGAGGTAATTAGTGTAGGTTAAAATTTACATAACTGACTTTGGGGTTTTGCAAATAGGAAAGATGGAAATTTATTCAAGGTGGTGAATAATTCATTTTAAAGCAAGTTTCCTGTTTTTTTAATCATGTAGAAGATGTATTACAGACTCATAGAGGTTTTCAGAATAGGACCTTAAGCACTGAATTTTTGATATATATTTTTTTCTTAGTATAGGTAAAGAAATATTAACCATGACTCATTGCACTTTTCCTGTTCAATAAGATTTGAATAAACTTAGCAAATTTATTAGGTAGATGATAGAGCTTTTTAAAAATTATCATGACACACTGTGACAAATATTTTACTAGGATCCAGAAGAAATAGTTTTAAGTCATATTCCCATTGCCACTTCAGAGGCAGAGATGGAAAACAGTGCAGTTCATACAGAGAAGCCTGATTCATATTTTCTTTTGAATATTCATTATTTAATTAGGATTAGGAAGATAAACAAGGGGATTGGACAGCCGTGGGAGTCTGGTAATAAAATCAATTTTTAAAAAAAAACTTCTTTACTACTGGCTCAGTGTAAGCCTGGAGTAGTAATGTCTGACTGTTGTTACAATGTTATGGCTACTTGATATTTTACATGAAGCAAGTTTACTATTTCATCTTATTTCTTAATCTAAGTGCCCACCTCAAAAATAGCTTTCGCAGACATCACCGAGAACTGCATCCAGGAGAAAAAATGTGAACCAAGCACTACTCCGACTTCCTGAACTTTAGCTTTAACTGCCTCTGCCCAAAACTTGAAACCTCTTGACGTGTCCCCTGGTGACTGCAGCCCACTGGACTGTGGGAAGTGTCACAAGGTGGGTCTGACAGCCCTAGCCAGACAGCTACCGACTCTGCTGGAGCAGATCTCCAGAGCAGAGCCAACTCCCAGCCCTTCCTGGGGAAGTGGTGTACGTGGTGATTTACCAGCCTGGGGAAAGCAAATCTGTGCCTGTGGGCATGCAAGAGAAACAGGTCCTGCTCCAGAAAGTCCTAGTAAATTTTAGCCAAAAGCTGCCCAGGAGCAGGAGGGCTTGGTTCTAACCAGTGGAGCAGCATTGCCCGTGACACAATTGTCATGTGGAGAACCAGAAAGTCTCATTTTGAGCTAGTTCGGGTCATGTCACCTTTGTAATTGTTTATGTGTGATGCTTGACCTGCAGGATTTATAGCATCCATCTGAGGATCTCTGCTGGGACTGCCAACAAATCACATTGTTCTTTAAGGCAACCATGTTGTCTCTGCTTTAATGTTACGGGGTTAAAAAAGATACATTAAAAGCTACATGCACTGGCTTTTGTTATTTTTGTCTGGTTTTACACTCTGGCAATTTTCATTTTGGAAATAAGTAGGATGCTTTACCTTAGTCTTCAGGAGACATTTCCAAGCTTCCTTGAAAACAGCCAGAAATTTGTCAAAAAATTTAGAGATTTAGAAGAGAGATTTTAACAGCCAGATATGGAGTCCCCAATGGGGAATTTTTCTCCATTGACTACTGCATTGTCTCCCTACCAAAATGATTTTTTGCCTTTGAGGCTTGATGAGAATAGAAGTGGAGCATAATTTCCCACTGTTTAGATGACAGATAGGGTACACAGTAGGATGCCTTCTTCTGCATTGGTAGTGTTGTATTCACATTTTATGTCGGTCTCAGGGGCACCAGTAGAAGATCCAGACAAGAGAAATGCCCTTGAATATTCAGCAAGATCTCTGAACAGTGCAGGTCAGGGGGAAGAATTTTGTTTTCATGAGTGTACAGCCCTCAGCAGTTATGGTTATGAGTTTTTGCACAGAGAACACAGTCTAATAGATGCTGATGCTAGCTTCTAGATGGAAAGACTTTTTCAGCTTGCTGTGCAAGAGAAAAATAACTTCAAGCCCTCCAGCTTCGTGCTGGAGAGCTGCAGAACTGTTGGGGAAGAGGACTGCTCATGTGTTAGCCTCCCACACACTGTAACCTCCAAAAATGCCAGTCCTTCTCACCAAACATTTAAAAACATTTGTGGTGAGACAAGAAAGACATCGAGATTTGGAGCAGATTTAAAGCAAGGCTTTAAGATGTGACCTCTCTGGTCTATGCCTAACGCTTTGTGTGCTGTTTTGCTGTGTGTGAGCAAACACACTTGCACATGCCTAAATGTATGTATGTTTTTGTATGACTGCGTGATTAGGTCTTGTAATAATACGGACTGCAGGATACTACCATGTACAAATATACATTGTACCAAAAAGGCTTTTAAAACAAGATGAGAGCTCAGGTTCTCTTGGAAATAATGCAGTAAACATGTAAAAACACACAGAAAAAAAGTTATGGAAAAAGAAAAGAAATAAAGTAATGGTGGCTAAAATTCCTCATTGCCTCTGAAAAGCTTCAACCGGAAGACCTAAGGCAAACCATTGGAAAATTGTATGTTTATGGCTTTTATTTTCATGTTATTTCTGTAGACTTGGAAATAAATTTTGATGTTTTTTTCTTCTTGGCATATGGGACTCAAAGCACAAGGGAGCTTCTCACCACAAGAAACAAAAGTGGAGAGCCAGGATTCCTGAACTCTTTCAAAGGTATGTCAGATAAGGGCTACTTAGTACTTCCATCTGATGTACTTTCCTTCTAAAGATCTTGCAGTGCTTTACAGATATTAATGAATGGAACTTCTCCCAAACAAAGGACCTCAGGCCTAGAAAAATTAAGCCTGCACATTTGAAAGAGGTCTCTGTTTTGGATTACCTCTGCTTTCAGATACCCAGCTTGGGCTGTAATTTTTAAGTGCTACACACAGTACATTTCAAAAAGTGACCAAATGGCTTCTCCCAGCATCCTTCATCCTTGCCTCTGAATCATACTTAAGAGAGTGAAGGAATTAGGAATTGGGGCACAGTTTTTGTGATCAAATTATACATGACTTTCAAACAAATACATGCATCAAATTACCTGTAAAGAAGTGAATGGAGGAAATTAATAACCCTAATGAACACAGCAAAAGAAACCATATTCTGCTGTGACAGCTGATGAGCATGCTGCTGAGCACAAAAGAGGCCTAACTTCACTGAATAGCTTATTCTCTTCAAATTAATACCCAGCCAAAGGAGGGAAAGGAGAAAAATGGTGCAACTAGGGAAGAGATCAAATGTGGTTATTTAAATGTTTGATGTTCAGTAATGAAAACTGTTTACCTTCATAATTGTGTATTAGCAGCTAATAAAGGCAATAGATACAGTAGTTTAAAAGTAATAAAATCAACAACAAAGTGTATTTAATTTTAAATTGAATTGCAAGCAAATGGGTGTCCTAATGAACTCCTGTGTCAATGGAACTCTAACCAAATTAAGTGAAATAGTTTCCATCATGAGAAGCTAAGTAAGTACAAAGTTCCAAACAACTTCTCTCCTTGAGACGAATGCTTTAACTTCTCCTATGTTTCAGATCTATGAATTAGCTAGTGCCATTCAAGAATCATCTTTTGTTACTTCTGTTTAGGACAGCTGGACCCAAGTTGGTGTGATTGAAGCTCAGGGATAAAACTTCAAAGATGGTTGACCCTGTGCTTCATGTATTCACTTCTTAGCACTTGAATCTTGTCTTATTTCTCATCAGTCCTGGCTTGGGCAAAATTTCAATGTACTTCATTGCCACTAGCATTCATACAGACCTTCCAACTGATTTAGTTATTGCTGAGGAATTTCTGTGATACCTACTTTGATTTTCTACTGTAGAGGAATCTGGAAAACAGTTTAACTATGAACCAGTAGTAATTTTACTGATGTAAATGTGTACATATTCAAAAGAAAAGAAAAGAAATAGGAAAGGTTTCAATAGAAACTGATTTGTAGCAATGTGCCAGGATCTTGGAGGCAGGAGCGTCTGTTTCAGAAGAGGGGAATTGGAACTATGTGTTACCTAAGTAGCATGTGTGCGTGGGTCTGGGATGTTTAGCATGATTGCAGAGTCTGTAATTTTCTTGATAAAGAACCATGTTGATTTTTACAAATGTGGAGACTTCTTACGTAATCACCTAGGAGGCAAAGAAGGAAAATAGGAGTGAAGATACTGGTGTTGAATTTTTCAAAAGCAATTCAGAAAATGCTGAAGGAATGCTTCAGAAGTTCAGTCCAGGGAAATATTGTTGGTTTTGATTCTTTCTTTCTTTCTTTCTTTCTTTCTTTCTTTCTTTCTTTCTTTCTTTCTTTCTTTTCTTTCTTTTCTTTCTTTTCTTTCTTTTCTTTCTTTTCTTTCTTTTCTTTCTTTCTTTTCTTTCTTTCTTTTCTTTCTTTCTTTTCTTTCTTTTCTTTCTTTTCTTTCTTTTCTTTCTTTTCTTTCTTTCTTTCTTTCTTT
>VZTI01001987.1:241474-343301 GCA_013397865.1 Struthidea cinerea
TTTTGGTGCATGTTATGAGGCGTTGGTAGAATGAGGAGTCTTTTCCATTTTCAGTCATTGATTTTGTGGTATGACCTCAATGGTAGATTTCCTCCTCCACGTGTTCTGTTGTGTAGATGCAGAACAGACACACAGCCCCTATTCCAAAGAGCTTTCAGATAAAGCAGCTTCTATGTATGGCACTGATGCTTTCAGTTACTTGCAGATAGATCATTGAAGATGCTGGGTTTGTTATATGCAAAGTGCTGCTAAGTCACGTTTTCTGCTTTTTAATTGTTTATCACCTGCAACGTATAATGAACACTGTCTGTAAATACAGCTATCATTGTGAAAGGAATTGCATATATAGAGAGGGAAACTGTGAATGGGACTTTCACATGATGTTAAAACAAATACATGCATCTGTCAGAGAAATCACTGAGCTGTGATTCCTTCCGAGGCAGGATGCACCCATCCCAGTTACTTGCCTTGGAGATGAAGTATTGTCTTGAAATGAGAAGTCTGGGCACTAGGACTGAATGACTCTAGCATGCCCTGCTCCTTACTTTCAGCATCGTGTTTCTCCCAGGTCTTTGCAGCTTTTTGCATTTTCAAGTTTGCTTTAAAGTTCTCTTGGAGCATCATAGGGGACATTTAATTAGCATCTTCACCAAACTTCATTTTTAGTCTAGTGAACTGGGATGCAGGTCTTGGGCAAGTTCCCTCATACAGGAACAGGAGAAGTTGGATTAAATGACCTTCTGGTAATTCCCTATCTTCATTACTGAGTGACATACAAAAAAACTTAATGCCATAATTTTAGAAAACCCTCTCCGCCAGCTCATTTTGGAGACACAGGGTGTACTGTACCCTGGATGATTCTACCTTTCTGTTCTTCCACCTTGGCATTGGTGTACAACCTTAAGGACCTTTGAAAAGAAACCCTTAGGGTGTATGCTGAGATATGAGGCAAATTTTAGGCTTCAGATGGTTAGCATCTACCACAAAACTCAGGGTAAGTAGTGAGGTCTTAGTGGTGAGCTCCACATGAGCATCTGGGTTTGAACAGAATCTTACACACAGCATGCTGCCCTGGGATATATTATGGTGTGAGAAATAAAATGCTCATAAATAAAGAATATGCTTTTGTTTCCACTGTCCAGGATAATAATAGGAGTTCAGTGTAAACATGGTGAAAATGAAGACATGCATGCTTGATATTGAAGGAAAGCCTAATTTTAACTAATATATTAGAGAAATTGTTCCAGAACACTACATCCTTCCAAAAATAATAACCCTGTCATGTCGGCAAAGTTGGTGTCAGCGGGGGTTACCTGCTGCGTACAGAAAGTGCTGGTCATATAAGTTAGATCTGCCTCAGGGCTAGTCTGACTTGCACACCCGACCTTTCAAAAATGTTTTTTGTTCATTAATCAATGTTCTTTGCTCCAGCTTGCCAGCTTCCCCTCTTTCCGCTCCTTCATTGTCCTCCTTTTTAGTTTGTCAACCTACCTCCCCCAGTAACCTCTGACTACATACTAGACAGAGGCTCCTAATAGCTCCAGTTGAATTTTATTTATCCTTCACTAAGGCCAGACAGTCACACATGTCATTTATTTTTCCTTAAATTATACTGAAAGAAACATGTATGAATGCTTTGGATTGTGGTAAAATACGATTACTGTTTCAAATGACTTTTTGCAATTTTAGGAATAGCAACGAACAGCATGATCTGACGGGGACTTGTTTTAGGCTCAGAATTTCTAGGATATTTTCATACATTTAGTTTATGCAAGTGTGCTTTAGGCTTTGACAGATTAAGGCTGTATGGTTTAGGCAAAGTGAGAGCTATTTTGAAGTTTAACCTACATTACAAAACAAACTCTGTGTGAATTCAAGATAAAAAAAATTGCGGTATAGGTTAACTGGTGGTGACGAAGCTTTGTTCTTAAACTTTCAATGTATTTTTTCACTACCAGGTTTTTGTCAGGTCTGGAATGAAAGTTGAGTAAGGAGAGGATAGGAGAGGAGATGAGATGCTTACTGTGCATAGAGTAAGGCAGTTATGCAACTAGGTTGCCCTTGGCAGCACCTGTACAGATGTCTGCATCGTCTTTACACTGGAACGAGGATTTAACAAGTATAACTTCCTTATTGCTGTCTCATGGTGTCTAAGATCCTACTATAGATAAGGCCTAAGCATTTAATAAATGTTTTTTGATCATGGTGTATTTAAAGCAGTGTTTTGCTCCACAGGATTATTTCCCAGTGTTAGCAAGTCCAGATTACATTTTTCATCTTAATGATGACTTGAAGAGCACAAATGAGTTGCAGTATGCAAAAGTTTAATTTCACTCAGAGAAAGGAAGTGCTTGGGTTGGTTTTTTGTTGGGTTTTATTTTTATTTTTTTTTTGGCCAGCTTTTCTTAAGTTCAGTAGACATTAAAATAATTGTATGAAACAATTACAACAATAAGAACAAAGCTTCACTTTTCAGAATCAAAATATTCATTGGCTTCAATGGAATAAAAGTTGGAGTGTGGTAAAAATGCTTCTCTTCTTTTAAAAAACTATTTTCAGCTATAATTTGAATTATCAGGACCAAAATATTTTGTTGAAAATTGCCAACTTTGCCTACAGGGAAGGAACATCTAAAGGAATATCTTCCTATTTCAAGTATTTGAAATTTCTGAAACACTTTTCTAGAAAAAAAAATTGCCTGGTAGGAAGGGTTTTTGCTCAGAATGGGAAGTTCCAATAGGAAATTTTCAGCTATTGTGAAGGGCACTACAAGCCAATGAGGCTGCCTGCAAGTGACATTTAAAAAAATTCATTATGCTGTCCAGTCACCTGGGAAGTCAGTCCAGTACTGCTGAACGGAAACAGGGACAATTGTGTCAGGGCTGGGCTCCCCAAACTGGTTTTTAACCCCAGTCCCACTGCATCCATTTGTTATTCTGTGGGAGCCTTTCAAAACCGGCACTTCCGCAAAAGAGGTGTGAGCTCCACAAGAGTGTAAGCACTGGTGCTACACATTTTCCCCAGCATACCTGGAACCTGGGATAGTACTAAATCTGTTCGTATGCATGAAAAGATACCATTGCTGACAGAACAGTTCACAGAACTGAGGATTTTTAAAGAGTATATCAACTGGTTAATATTTATGTATCAGCGTGGCGAGGCACTAGCAATATTGTAACAGTGGCGGGGTACCATTTTGTTTTACTTGAGGGAAATTCAATATGAATAAAACAGCAACTTTTCAAACATGACATTTAATCCACTCATGTAAATCATACCGGGAGATCTATTATTCATTATTAAAAGGGCACCATATTTTTATTATACTGAAAATGAAACACAAATGCTGTGAAAAATTTAGTGCCTTTTCCTGAAGTTTCAGGACACTTATCATGCAGTCATCTAGCAGGGGCTGACACTCATTTTAAAATATAGCTACAAAATTAATAAATTTGAACTCTTTTGCTTGGAAAAAGAGGATGTTCTATTTCACTGAATGAGGGATTTATTATTTATTTAAGGCTTCCTAAATACTTCAGGTGGCAAAGTACTTTGATAATGTTCACATTTGGAGCTAGATATGTAACAAATAAAGTTCATATCTTTGTTGTTATTAGTCATTTCCAGCATTTTCTTCCCTGAAGTGCATTTTGAAAACTACATATATCAGAAACTGATTAACATGACCTAAGGTATTAATTCTTAAAATATGATGAAACAAACAGTTTCAAGGACATTATTTTCTGTATGTCAGCAGCTGTCTGAGGACTGTGATGCTTTTAATAATTACAAACCAAGGTATCATTAGGAAAAGTAGACCACAAACTTCCCTCTCCCCCCTCCTCCTCTCCTCCTGGTTTATTTTATTCTTGAGTGAAATGCTGGCATAAATTAAGAACATCTAGCTCTAGGACACTTTATAGGACATAATATAAGAGTTTGATACAATATGAAAAAAAGATAGTGCTTGGCAGTGCCAGAGGACTTTCAAAATGAGAGCCACTTAAATTTTCTCTGGATGCAATTATTTGTCGTTGGGACAAAAAGGTGCTACGTGAACATTTTGGTAAATTCAATAACTAAGCTTATACAGATGCTTGTATTTATTTGAAGACTCCAGTTCTGACTTTTTTTTTTTTTCCCACAGAGAACGAACACACACTTTTTACTGCTTTTATTTTGTTTATCTGAGTTTGTTTGGGGGTCTGGTCTTTGATTGCCAGGTGCTAGATGTCTCTGCAACAGTTCCTCAAAATGCACGTTCTCAGTGCAATTCTTACAAAAATATTGCATATTAGAATCTATTGCATCTAACTTATTTAGCACTGTGCAATTTATTTATGTATCTAAAAGGCTACTACTTATCCCAGATTTTGGTTTTTGGTGATTAATAGGAGTTACTTTTCACAAGTTGTCTGGTCACTGTGCTCCAGTGGACGAGCTCTTGGAAACACCTGCTGGAATGCAGTGTGTATGCTGGATCACCTTAAAGCAATGCATGCTGCCTAAAAACCTCAGAAATGTGACCTACGTTATAATGCATCGTATCTGACTTGAGGAAAGGATGTAGCCTGCTTTGGTAAACCTAGCAGACATATGTTAAACATCAAAAGTGTCTGGGGACAGCATTTTATTTTGGACCACTCCACGGTTTATTCCCCACTTAATTGGAAATTATATCTGTAAGAGAGCTTGACGTGAGCCATAGGTTAAAATAGTTGTAAAAAAGACATATATTATCTAGGGCAAACCAGCAGGAAGGCAGAATGCAACCTCTGCCTGTATCCTTAGCTCCAAATGAACCCCAAACAACAGAGAACACAATGCCAGCCCCAACAAAAAATTCTGTGATCGGAGAAAAGAGCATCTCCATGACTCACCAGAGCTGACAGTCTGGAACTGTGAAAAAGGACCTAAACTATGTTTTGGTCCAGATCTGCAAGTCATGGGAGCCAGCAAAACACCCTCAGAAAATGCTTTTATTTTTTTGCCCTAACATATCTGGTTTTAAAGCATTTCACATTTTAAATAATTATCTGTGAGCTCAGGATGAGCAGGGTAGGTGCAAAGCTGTACTACAGAAATAGGAAGAGTATTTTATGCAACCAAAGAACAAAACGTGGTCCTGCTTAATCATGCAATTTTTAAGCAGAGCACACAAGGAAAAATTATTTTGTTCTCAGAGGCTGGTCTTCCTCTCCTCCTGTGGAAAGAGAGCAGAGCCTGACTGAGTCTGGACTGTCCAGGAATGAACTCCGCATTGTCACTGCTTCCCTTGTGAAGCCCTGGCTGGACTGAAGCCTATGGTTGAAAAGGTTGCTACCTGAGGTGTCATGAGGAATCCAGAACAGCATCAGGGAAGAGACATGAGATGGAGCAGCTGCTGGAACAAGAAAGAGAGGAAAGCTGTGTGCTCCCCCTCTGGAGCCCGGGGCAGGCAGAGCGGCACTGCTGCGTGACTCAGCCCTGAATGCCGAACGAGCCACGTCTTCATAAGACTCTTTGGATCCAAGTGGTTTCTGGGCAAAGTACATGTCCTCTTGACACAAAAGAAATAAACTCTACTGTATCGTGTCTGTAGTCCACGTTATCCTGGGAAACTCATGCTCTGACCGTGCTGAAATCATACTCAGGGATAAATAAGTGAAACGGGAGTGTCAGGAGAAGGAACTGGGGTTCCTGCTTTCCTCCCACAAAGACAGTTTCTCCCTCACAAGATGAGGTCAGAATCCACCCAGGCCAGTATATCACCAGAAGTGCTCGGGGAGGCAGGAGCTGGATGTACCATACATTACTACTCCCTGCTGGTCCAAGAGCAGAAAAGAATTAGCAGCAGATGTGCCAGGACAATTAGCAACAGATGCAGAGGCTAAAGCTCACAGAATGCAAACGTTATTCCCCTATATTAGGGAAGATAAAAGCCCAGATTCTGGTCCTCTGGTGTAAGGTACTCGTGGTGCATGAGATGCTGCTGGAGTTAATTATGTCCTGAGTTATCTCTCCTGGAGGAGAGGCAGGCAATGGGGAATTGTTGCTGCTCTGGAAGCGTGGGAGAGGGCAGGTGTTTGCATCGGGGAACTCGGATGTGGCTCTGGGAAGACACTGGAGTGATTTGGCACAGCATGCCAGGAGGAATCCTGCTCTCTGCCACCACTGAAAGCAGTGAATAAATTGCCCGCTTACAAATACTGCTGTCCTGTGCTCCTGGCAGATCATAAGCCTGTGCTTGTGCGCTGTGGCCCAAAAACTTCTGGTCCATACTCTGCTGCTATCAGGGAGGCTAGGTGCCAGAAAAAATTGTGCTACTGCTCAAAGGCTTAAGGAGATCTGCAAGCTGCAGGGAGAGGAGTCAGGGAGTCATTTGACCTGTGCCAGGCTTTAAAGGCCTATTCTCTCAGAGAACCGGGAAAAGAAAAAAAAAATGGCGGGGAAATGAATGATATTTCACTGTATGGTCCTTCTCTGATTTGTGTGTTATTTTGTATTCAGATACCTGTTCAAAGACAGGCAGTGATGGAAAGCTGGGGAAATAAGTTTTCGGCTATTCCAGAACATTCTGGTGATAGATAGGGACTTTTGGAAAAACCCTAATAACACGATATTTTATTTTTACTTCAGTCCATGTTTCTATTTCCTCCCCTCTGGCCTTTTATAAATTTCAGAGTTACACAAACACTTCCTAAGAATGCCCTTCTCTCTGCCTGTATGCTGGCCTTGCACCGAGAGACCTTGAAATCTGGTTGCGAAAGCTTCCCTTTAATTGGGCTATAACAGCCTCATCTCCAGCACTATTTATTTTACATAGTAAAGTAATTTTTATTTGTTAGTGATGGGAACTGTTTCCTATTTAAAAGGTTTTCTACCTGTGTTTTACACCAGTGACATTCATGTGCTGCAGTTTTCATAATCAGAAATGATGGTCTGTTAGTTTATATGGAGTTTGTCAAGATTCTTCTATATAATAAGTAAATATCGAATTGCCTTTGCATATTTTAATTCACTTTAATATGTTTGAGTTGTATTGTTCGAATTTTTGTGTGACATGAATTAAGTAATGTGACTGTTGTCCATTTTTTTTCCTAAATTGAAAACACTTGAAGGTGCAGAGGAAAGAAGCAAAAGTTTATTTCTTCTCTGACAAGGTTAAAGCCCAAGAATAAGCCAGACAAAAACCCCCAAAAGCTCACACTGGATCTGTTTATTGAAATATTCTAATAGAATTCATTCTCTCTATAGAGTGAAACTACGGTGGCATATGGGGAAGTAAGATATATTACAATAAAACTGATATAAAACAGTTGAATTCAGAAATAGTGGCAGGAGATAATTTTAGTTCATTATGATTTAATTCAATTAAATGCAACACTGTTAACTGCAGACTAAGAAGTATTACTCGTGCCTGTGCAGGCACACACAAGCATTATTTATTCTCTGCCGCATCTCTCTTTGCAGAAGAAATTACACCAGTAAAAAGGGGGTGCTCGATGCACTGTAGCACTGTAAAAGTCTCTATATCTCACAGACCTCAATGGAAATTTGTCCCGAGCAAGGAGAAATATTGAGGTAAGGTGCTGGAGAGTAGACCCATCAAAACCCAGGAAGCTGTCCTTAGGTAGTATATGCTCTTTGAATGTCACCAGTGTTGGTGCAGGCTTGTGGGTTAACTTACCAGATAGTGCCTCAAATGAGGTTGCCACCAGCAGGGAAAATGTAACTGCTGATTTTATTTTTTTTTTCTTTAGAAACAATCCATCAGAAAAAACTGCTCAATTTGAGCTGCCTGTGCCTCGTTTATCCCAGGCACTGCTCTGAGTCTCTTCAAGGAGAGCAGTTACTGATCCCCATCCTCGTCTATTTACCTGAGCTGTTCCCTGCTCTGTACCTGAGCACAGCAGCTCAAACCCACAGAAGCACGCAGGCATTCAAGGGCCGTGGATTTCAGTCTGAGCTATCTGCCTAAATGCCTTTGTGCATCCATGCCTAAGGGCCATGCTGGCCGTGCCCCAAATCCCAGCTCAGGCTCCCAGCCTAGGAGGAGGCAAATGAAGGGCAGGTGGCACAAGACCGAGCTCTCTCCTCTCTCCCAGAGCTTTCTGACTCTGCGGGTGTGGGACAGTGAGCTGTGACAGAGACGTGTGTTCGTTGTGGCAACAGGAAAAGGTTTAGCATGGATGTTGAGATAACCTGCCTCTGTTTTGAAACTCTCCTGCTTCAGCCTGGCTATCCCTTCCTAATCAGCAGTTCCTCCCATGTAATCATACTCCCGATGTCCATCAGGATGGAAATGAAAGCCCAGAGGCACCTGCATGAATGCTTGGCATGATGGCCGAGAGTAACAGGCAGAGGGTTGGCTGGGATTTTTGTATGAATTCAACAGAAAGAAATTTCTTGTCAAGTATGTTTTATTTGATTGTGTAAGCTGAGATGTGTGACACTGTCCTAACTGGATCAGGCACCCAGTGTTCATGCCTAAGGACTCCCAATAGTCTTTAAAACCTCAGACCTTGTAGCAGACAGGTGTATTATAAAGTCCTTGTTTATGTTTTGTGATTGTGTGTTTCCATCATGGCACTAAGGTTTAAACACCCAGCTCCTGTAACTGTAAGCAAATAGATGCTTCCAGTCCCAAAGAGTGAGTCTGAGGTCTAGGTCCAGGATAAAAGCTTACAGCAAATGAAGAATAACACTGAACCAGAAACAAAGAAATAAAATTTTATTAGTGACAATGATTACCCTTACACCAGCTGCTTGACCACTGTCTGTTTACATGAAAGCTAGCAGAAGAACATAGACTCCTGAATTATTCTTAAGAAAACAGTAAGCCTGGGAAGCAAGAGAGAAGCCGAAAAGGATGCTGTGATACAGCAGTGATTTCATCTGCAAATGCTTTAGGATTGTTCAATATTGCAGGTAACTGTCTTTGATCACAGCCTCATAACCATCACCTTTAATTTGTAGCACAGAGGTTACTATCTAGCACCCAGCTAGCCAAATGAAATGTATGGCTTGATTAAGGATCTCTTTTGTCAGTAATTTGTGCCTAATGTTTTTAGCTTTCCCACGGGCTGTTACAGAAAATGGTAAATCTGGTTTAAATGAAACCTGATACTGTTAATGGTTTAATAGCAGCTGCCACAGGGTTATGGCATTTTTCAACAGATGCTTCTGTTTCATTTTAAGCCTACACTAAGTCTTAGAATATATTTACATAATTAATAGAAAGTACACCTACATAATAATGACAATATTTATAATTTTAAAAGATTTCCTTAAATGACTTCCTCTCCCTTGCTATTATCACAATATAAAACCCAAAAAAGGAAGGCTTATTATTAGAAATAATTTATATTCACCTCTTCAAAAAAAGTTATAGAATGCAGCACTACTGTGAACACTTATCATCTCCTAACATGGCAGTTATTGGCGTAGGCAAATCCCCTGCTGCTTCAGAAAAAGAGAGACAAAAAGCTTGGTTGCACCTGAGTTATGCTTGTTATCTTACCTACTGTTCAGTCAGGAGTATAAAAGAAGTGATGCTTGTATTCAAATATACACATCAAGAAAGAGCTGTGTTGACATGTGTGCTCACATACAGAAATATTTGAAGCAGTAAAGATTTGCGGCTGATTGTTGGTTGCAGAATGTCATCTGATTGAGGAAATCCCTGCTAATTTAAGAAGACTTTGGCATTTTAGGCTGTCCGTAGTGGGCATTTGGTTTGCATGGATTTCTTCTATTTGGAGATCTTATTCTTGACTTGCAGGAAGTACTGAGGGTGTATCCTACAGGATACTCAGAGTGAGAGGATGCTCTTGAATATTGTGGCCTTCTGCTAGTACGTGTCAGTTCACAGTGAGGAGAGAAGGAGAAAAGGCTCCTCTTTCTCTGCCTTGGCTGGAAGGCAAGGTAATGTTGACCAGGCAAGTGTACCAAGGCACTTGCTGCTATGAACTGTGAGAACTGAAATGGGAACAATAAAAAGTGAAAAACATTCAAATAACAGAGAATTGTCTCCATTAAAGAAGCATCCAAGATAGTTTATTTAAGAGATTAGGCAGTCCCAGTTCTCTCAGGAGAATGTGTAGGAGCAGTGGTGAAGCAGATGTTTTCACTGTGTGAGAGGTGTAGCTGATGTATTTGCTCCCCTTGTTCCCAGGGTGACTACCCTTCTTAGCTGTTAGCCTGGGTATCATGGTATCATCTTCCGTGTTCTAGCTTTTGTGTGGGTTTTGTTTTATTTGTCCTTTTGAATGTATGAGAATTGCAAGAGGACCTGGGTCAACGCCCACCTTAATTAAAGAAAACAGTTAAAACCGTGGCATAGGACCAGATTTATTTTTCTTTGTGTTTACCCTTCTTCTGTACCCGCCAAAACCTTGCAGAGGGATTTACATAAGTTCATTACTTCAGGGTTTTTTTTCACCACTAGGTTTCAGGTCTTTACCATGGGAACACAATTGCTCCAGGCCCCAAGGCATTGGTAACCCTCTTCCACGGCTCCAAACTGCTCAGAAGAACATCTATACCTATCTTATGAAAAGTGCAAACTGTGTTTGCCAGTGTCTGGTATGATGAGAACTTTTCACCTCAAAATCCTTTTAAACCCTACACTGGGGTTCACATACTTTTCAATAAGAGCTTTAATTTAAAGGAAGAAGGCTATTATGTACCAACATCATTCCCACAACTGGGTGGAGAAGAGTTTGTGACTCAGTGAGGAGAAAGTTTGCAAGCGTTCTCATTGGGTGTTTGGATGAACTTTCCAAAGTTGCTGCAAGACGAATCCAGTGGTGAATCTCAGCAAGCACTCATAGGGACACCTCAGATTTCCAAATTGGTTTGTTACTCTATCTTAAAGATTTCTAGTGGCAATGTTTTTCCACCACTGGTAAATAAAGACAAAAAATGAATGTTTTCAGAAAGCCAAGGGAAAAAAAAAAAAAAAAAGAAAACATAAAATAATCACATAAGAAAAAGCACAGCATTTTTTGTTGGAGTGGAAAATTGTTCAAATATATGATTTTCGGGAAAAGAAGAGTTGTTAATTGTTTTAGCATGCAAAATTGGTCCAAAGGTATGAAGTTTGTAGACCTTTATATGATAAAAGAAAGTCAGTTCCCTTGTGATGTTTTTGTAACAAATAAATCTTTTTTTCTCCTTTGCTAGGTTCTACCACATAGAAAAGCTGTGAAGCCAGGCATGGTACTCCTCTTTGAACTCTTCCTTCTTCGTGGCACCTATACCTGGATTGATCGAGAAGTGGGATGGGGAGCTTTTCCCTTATGTGATAACAGTTTTAATGCTTTGGAGGGAAAATTTAAATGTCCCTTCCTCAGAGGCCATTATGACTCCAAAGTTGACCGATTCAAAAAAATTGAAAATTTTATTTCTCAGGACTTGGATCATTGGTTATGCAATCTCTACTTTCAGGTTTGTATTTTAAAAATTTGTTTACTTTCCTCTATATTTTTCTATATGATTCTGAAATTGGATTGTGGCTCATCCCCCATTTATTGGGATGTCTGCTTTAATCAGTAAGCAAGGGAAAGACATACATGGGAAAATTATCCAGGCAGAAATTGTAGTAAACAGAGAATAGAGAAGCAAGAACTTCCTAAAATTCTTCTAGCAACATCTTGGACTGCTAGGCTTCACAAAGAGTGTACAGCAAGTGTGTTCTGGGTTTGTGAAATTTTGAACTGCTTTTTTCTGTTTTTTTTTTTTTCCTCCTCTTTATAGATAATTAAACTACCACAGGATTCAGATAAGCAAAATAAGTGTGGTATGCATCTTCATCTGCCACCCGAACTTCTCATGTATTCAAGCACAGCTGGAAAGAATGGTGTCTCAGAGAAGGTTGTACAGTCTGGACCACAAGNTGGTTTTTTTTTTTTTTTTTTTTTTTCCTCCTCTTTATAGATAATTAAACTACCACAGGATTCAGATAAGCAAAATAAGTGTGGTATGCATCTTCATCTGCCACCCGAACTTCTCATGTATTCAAGCACAGCTGGAAAGAATGGTGTCTCAGAGAAGGTTGTACAGTCTGGACCACAAGGTGATGGATTCAAACTTTGATGTTTACCTTCAGGTTTTCACTGGAGTAACCCATAGTTTCATTTCAATATTGGCTAATCATTATTGCTCTTGTTAAGCTAGATTTTCTTCATTCAGATATGGGTCCAACATGTATTATAGCAGGAATGCTGTGACTCTTTTTACTAAGTTGGTTTAACTTTGTTTGCAGGTGTGAGCAATTTAAACTGGCTTCATTTCTGGGGATGAAATGGCCACACTGGCCTATGCTTAAGGCTGAATAATGCTTGGAATGTCACAGCAATAACAGTTCAGCTGCTTAAGGCACGAAGCTTACAGGAAGAGAAAAGAAAAAGATGCTTTTTTTGTGTACTTCTGGAAGAACTTTAGGACTTCCCTGGGCTGCAAGAGGGACTTCAGATATGGCAGGGAGACAGTTCTAGCATCAGAAGCATGCCTTATGCTACTCCTATGAAATTCTGTTAAGATTCAATCAAGTGGTAATGCACAGGAAGGATAATTATCATTTACTTGTGTACAGCAGACCTCCCCAGAAGCTTTCTCAAAAAATCACTGAATGTTCCTTTTAGACTGATCCTCCCTGGCCTCTGTGAACCTTCTGATGTAGCTACACAGGGGACACAAGTGACCATATTGCAATGGACTCACAAATTAATCCTCTACTGGTAGAAATACAGTAATGAGAAGAATGGCAGGACACTGCTGTCATTTTTTTCTTTTTTCAGCATGTGGGATCAGACTGCCATGAACAAAAAGAATTCATTTTTGCTATGCAGATATTTCTATATTCTCTCTTGTTTAATGAACTGAAGCATTCAGCCAACACATAGATTGTAGCATATGTGTGAATATTATGTGCAGATCTGAAACAGAATTAGTTCTAGGAACAGAGGTTCCTTAGGCATTTGGTAACAGCAGTAGTGATGCACTGTAGATGGGACAGGAGGAGAAAGAGGAGGATATTGAAAGGAAAGAAAGAGAACGCATAAGCAATAATCATTTAGCATGGTAAATGGGCAGCTCAGGTTGGAAGCATAACTTGGAAAGAGGCGAGGAGAAGTATTTTTCAGACAGTTAGTGGTGATTTAAGAGATAAGGAAAATGAGGTTTGCCCTGAGATGCTTTTAGGCTCAGTAGCAACTACACTGTGATCAAAAGGCTTTTATATAACCACGCAGATAAGAGAAGCATGGAGGTGTAAACATACACTGTACAAAGGATTAAGGTCTTTTTTGTTGTCATATATCTTCTACATATCTGCTAAGTTGCTTTGAGATGCAGCAAACCATGAATAGCAGATCCAAAAGGTAGAACTGCAGGCAACTCTTATCAGCAGTGAAGAATTATAGACAAACTCTTAATGGATCAAACTTGTTTGGTCCAACTGTCAATCTTCACATGCATTTGGAAATGCACATAGAGGGTGCAGCTAAATAGGTCATACTTTCTGGAAACACTTTGAAAAACTCGTGATGCTCAGTTTGAAAAGTCAAGAAAGGCATGTTTTTAAGAACTGAGAAAGAGCATTAGTGTATGTCCTATTTTGCATGCAGACTTCTGAAATTTGCTGATAAGGCGATCATGGAAGATCTGCAATTTTCCTGCCAAGCAGATTTGCACGAACAAAATTTTTAGGAGTAATTTTTGATATTGCTCATATTTACTTATTTTTCTTGGAGCATTCTTTAAAGATATTATTAGCTGCCAATATCCCCCATGGGTTTGTTTTTTAATGTATCTATGCAGTGCTACAGTATGCTGTTTCTGCTGGAGGTATGTTGCTAAGAGATTTAATAATGGGTAAACAAACACAACATGTGGTAATCCATTTCAAATTAAAAGTTTATTAAATGCTAGCTTGATGACTTTCTGGCTATTTACAATTAAAGGAACAAACCTTAGAGAACTGGAGATCACGTGGCGAAAATCACAACTTCAACATTTCCAACAGAAAAATGTGTTTATGATCTGTGGCGAGCTGTCTCACATTGATATGCCCTATAAATACAGTATTATATCTGTTAAACCTCCAAAAACCGGGGTGGGGAGGGGGAAGCTCTGTTAGAGTGACATTAAGGTTGAGACACAAACCAGAGAAAGCAAGAACAGTCTAAATGAAGACGGGTGCTCTGTAACTCACTCTACTGCAGTAGTCTAAACAGTGAGTGATCTTTTATATCAATACCATATGTGGTACTGCAACATATAAGCAAAATAAAGCAGGTTAGGAGATGGTGTTTTAACCTTCACTTCAAGTTTGTCTTGGTTTTAGAAGTTCAAAACAGAACCTTCATATTATTTCCATTAACTCCAGGCTACATTATTCTTTTAAACCACAGCTCTACAGAGGGCTAGGTAAGGCTCTTCCCTTCTGCACAGGCTCTCTGGTCTAAAGCACAGTGCAGGGAAATGCAACATAATGACTCCCATTCTACCTCCTTTGCAGATCAGAGATGCATGTTATCAGATCTGGTGTGTCTCTTAGTCCAAACCATATCTTCTCTCCATTCTTTCGAAGTGGTATTCTCCAATAGGTTCGTGGCAGAAGACAGCTTCTGTTTTCGCTACCACCATCCTTCGCTTTTCTTAGAAAAATATTCTTCTGTTGATCTCTTGCCCCTTACAGGATCAGCAGTCCCTGTCAGAGAATAAATGACAATTTCTGAGTGGAATTCATGATCTGCTGTTGTGTGAAAGGTAGTAGCAACTCTAGTAGGAGGAGCTTAGGTAAGAAAATTTGGTGCAACTCCCAGGCATGCTGACTTGGTAGGCTTGGATCTAAGTAACACGGGCTTCTAAAATGCATGAAAACTTCAAAACTTTGAGTCTCCATATCAACACTAAATATACAAATCCATCAAGAAAATATTCTCACAGTGAAATCCAGCATGACCCCTTTTGACTTTAGTATCCACAGGAAGAGGGGATTCACATGTGCAAAATGTCAGCCTAGAAGTCGTTTTTGGAATTGGCAGCTCTTTCATCCTCATAAAAGTGGATGGACAGCACTCATATATTAGTTCTCCAGCTCAAACACTTTTAGGTCAGACACAGGCTCATTTGGGAAGTGTCACTTTGCACTTGTTGGGAACCTTCTTCCAAATTCTTGCTTTTCCAGCTGTGCTGTTGATCTGACTTGACACACAAAGACCAATTTGTGCCCATCTGAACTTGTGATTTTGAAGTCCTGAAGTTACGGTCAGCAGTGCACCAGCATATACTGATGTGCACTCAAGACCTAAAAAGGACACTTACAAGGTAGAAGGTGGAACAGTCACTGAGGATTAGGATACTGAATCAGTATTTTTTTTTCTTTTTCAGTGCTAAGTTTTCTGCATTTTTGGTGAACCTAAAGAGTCATGACCCACTGTGCATTTTTTTTGGAGCAATAATTACCCCAGTCTCTGGAGTGTGAAATCAAGAAAGGAGTTTTTCTTAGCCTGGCTATGCTGGGGGAGTGTAGTTATCAGACAAGATTTTGAGGGAAAGTGTTCAAAGGTAGCCAGACTAGTTTGGTCCCAGCAGCAGGATGATTTTGCTGTAATAGAACTGGTACAGTGTTGCGTTAGCATGACTACCCTGCTCCCAGTGTCTGGGCCAGCAGAGGTGTTTGTTGCTATTGCTTTTCTGGGTAGATTTGTCACATAGAAAGACTTCCACTACCTCAGTCGTCTTTGGACTAAACTAGACACAGATTTTCTGTGTCTAGCATTTTCTTTCCAGAAAGTCTGCTTGTCCTATCCCCCCCTCGCTCTACTATAGGAGCGTAAAGAAAAAAAAAGCAGCTGTTTGAGAGGAGTTTTAAGGACACTCATTTTTTTTTTACAATGAACAAATATCTCATTTTCCCCCTACACTTTTTTTTTCTTTCCCTTACAAGGTTTGCTGTCTAACAGCAGCGCATGTGGCTCCTGTGCCCTATGCATCAACCAGAGAAAAAGTTAGAACCACTGAAATGTCTTTAGTTCTCAGACTATGAGCTTATAACAGAAATAAATTTTATGCAGAGAGATCATTTTCAGGTACACAATTTTTCTGGTTACTGTACAATTTGGAACATTTTTTGGTCCATCTTCCTTCTGTTTGTCTGTCTGGCTGTTAATAATAAGGTTGGTTTGTACCACTTGGCTTCAACAGTCCTTGAAACTCGCCAGGGTTGTAAAGCTTTAAACAGTTGTGCAGGTCTTTAATTGTAAATTAGTTTTGACAGGACTGCTAAGACAAAGGCCTGGCCCATCCCATCATGATGCTAGCCGACAACCCCTTACTGCTCCTGGAGCAAGGAAACATGTGGAAGGAATTGTTCTTTTACATTTCACAGCTTGTCATTTCCTCTGCAGGGCAACCTCTGACCTCCCCGAAAGATCCCGACACCCATAAGGGAAGTATTCCCACTGTTGTAAAGGAAGTGGAAAAGCAGTTTAATGCTGCGAAAGGAGAAGAGTGTGTGTCAGAAGAAGCTGGGAGGAAAAGAGAAGAGCTTAAAATGCTTCCAGCAGGTTAGGACTTTTATTGCGTTACTTAATTTACTGAAAGTTTGCACATAGATCTGCTTGGCATGTGTGCAAGTAGCCCCGTGTGCCTTCCCCCTCACCCTGTGATATCATCTCATCATTATTTCACTGGGCAAAGGAAGTGGTGGAAGAGTTTAAATCAATTGTTAGGGATCAAAAGCAGCTTAGGCAAAAAGGTACAGAAGCAGTGGACTCCCCTGTCTAAAATATATTTGTAGGCCAAATGTGTTAGTAATTACAAGGTGTGTGTGCAGTGCACTGACAACATTAGATTACGGCTGGTGTTTCCGTGACATTTTTACATCCTTTCATTTTATTTGGTCATTTATATCCATGGATCACAACATGTTGCTGTTAGGTGCTTGGGAAGTACTTTTTCTTCCTGCAGCACATTAATAGCAATATCCTTTGTTAATTGTGCTGAGCTAAATTGCATAAAAGTGCCTGTCTGTATTTGCATCAGGTAACATTTGCTTCTGGGATGTAGGATTTCTGAAGGCAAAGCCTTGCAAGTTGCGATGGTGGGGTTTTTTCCTTGGTTTTGTTCATCTGTTTATTCATTTTTCTTGGTTGTTTTCAGGATTTTTTTGTTAGTTTGTTTTTTGTTTTGTTTTTAAGTCCCAGGTAAAAAATATTTATCTGAGATTTGGGTAATACAACCCCTAGGTCCTCTCCTAAACTCAAAGACCGCCACTACAGCCAGAGGCAGACTTACCATGGCACAGGGCTTTGAAGGTACCAAGGATATGGATACCTCCCACTTCATAACCCAGGCCAGTGCATAGAGATGAAAGTGCAAGTGGAAATAAATTAATCCGACCTTTTGAAGGGAGAGGGTGACTCTCCTTCTGTACCGGGAAGCTGTAATAGGTCATGATTAGACACTGAACTGTGAAATATTAGGTAAGAAAGAGCTACCTGAGGTATGATAGCTACCTCTTATCTGTGTAAAGAGTAGCTTGTTGTCTTCAAGTCTGTGGGCTCCCCGAAATGATGCAGTAGAATTTTGGATGAATGTCAGTTTGAAGCCAATTGACATGCCAGCTTCCCTCTTACAGCAATCCATGAAATATCATTCAAAAGTAATACATTTGGTGCCGTCCTTCTCTGTTGACTGTCCAAGAAGGCTAGGGTTATGCATCTGCTGTTATAGGTGCATGTGCTGAATATGTCAAGTGGGCACAGATAGAGGTAGGAGCTAGCATGGCATTGCCAAGTCAGGATTCATAAATGCTGAATATTGATATTGACCATCACAGATGCGTAAGAGGTAGAATACAGAGCTGGTGTCATTTTTTGTTAAAAGCATGTTTGTGACAAAAGGTTAAGAATATTACAGAAAAAAAAGTAATAAAAATGTTCAATCTTCCAAGGGTTCTCATTACATGTCCTGAGGAGACCAACACTTAACATGTCCTTTCTAGATGTTGGTCCTTCTAAGAATGTAAACAGAGCCCTAGCTTAGAAAATTTGTCCAACTTCTACATTAGAAGAATCTACTTTGAAATTTATTTTGTTCCTTTGCCCAACGCTAGTTGTGCAAAGCAGGTTAAAATACTCAAAACAATAAAAACATAAGTAACCTGCATGAACAAAAGGGCTTTAAAATAATGTTTAATGGTGTTTGACATAATGATTTTGTCTGCTTTTATTTTTTTTTTTCTGATTTCTTTTCCTTGACTATATTTGGATGTTTCCACCTTTAGAGTGTGTCTCAAAACCCAGTTATTAGTTGTGCAGGTAGACAGGTATTCCTTCTCCCCTCTTCCCAGCACCAATGTTTATCTAGATCTAAAGCCAGCATGTTGAATTTTTGTTCAAATTACTTATGTGGAGTTTGGCAGAGACCCAATGCCAAACACAGCATTTTAGAACCTGCATTTTCAGTTCAAGACAGTCTCTTACAAATACCCTGAAGCAGTTACAGAAGTGGCCTGATTCAAAAAGGTGCTGAATTACCACAACCTTTAACAAAGCAAGGTTCAAAGGACATTATTTTGCATCATCATCAGCTCTGACTAGGTATATTTAAGAGATAATACTATAATTGACTGAGGACTAAAAAAAATAAATTCTGAGTTTACCTGAACTATAAGTAGATCTCCAAAATATCCATGGATTTTGAATTAGGTGAAGAAAGTTTTTGCTTATCTTTGTTCACAGTACAACAGAAATTTTCCTTGATGAGCTCAGTTTCTGGTACTTGCTGCATCAATTGCATATTATTTTAATGAAAAACTTGTTTCAAAAGTCACATCGCTAAAGCATAGATTTTCTGTGATGGAACACTGTCAGAAATGCCACCACTAAACTCATTATCTGCACTTAGAAATATGGAGGGAAAAAAAGCTTCATTTTGAAATCTCCATATACTTTCTGCAGAATGACATATAAACTAGGATTTATACTGTACCTGGCGTTTAATTTGAAGCTTCAGCAGTGCATTTTTGTCCCCACCAATGCTCATCCCAACAGGTAACTGATCCCCAGTCTTTCTCTCATATGAAGTAAATTTTTTTTTTTTCAAAACGCCCAGTTATGCATGTACCATCAGTAAAACCCCTGGAAACACATGAAATGTTTCTCATAAATATTGTTAATCAGACTATTACAAGCAGCTGGCATTCTGCTCATTTTTGGGGTCTGACAGAACCTCTGTGATTCCTTCAGCTCTCTGTTCTATCAACTTTCTAGGGCATACCTAGGATCAAGTTTTAGCTCCTATTTTCAGATCTTCTTCAGATTTTCAGCTCAGAAGGAGCCTTTTGCTTGATATCTGTCTTCTAAAACAAACTGAGTATTGAAAATAAGATGTTAAATATTGTTCATATTTAAGATCTCAAATTCAACACCCTTCCTGTATCTGTGGAAAAATGTTAAACGTTGGGAAGTGGATTGTGTCCTTTTGTGACATCAAAAGACATTTCTGTCAGAGTAAAGCTTCAGAATAATATCTAAGCAAAGATGGCATCAGGCTAACCAAGAGGCTTATTACAGTAGCAGAAGATAACACTCAAAACTGTATTCAGAACTTACTATGATGTTCCTTCCATATCAAAATAACAAACACAGAAACAGCTTCATTCTAATTTTATCATTACCTTTGGAGAGGAGGCTTTACATTTGTTAAAATGTGCTTACATAAGTGACAAATAGTTTTGTTGAGAGGATTATATTTATGCTCACTAGCACTTCTGAAACAATTTTATGAAAACCAGTGAATCTTCATTGTACTATTTCTCTGTATACTGCAATGAGGTTCTTTTCCTTCTGAGGTGCTGTTTGCTTCTACATAACATTTGTATGCAGATGCAAAAATAATTACCTAAACAAACAAACAAAAAAATAAAGCTGTTCTCATTGGTAATTCCTCATGGGTTCCACTTTAAAGGAAACAAAATGATGTTTCAAAATGAAGATTGCTTACACCTCATTTTTTAATGCAGGTAGGGCCCCGGAGGCAGAGCCTCGTATGGCTGAACCTTCTCTTTCTCTGCTGGTCTTTTCCTTCTCTGAGCAGGACTGCATGAGGGATCACATTGATTTTTCTAATTAGGATCAAATTCAGATCCTGCTTACAGTTCTGAAATCCACACAATCCAAACTCTTCAATTTTCCAACTCTTGCCATGCTATTTGATTTCCCACAGGCTATTGCATTACTAGGAAGGGAGTCGAAATAGGATCTTCCTCTTCTGACCCTGCTGTGGTGATTTCTTTGTCTCTTGCTCCACTCTTGGATTGCACCACTCTAGAACCCTTTCCTACTGACTTAAAGAGAGGTTGCAGCTATCAGAAGGGACGGCACTTTCCTTCTCTTCTTTGGCGCCATATAATTCAGAAGTAGTTCCCATCAAACTCCTGTAAGGTAATTTCATAGCTGTGCTATTTCTTTTTGTCCATATTTTACAAAAATCTTTTAGAATCCCCATGCCCCCCACACATAAATATTTCACAGTATCAGCCCTATATGCATTTAGGGTGAAGCTGAGCAAGGGGATGTGCTTCAGATGCGTGTATCAGGCATTAATGGGCCATCAGTTACCAGGACCAGACTAAAAAGCTGGTCTGACATGAAATCTTCAACACACCGTGGGCTCTCCACTGTTCGGTGGTGTCCCCCCAACCCTTGGTTTCATTCTACTGGTTGACTCCTGTTGCACTACAGTACTTGTTACAGAAGACATAACCGAACATGTCAACTTCCAGGCTGAATGGAGAGGGTAAAAAATAATTAAGTTTTATTCTGCAAGGGTTAGGAAGATACCATCTAATTTTAAAGGTCATGCTATTATGCTTGGCTGTTGCCTTGAGAAGGCTGATGTGGAGAAAGGTAACAGGGTAGCAATAATGTTTTTGTTTCCAACGTCTTTCCATGGTATTTTAAAAACATAGGTGCCAGTGGAACTCTGGGGTTTTGTATGGGTAACCCTTTCTTTGTATTCCTTGGTATCTAAACTATTTGGTTGGGACTTAATATTATCCAGAAATGACTGCTCTCAGCATTGTCAAGGTCTGGAAATAACCTCCATACTGCCATGATTTTCCAAATCCAGACATTAGTATTGTCATGCCCATTCCACAAGGGTGGGAAAAAATGCCACCCTATTTTTCCTATTTGTCTCATAAGAATGTAGACACTTAAACTATTCTGCTGGATTTCTTGTTAATAGCTGATCATAGATTTATAACTTTGGATTAAGAATCTTATTGTCTTTTCCATGCCCTGATGTAATCATATTTTCCTGCTTTTATGCATATGTTCTTTGACTTCCAAATAAACCTATTAAGAGAGAGTCAACATCTTCCACTGTGCCTTTATCACAGCTATGATACCTGTCTTTGATCATTCTTTCTTGGTGCTGTTTTCTCCTCCTCAAATTGTTCATTTTTATCATGAATGATATTATGTTCCCCTGTCAGGAAACAAAACATATTTTGAGTCAATTTACTAAAATAGTCACTGCTAAGTGTTATATCTGGACAAAGTTGACACCTTTGACATTTTCTAAAATGGCAAAAATAACTGTATTTAAGGTATGATTTATGGGTACTGTATGTCAATGGAATTTCTATGCTATTACAGTTTCTGATGCAGCAGTCCCAACTCCTTCAATGAATAAATTGCTGATAGCACAGCTAATTAACGCTTTATTAGTTTTCTGTGGTCAATTATAAAAAGTTATAAAAAAGTAAAATGCAATTTAATAATAAAGGACTATGTGGTTCTTGTTTCTCAGAACTGCTTTGTTTTTTGCATGTGGAAGAAACAATTTCTACACAGCTCAGTTTTATAAGACACATTCCCTCCGCCCCCACCACTAAGTAAGAGCAACTCCTATGATTAAAAAGTAGACTGGAGTCTTTAAATGTCTTTCTGATTGCTGGCCTCTATTAAAAACTTCTTAAAATAATAGATAGGTTTAATTCCTCAAGCCAAAGAAAAATTGTATCATCTTAAGTATTTTCCATATTTATTATATTGATGAGATTTGGCTACTGAGAAAAAAAAGGAAGTAAAATCTCTTGTATTGCAAGTTTTAAATGTACCAGGCTAAGGTTTACTTAATTAGAACCTCCAGGCAATAAAGGAGCCCTTTTTTAAATTCTGTGAATCTTAATATGCTAAATAATGCAAAGCTTCAACTCTTCAAGCATGAGACACACATCTGGCAGCTTAACATTTAAATTACAGAAAAAAAACCACTTCAGTAGTAATTTTCATGAAGAAAAGAATGGGAAATGTATTACAACTAAATTTAATTTCTTTTTAGATTTTTCATCCTGTCTAATTGCAGGCACTTCCCATCTCCTCTTTTATTTATTTATTTCCATACAGATTTTTTCTGTACTTTTTATTGATCTTTAATTTGAGCAGCTTCTTACTGTTACAGCCATTGAAGAATTACATTGTGTTTTTACTTAGCAAAAATTGTTCAGAGAAATCTATGAGGAATTAAAGTAATGAGCTCACTGGTATAGAAAGAAAAGAGCATTCAGAGCCTTACAAATAAAATATAAAAAGAGCATGTCATGATTAAATAACAGACTTGAGCTCCTTCTCCCTCCCATTTCTTAAATGTAGAATATTATTGTTTTCTTTATTCTTTTTATTGTCCCTTTTTTTTTGCCAAGATAATTACTGCTTTATTCATTTGACTCCAAAAACATTGTTAAAGTATTCATCATTTCAGTAAGGCTGTTTGGAAACCCATTTTTGTATACAGGGAAAAAAAAAAAAAGAAGAAAAATTAAACAAAGAAAACCACAGGAATCATCTTTACAAAGGTATATTTATATTTTAATGTAGGTTTATGGGTCCATACATGTATCCCATATGCGAAATACGTAGAGACAGTTTGAACAGGTTGTACTGCATGTGTGCACACACGTGACATACCCAGCAGCTGCGTTTTAGGCTGTTTCACTGATTTCAGTAGACCTCTTCTTTCACCCCAGATGATGTAAATATCTGTAAATTCCTCCTTCACTATGAATGCTCAACATATATACACCTGTACATGTGTGTATATATATGTGGAAAGGAAGAAAGATATCCATGGGTGTGCACATAAATACACAGGCCTAAAACTGTGACATTGTATATGCATATATTGTGTATCAACCTCTGTAACACCTAAGAGCAGATCCTTCCTGTACTGTGATTTTAAATACACTTGACTGTCTTCTACTGCGTGGAAGTCAAAATAACTTAAAAGGAAAAAACTTGAAATACTTATTAAGTGCGGTTTTGGCTTATCCTCCACGTGTCATACATTAAAAAGTGTATTATAGACCTTTATTTCTGCCACACCACTGCTTATTATGACATGGGAGTACATTTTTGTTCATTCCACAGGTCACTGCTTTTCAGGAGCTTGAGGGACATGTGACTTATGTTTTCTAAGCAAAGCTTATTCGAGCACTTTGTGTCTCTGTGCCTCATTCTTGATCCACAACTAGGCCTTATAAGAAAATTAACCTTCTGTCTTCTGAAGAACACTTCCTGGGGCGTTTAAAATACCCTCCCATGCCATTCTTCTTGTGACTTCTATTATTTCTTTATTTTTACTTTTCCTCCCATTTTGGGTCTATGCAATTGTTATTTCCAACACCACAGATCTGAAGTCTTCTCTGCATTTATCATACTAACACTTTCGGAATGCAGGAGAGAAATAACCACCTATTTATAACCCAGATGGAGGAAGAAAAATGATCAGCCTGAAGTCAGTCAGGATCTTGTTGGGAGAGGGACCAAACCCCAACCGCTTCCTTTTCAGAGCTTTATCTTACGCGCCAATATAAAAATAATTTATGGTTGTTTTTTTTTTTTTTTAATTACAGAGGATTACCGAGATTGCCATGGCAGTGCAGACAACCACTGTGGCTCGTTTTGGCTGAAGGAAGTCCAGGGAGAACATCACAAGGTACTGGTCTTGATATGAACATCACCATCTCCCTTAAAGCTCACAGAGAAGCCATTGGAACTTCTACATATGCCATTTGAGAATGATTTGTGGGCTTGCTTGCTGTGGTTGTTGTGCTTTTTTAATCTATCCCTGTGAATTTTTTTATAGCCACAATAAGGCTTCACATGCCCAGGTGTATTGCTGTCTCCTGTATAGGTCTGTAGGGAGCTAATCGCTCCAGGAATGAAACTTCAAGGGAGTAGTAAGAAAGATCACTGAGTAATCAAACAACAGAAGCATGATCAAGCTGCAGGATAATACTATTTCAGTAATGTGTAAGCATGAGATAGGTTTCCTATGCATCCATAAGCTTCAAGCTCTTGTGTACTTTTGCAGAAGACCCCTACCATCACAAACTTTTAGTGTATGCACTTGTAGTATCCTGGCCAAGGACATCATTAATTTGTGAACAAATATTGTGTCATCAGTGCAAGTTACCATGGAATTTTATCTGCAACATGACAACGCTTTCTGGGTGAGATACTACTGAAACTTTAAGATTTAATGTAAATCCTGAGAACTAAGACATGAAGAAGACTCTGTATTCCTAAAAATTGCTTCTCCCTGCACTATATTATTAAATTAGGTATTTTCCAATGATAGTTGCAATTTTTTCTCTGTAAGTGTTGCTCCACTTCTACCCTTAAATCAGCATGGCAGCAGTGAATGAAATGCAAACATGAATATTCAAATTAATCATTCTGGTAATTTGTCTCACCCTGTTCTAGATACACTCTGAAGCATTTTTAGTGCTTTTAATTGCCCACAGGAAAAAAATCACCACAGTACTCAGAGTACCCACAAACTTGTGTAGTGTAGCACAAATACTCAATGGCTGGGGATTATAATCGCAACTTTTAACTTCAGTAGGGTGATGATCTACATTTGTGAGCAAAACCAGATTGGCCAACTGGAAATTCCCTGTCTTTTCAATGTCTAAGTTTCCAAGTGATTTATTTTTTCAGGAAGGTAATGATAACTTGAAGAAAACAGAGTTACATATAAATGTAGCTGCAGACTGAGGTGAGCATGCGTGTGTGTGTGTTTAGCCATATATCCACAGGAAGGATGACTTAAGGACCGATGGAGTGGGTGTAATGGGCAAAGCAATCCGACCCAACCCATGGGAGTGGCAGAGAGAAATTCATTTCCTACAATCCCATAATAACACAATGCCTTTGAACAAAATGCCATGGTCTTATAGGAACCTCAGTTGTGGGTGCCTCTCAAAGCCACATTAAAGTGACCTGGTTTCAGTGAGGTGCGTAAACCCGTGGGTAATTCAGCACTGTCTAGTCTCTTTGGACTCAGTGAAATGACTCACAAGCTTACAGTTATTGACATGTTTGAATAGATTTCTGAACTGAGCCTCTTACGAGAATCCTTCTGCACAAAAGAAATGTGAGCATGTGAAATCTCTTTTCAGAGATTGTGAGAGCCCCTCATTTTTAATGGGATGAGTGAACCCTAATGTTCAGAGAGAGCCTTGTTTTAGCATGTTCAAGATTTAGGCATTTGGCCTGATTTAAATAATTTGGGTCTACTTGTATCTCTGGATACCATCTTCTAAAATAATTTTGCCCAACAATCATATATAGAAAACAATAACAAACTAATGTAAAGAAAAGACTCAAGGAAGAAGACAGAAGTACACATAGTGGTTTATTCTCCTCAACAGTCCCTTTTTTTTTTGTAAACAGATATTTTACATTTATGGGGGTTTTTGTAGCAAAAGGAATCAGAAGGATCTTTGAGTCTGATCTCAACTTTTTGGGGATGTCTCCGCTTTGCCCTCCCTGCCCCCAAATTCATCTATGCTAGAGTTGCAAATGGTCTCTCACTGAGTGTATTCTGAGTGGTGGGCATTAGCAACAACTTAACCTTTGTTGTAATGAGTGTGCAAACCACTGCATGTATTAAGATATTGAACAGAGCAATAAAAGAGAGAATGCTCATGGTCAGTGATTTTTGAGAGAAGTAAAATATATTCTGTGGTTATAATGCTATCCTCATGCAGATGACTGAGTTTCTGCTTTTTGTACCTCAGACAAAAGCAAACACAGTCTCAGAGAAATTAACTCGTAATACTCTTAAACACCTTTGGGGTTTATGTCTTAAATAATGTCTTTACACCTGCTTTGCACAGGAATAGTTTCATGGAGACAATGTCAGTGCAAGCAAGGTACCTTGCACACACTACCCATTCTGAAACCTTGACTTCTAGGGAATGAGTCTGGGCAGTCAAGTGGCTGAAATTCAAAATGTGCATGAGATATATGCAATCCAAGATTCAGAACACAAATTTACCTTTTAGAGCAAAATGGTTTACAGAGTTAAAAAAAAAATCTTTGTAATTTTCATAATTAACAAAGTGATTAATAAGGTGATGTGACTGCAATAATGCATGTATCCCCTTGTCCTCTCTGGACTTGCTCACTAAATGTTAGCAAACCCTTTCTAGAGTTTGCTTTTGTGCCTGGCAAGGTATTAATAGATATCTTTGTTGCAGTCACCCGCAGATGTTTGTCTGGTAAATTACAACTTCATCGTGTCTCTTGGTGGAAGTGATGTTTGGCTCCCTGTCCAGGGGCGATAATGCCAGACATCCAGGGAATCTGGCAGTCAATTTAGAGAGGTGATGCCAGTGCTCAATCAGACCCTGTGCATGCAAAGGTGTTATTCCAGGGATGAGCACAGATCAGGAGTCTCTGCTTTGTAGCTCAAAGGGTAGCTTAAATAAACTGTCACCAGCACTGAAAGATACGGTACTGTCCCTCTCCTTTGTGCTGGCAACCAGGGCAGGGTGGCCTGGATCAGAATGGGTCCAGCTGAGAGCTAACCCAGTTCATAAAAGAAAAGGAAAAAAAGAGAAGCCAAACAGCATTAATTCCATTCCCAGACCAGTTCCCTCCATATGGCTTACTATGCACATATCCAAATTTTTGCACTGACGGAGTGTGGTATGCAACACAGGAAAAAACCAGCACATAGAGGAAGACTGACTGACTGCTGGTGTCACCATGAGCTTGCATCTCCTTGAGAGGGTTTGTCAAACCACAGCGTTATAGGACCATAAATCAATTCACAGAAAAATATTCTGTGTTCAGGTCCAGGCCCCAGGATTTTAGAAGGTTGTCCTTGGATGTGTCCAGAGGAGGGCAAAATAGGGGGCTGGAAGGCATGTCCCATCAGGAGTGGCTGAGGACTTGTCTAGCTTGGAGAAAAGGAGGCTCAGGGGAACCTTGTTGTTCTCTACAGTTTCCTGGGGAGGGAAAGTGTAAAGGAAGGTCCTGAGCTCTTCTTGCTGGTATCCAGTGATAGGACATGTATGCACCAGGGGAGGTTCAGACTGGACAGCAGGAAGCAATTTTTTTATTTAGAGGGTGGCCAAAAGCCTGGAACAGGCTTCCTAGCGAGGTGGTTGATGCCCCCAGCCTGTCAGTGTTTTAGAGGCATTTGGACAATGTCCTTAACAGCATGCTTCAGCTTTTGGTCAGCCCTGAATTGGAGCACAGATGTTTGCTGTAGATCCCTTCCAATTGAAATAGGCTAGTCTATTCAAAGTGTTTTGAGTCAGCTTTGCCACTGCTCTTTCCCATGTTTGTTATAGAGTGAAAACAGAGCTAGAATTCAGAGAAGCTGGCACCTCTTACTTTGCTAGCTGTGTCTAGCTAATTACCTTAGTATTCTAATTTGTTTCTTCTTTTCATTTAAAGGTGAGCTGGAATAACCCACCTGACCAATGTTATGAAGAAAAATCAGGTACTGAGCACAATGACAGCCGAGAAGAAGGGAAAACATCTGCAGAGAACAATTTTTATTTGGAAGACTTGGAGAAATACACCTTTTCTGTGTGGTAAGTGATCTCAGCACCAAATAGTTTCATAATCCAAAAGTTTGCCTTGCTATACGTGTATGACAGAGGTATCTACATTTAGATGAAAGTTATTAGGCTAAAAAAAAAAAACCAAACCCAAAACCAAAAAAACCCCAAACCAAAAAAACCTCATGGATTTTCTTTGACTTCTTAGTATTATTTATGATTGAAGTTGAGTTTCAGAAATTAGAAGAACTTTTTGTCTGAGAATGCAATTTTGACATTGCTGCATTGTTTTGAGAAGCTGTGTCAGGGAAATAAAGGCAAGAAGATTTCTAGCATAATCTTTTCAGCATTTTAAGAGCAATAGACTACCTTTTCTGGATGTTGCTTTAAATATTATTACTGTTCTCTGTTATAAAATACACATATGGGGAATGACTTAAAATGAATAGATAAATTAAAGTGAAATTAAAAAGGCTACATCAAAATGAAATATTTTCATTTACTTATAATTACATTTCCTGGAATTTCATCTAGGTAATTGCAAAAGTTGGACAGTTATTTGTAATTAGTAAAAAACAATGATGACCCAATCCTTCACTAAATGAAATGACCTGATAATACTTCATATAGCTCCCTATTCTGCTTTGAATATACCCAGCTCTCATGTACATTTCTGGCACCCATGATCTTCTGCAAATCAGCCCCTAGAGTTTCAGATAAAGCATCCAGAAAAAAAAACATCAGAAGAGGGTGTATGTCTGTGAAAATTTAGTTTTAAATTACTTCCCTATCAAAACATGAGACAGGTTTATCTCACAGGCAAGCCAAGCAGCCTTCAACATCACTACTGCTGTCTATGCCCTGCTCTCACTTGCCACATTCACTTGGTGCCTTTAAAATTGGCAGGAAGTCAGGTAAAGACCTTACAGACACAGAGTGCATTTTCACTGTAGTAATCTGAATTCAGCCCTAGAGGTGATTAACTCTGAGTGCTGGAGAAGGCAGAATCAGGTAGAAAAAGAACACACACTCATATAATTAGGCTTTCATAATTCTGCTGAATTAATTATGGTTATTTTGGACAATTAAGGACTCCCCCATCCTGGCCATAATATAAGAATAGATTTTAGAGTAGCAGTGCTCATCCAAATATCCTTGCCAGCTCCCACTGTTTCATTTTACCTACCTCAATTTTCAAATTAAATTAACCAAATTATCATCAATTATCTATCTCAAGGTGCTCGCTTTCTGTACTGGTGAACTTCACTTTCTCTCTTCCGTGTCTAGTAGAGTTACAGTGATGCAATTAATATTTGATTGTATATGCCCCATCCCTGGAAACGTTCAAGGCCAGGTTGGATGGAGCCCTGAACCACCCGGTCTGGTGGAAGGTGTCACTGCCCATGGCAGACGGTTTGCAACCAGATGGCTTTTAAGGTCCCTGCTAACCCAAACCATTCTGTGGTTCTGTCTACCTTTAAAGTCAGCAGCATTGATCTTTTACTCTTTCCAAAGATGTTCAGCTTGAAAATGTTGGGAAAGGGGCCCAACTCCACCTTTATCAGCCTGGTCCCAGGCTTTGAAGCCCATGGCCTTTGTGATTGCACAAGGTATCTGGAGGAGCAAAGGGGACAGGCTCTTGTCTCAGCTGGCATGCCCCCTCGCCTTCTGATTTGGGGAATAAGAAAAAATTACTTCTTTTTCTTCCATTTCCTTTTCTATTTTTTTTCTTTGTCCTTTCTTAGGGAGCCCAGCTGTCCCTGAGCCCCATGCCTGCAGGGACACTGACTTTGCTAGGGCAGGCAGAGTTATATCTGAGCACAGGAATTTACAGGGCATGAACCGGATCTTCCTGGTATGAAATAAAGGAAACAAGGCATGTGTCAGGGTGCTGCCTGTCCTAGCTGAAGCCAGTACTTTGTTATTTCAATATGCCAGTCTATTTACTGTATCTGTCATCCTGTTGGAAATAAAGACCAGTTCTTGCTTTATTTGTTATGTTCAAGTCCCATGAGGTTAGAACAGAACAGAATTTAGAGGGAATCTCCTTACTTTCTCCTTCACTTGTGGTCATCATATTTATCAGAAAGGAAAAAAAAATAGGAAAATCCAATTACTCCACTCCTGGTCAAGTAATATAGGTATTACACATAGCATGCCATGTAAAGAGTGTGTCCTTAATAATATATTTTTTTAAATATAGAGTTAATTCAGGTAATTTCCCCAGAAATCTGATACCTTGTGAGTTGTTAATTCCATTTGTTACTATACTAGCATGATGTTTCAATTGTTACTCACTTCTGTCTCTCTCCTCCTTTCCTTCTCTCTACTTTCTCCATCAAAGGACATCAACTCCTCTTTGTCTGTTTCCAGACCTTCCTCTCTACTGCAATTGCTACCTTTTAAAAAATGCAATGCAAGATAATTAGCTACTACAAAAATTTTTAATAGCACTGTAGATCTGGAGGCAGCTTAGATCTCCATAAACTTCAGAGTTTTAGATACTCCAAGATGCAATCTGAGCAATTTCCTTGATCTTTTATTGCAGCTGGTAAATCATTTATTGGGCTAGGTTATTTTACAAAATCCTCTTAAAAAAAAAAATCCCATAAAATGTATTTATCATAAAATACTGCATGACCAACAGTCTTCAAAGTTGTACATACCCTGTATTAATTAAAAGCTAGTGTTGTACTGTGACAAGTTAAAAGTATCCACTGTCTCAGACTCTCTCTTGCCCCCCACTCCTTGCCTCTCCCCATGATTTTTCTCTCTTCTTCTCTTTCTCTCATATTCTCTTCTCTTTTAAGGCTTGCCAAAGGGGAGATTGGTGAGTACAAACAAGATATTCTTTTGTGATCACAAATATTTTTCTGATAATTGAGATTTTTTTTTTGTTTTGTTTCCACTGCTATAGTATGCTTGTCCTTTTCCATTCATATTAATTTGACAGTGGTGTCTCACATCCGTAGGCCATAGTCAAACCTCCTTACAGTGGGCATTATACACATATGTAATAAAAAGATCATTTTGGCTGCAGAAGCCCACTGGCTTCAGCTTCGATCTCGCAGCCTACACGAGTGACTCTCCCACTGTGCCCACGCCAGCCTTGCTGAGAGCAGCAAGCTTTTGCTTGGGTCCAGTGAGTTGAGGCTGAGGGGGATGAGCCCAAAAGATAAGGCGAGGGCAAAGAGGTTAAGACAGCAGACAAATGCGGTTGCATATTGCGGGGCCATCCATGCTGCTGAGGTGGTCAGTGTGGATGCTGGAAAGCTTTGGTAGAGAAATCTTTCAGCTCTCTGCAGCGTTCTGTGAGAACTTTGCAGTTCTCACAGAAGCTATGAAAAACACTGCTATGAGTTCTTGTAAACTAACTCTTTATCTTGCACCTGGGTTTGCTATGCAAGATTGTTATGGTTCTAGCTTTCTGATATTTTGGAATAAGTGTCTTAGAGCTTGACCAATCCCCTCAAGGGGTGGATGGCCGAGCACCCAATTGTCTTATGCCATTCAACACACTCTTTGTGATCCCTGTTATAAAAGATGAATTAATTAATTAATAAAGAGGCAGAACTGCTTTCCCTTCTGAACTTACTCGTGACATTCCTTGCCGTCAGTGTCGCTCACAGCGACAGGTCAGCTGCAGTCACAGCCTGGTAGATGCTAGATGCTTACCAAGTGCTTTGCTGACCTTCCTGGAGAGCCCACCCCAGGACCTTGCCTTGCACCACAGCATCGCTGAACCTCCCTTCTCTGAGATTTGTGTTCCTGGAGCTAAAAGCCTGTGTAATCTGCAGCAGAAGATCAATATTATTCGTGACTATTGTCTGAATATTATGGGTGAGATCTGTAACCTTGAGAGAAAATGAGGAAAGTTTGGAGGAATTTTGACCTTGCAGCCCAAAACCTGCTGTCAGAAGCTCTCTAGCTCTCTTCTTCTGTTCCCTGAAACTAGCAAAATTTGAGGAAAAAATGTTCTTCATGACTATTTGTCACTATAAAGCCAGGTTTCCTGAACATGGATAAAAAAACAGATGTGAGAAATAATTTCAACACTTCAATGCTTTAACATTGCTTTTTATGTATAGTTCTAGAGGAGATGTGAAAAAGACCCCAGATTTCAAAAACCTCCATTTGTCTTAATACAAAAAAAAGATAATGACATATACACTTTCTGTGACTTTAGGAATCTTCAGGCTTGAGTTTCGATATAAACACTAGCAGTTTCAATTGCCAACAGCTTATCATCAAACGCAGCTCTCAAGGGTTAATATTACACACTAATATAAAAGTAACGATCATCCTTTGTCTCCATGCAATTAGCTTTTTAACAACGTGCCTGTAGCTCATACCCAGGCTAAATGCTGCTTTGAAATATTTTCTCCTCAACTCCAAACGTGTTAAGCTGACTCTGGCCAGCTTCTATAAAACCAATTAATTGTAGGGCACTGCCTTTTGTGGGGAGTACCCAGTGCCCCACGCAGCAGTGCCATGTGTTGCTCATGGTGGCTCGGTTGCAGGCTGGTCAGTGCAGCACCAGTGCAGGACCAGACAGCATCTTGATGCAGGAGACAAGCTGGTGTCCCACTTCACACAGGCATCAATAAGAAATAAATCCTATCTAGAGTCATATTCTTGCATTTCTGGAATCCAGGGCATTGGGCCAGGCTTTGGTTCTCACATGCACCCATCAGGAGCAGATGCAGCCCTTGTTCAAGAGAGGTAGCAAGCAGAGGGTGAGGACAAAATAGGCTCTTGGCAACATGTGACAGCCTGGGTAGGGTGAACAAGGTTGAACCCATTTACAAACCTGCCTCTGCACCTGTAGACTTCATGATTTTTATTAATTTTTTTCTTCCAGATTGAGAAGGATACTGAGGGGCAGGAAGAGTTGACTGTAAAGAGCACAATAAACTTGTTTTTTATATATAGACAATAAACTTTCTCTTTATAATACACATGTGATTTGACATTGAAATAAATGCAGATGCTTCTTTGCTTGGTGTATTCCCTGTTGTGCTTTCTAAAACACCTTCACATATGGTTTGCCTCATTCCTGTGAAACTGCTTGTTGTTTATGTCATACAAATAGAACAGATTGAATTTATACCAAGTTGGGAGGGTGATGAATCCTACGTTAGAGGAAAATCCTTGTCTGAGTGTTTTGAATTTGTTCAAAATTAGTGTTGCCTATTAAAAATTTTCCTGGATTGTCCCTTGAGCTTTCCTAAAGATTTCATTAAAAAAAAAAAAAAAAAAAAAATTCTGTGGCTGCCTATAAATGCAACCTTTTGTTCAAATATGTAACATTTACCTAAAATCAAAGGTCAAATTTTACCAGTTTTTTATAGCTGTTCTTGTAGGATCTGTTTCATGCACTATATATAAAATATTGCCATTAAGAGTGGACATTCAACTTCCTTTGTGAAAAGCAGAATAACTCTTTATTGCTTGCTTTAAAAAGTGTTAATCTTTTAAAAATTTCTCAGTAACTTCTGATAGTCCACCTAAACCCTGTTTCATTGTTTCTAATTCCATTTTGAAATATAATTAAAGGCAGGCCAAGCTTGAACTCTTAGGAGAAATCAGAAGTCCCACTGTTTTCTTCAAATGCTTTCAAATCTTTCACACATTATTTAGTTGTGTGAGTACAATTCCCTGATTCTGGAATTTTTGTGGGACTTTTTTTTGCAGGCAAGTCTCAGCAGGACACAAGTAATGTTTTAGTTTTGATTTGGTTTTTTTTTACATATTCGAGTATTAGGTGGTGTTTACTTCGGTGCATGTTCTCAAATCTTTGAGGATTGAGTTTTTACAGCAGAGCAGTACATATTTCTGTGGAGTTTTTGCTTTAGTCTTGGTTTCATGGCAGATTTTTCTGTTAGAGGAAAAGTTTACTTTTTGGAAAATAATTCTATGGACAAATCATTTAATAAGACTATGGCATCTTCTCTATGCACTCTAATTTTTCTGAAGCTGTCAGTTTCTTCTTTTGTTATATAATGTAATTCTTAATTGGGCAAATTCTAATGAACTGCACATATTCAGAGATTTCATTTCTTTTTTCTCTTGTGCAGTGGAAGAATTATTTCCCTGTTCTGGTGCATTGTGGTAAAATTTTGCCAGTGAAAATTGAATGAGAAATAAAGTGTTTGGAAACAAATTTGAAATCAACAAAAAGGATTATTTTAAAATTAATCTACATTGGTGGGAAAAAAATTAGGAAACAAACTTCTAAGGATTGAAAATACATGAAACATGAGTCTTTGCTAAGAACTGTTTTCTCTGGGAGTCTTTTGCAAAGCCCTCCAATATCTGTGCACAGTCTTAATTTTACCAGGATTTGATATTCTTATGGTGATGGGAAGCATGTGCTGTTGCAGTTACCTATGGACTTCAGTGCAATTATACATTTTTATAATTTTATTTATATGTTCAGGATGGTGGAAAGAGTTGGGAGTCAATGCCCTTCCTCCTGCAGGTTCCAGACCTGCAGAACTCCACCAGCTGAGAGAGGGCCTCTAGCAATGGAGAAGAGAAATTAGTGATGCAAAAAATTAGTTGAGAGTGTCAGTTGAGAGTCGTCAGTGACCGACCAGTTACAATTACTAGGGAGATGTTTGTCTGTTTGGTTGGTGTTCTTTTTTTTTCTTTTCTGCTGGCTTTAATGTTCTTGAGCAGAAAGGAGTAGTGAGCTCAGTCATGGTGCAACTTCAGTACAAACCCAAAGTTCTCCTAGAGATCTTGTCAAGGGAATTGTGTGGTTGCTATCTGATCATGAGTAATGGAGTTGAAAGAGTAGGGAAAATGCTCCCCAGTGCTGGAGCAGTTCACAGTTTGACCTAGACCTCTTCAGGATTGTGCATTTATAGTTGCCCGCCAAAACACACTTTATGCTCGTCTCCTCCATCTTGGAGAATTCTTGTTTAGTAAAAGTAAAAGAATGTAGTTCAAATTTGGTAATAGTAGGGGGAAACTGTGTATGACTACCATGCAGCTCTTTGACAATAAATTGCTAATTTATCTTCTTAAATATGGGGAATGCTGAGTCTCCAGTTACCGAGCAATGTGGACTCACAAAGTTGTTGGAGCCTTTGCCATGAGTGCAGTCAAAATGCCTTCTAGAGAGCACTGCCAGCTTTTCTCTCTCACAGGCATTTCACACAATTCAGCTTGGATTCCCGCTCAGCACAAAAGCACTTTTTGACCTAGCTGAATTGCGCTTTGGTTTGTTCAGGCTCATACGAGAGTAGAAGACTTGGGAAACTGGCTTTGAAACGTCGAGTTGAGAGAGATGTGGTTGTTGCTTGTCATTTAATAAACATTTTATTTTTATGAGATAGAAAAGATGACATTACTGATGACTAGTGGAAAAAAGCGAAGCTGTAAGTGTGCCATACATGGTCATCTCTAATGAATAGAATGAATAAAAATAATAAGTGCATTACATAGCTAACTGTCACATCTTCAGGGCACTACAGTAAATAAGTGGGAGTTATACATGTGCATTAGTAGCAAAATGGGTACCACACTTTGGATCCTATTGAGTACAGTGTGGAGAGAAAAACATGATAGATTGCTGCTTTTTATCTGTCACTGCTGTGGCACAGAAGCATAGACCATATGTATGTAAAATGACTTTGTTATTTCAGTAAATTCTCTAACTCTTTCTGTTGTAGCCTGTAGCAAAATGAATAAGTAGCTGAAGATCCTGGTGGGATAGTTCTGATTTTATCAGAATAAAATATCTCTGCAGAGGCATAATTATTATTAAATATACAGTGATGTGTGACAAAACAGCCAGAGAAGTTAGCAGGGTCTCTGCTTTTACAGGTTTTCAGCACAAACTGAGATTCTTCACAAAAGGTGGGAACAAGTAGCTGTGACGGTGAAGCGGAAAAGAGCAGGAAACTTCGGGCAAATGTGGGCCTTGTTTCTTATTTCAGAGCTGATGATAAAAGTGTGGATGACAGTCAAAATGCTCCTCCTCAATCACCTAGTGGAACCAATATTTCTTGCCTTCTATTTTGACCTTCTTTAGGTAAAAATCCAGTATCTCCCTCTCTGGCAAAGTCAAATTTGGGCAGGGTGGAGATGAGGAAGGTGAATAGGAGACAACAGAGAGGATCTGCCATTTGCCTGGCCTTGGATCTGAATATTCAAACCAAACTGCCAGGTTTGCGAGTCTGGTTACAAAATTCCGAATAAAATGCCATCTGTCTGCCCTGTGATTTAAGAGGAAGTCCAGCCAGTGAGGAATTTACAGTCATCATGCTTAATTCTTACGATGGTGTGAATCACTGTCTTGAGCTTAGTTTTTAAACAGACTAGGTAACCCTCTGGTGTACTTTGTCTTCATAAGCTTTTCAGCCTGGTATCTAGATTTATCCCAGTTTTTGGTTTAGGTATCTGCTGAGGGCTAATGACTGAAAACATGCCAGACTGTTTTATGGAATTAAAAGTGGTGAAACTCCTGGTTCAGCTGTTCTTTCTTGCAGCTGTACTGAATGCTATGCCTTTCTCACAATTTGAAGAGATGCTCTTCCCGGCTGTTAATTCTCCAGTCTAAACCACTGCAGGGGAAGAGAGTTGGGGATGGAAAAAAAGAAATCCCATTCCTTCATCAGTCCCATTACTCAGAAAGAGAGGGCAAGCTATTTTACAGAGCTTTTAACTAACTACTAATGTAATTTGTTCTGCATTGTTTGCCCATTGATCCAAAAATTACTTTTCCCTTTGAAGCTTGCTTTATGTAGAGGAAACAATGCCACCCTTAACCATTATGTGTATCATTGTATGCAGGATAACTGTCTGTTTTTATTTGCCTTGCATCTCGGTTAAATGTAGTACAGGGGCCTTTGAGCATCTTTGGCTGCTGGGTAAGTTATAGTATTTCAAAGTTTGGAATAATTTCTGTTTCAAAACATTGTATCATGATCCTCATCTTCTGAAAGACACTTGGATGTATGTTCATACCACAAATATTCAATTTAGCCTTAGATGTGCCAGGAACTCTGAGGAACGAAAGGATTCTCTTGTCTCTTAGAATATGCCTTTCTCGCTCTGCCTTAAAATATATATATCAGATATAGAGTTTCACCTACAACATGTCAGAGGGTGAAAGATATGTGTTCAGTTTATCATGCATTTCACTATCCTGCACAGTTTATCTGGAGAAACACTTCCCTATCTGTACATGCCTTATATACATAAACACATAAAAACACTTTCCAGTTTTCCCTGGGATAGTTATAAGAACCAGCATCTCCACGGTGGTAGTGTCTCTCTTACGCCTCAGCTTTCAGAAAAAAAAAAGCTGATATGATAAATTAAAGGTTTAAAACCCAGAATGCCTGTATTCTTTTCCCTGAAGACTAACACTGAATAAATACTGGATTTCCAGATTTGTGGTCCTGAAAGAAAGTCAATAACTGATCCTGGAAATCAAATGGTCATCTAGTGGCTTTAGGTGGAAATATGATTCCTCGGTATTTTTAATCAGTCCCTGAGACTGATATTATCATCATAGCAGGACTGTCCAAACAGGGGCCCAAGGAATGACTCCAGCCAGCATCTCAGTGCCTTCCAGCAATTCCTTTTGATTGTGTATCCCCAAAAGCTTAACGCCAGCTGTGTGGCAGTCACAGAGATGTTACTCTGTAGTGTACTGCCACCGATCTGTGGAGTCATGGGAGATTAAAAAGCCTACTCTAGTTCATTTGTAAATTGGCTATTATTTTTAGTTAGTTCCCCAGGTGAACGCATCCATGCTATGCTAATCAGTCTGAATTAATTCTAGGAGACAGTTTTCAAAGCGGCGTACAGCAGGCTGGTGTCCCAGCGGTAGGTTCTCTCCTGTATATTAGCATGGAAACGTGTTACATTAAAAGCTCTGTTTATTAGACTGTCCTGTTTCTCTAAAGCACTGAGTCCATTTAACCTACTGTGCTAGTTATTTTCCTGAAGATTTCCAGACCTGCATTTTTCTAACAAAAATTAACAGTAGAAAAAAAGATGAGCGGATGGCAAATTCAATGAAATATGACTTTGACAACATGAGAAATTCTGAACTATGAAATCAAGTGGCAAGAAGTAATATTTTAAGCCTGGCCCACACAAAACTGTGGCCATGTGGAATCTTCCCATTTGCCTTCATTGGGCTTTGGATCGGGCCCTGGAGATACCAACAATATTTCAAGGGTTTATGATCATTGCTAACTTTGGAAACACTGCCAGGCTTCAAGAATAGGGACTACATTCCACATGCAGCAGGAATAGCCTTTTCCCTGCTTTGAGTAATGTTACAGGAACAATAAAAAATTCTTGCTACTGGGAATGCCAGGCTCTGTGGGACTTGGACGAGACCTGACATTTACACAGTTCATCACTACTGTAGATCAAGGAATGCTACTTTTAGCAAAGAATGCATATTCATTCTTTTTTGTTAACCTTTGCTTCAGTGCATTCATGACAAGATTGTATGGGTATGTAGCTGTGTTTTAACAGTTTTTTAATTTCAGTTGTTGCTTGAAGCACTACTCTGGAAATTAGACACTTTTAGTAGTTCAATTATTGTTGATTTATTCATCCCTCTTGTAGATACAGTGAATGTAGTTACTATAGTGAGGTTATCTAGTTCTGAATGCCAAATGCCAAGTTTCAGAGCTTACATCTTGGCAACTGCAAGACTTATTGGCTTGGAATTTGTCATGCCAGCAGTACTGCCTTGTAGCATTTATTTCACAGATTTTCATTAAATGGGGGAAGACAAGAGAGAATAGTGCTACTAGTGACATGACACATCAAAATGTTTACTAATGTTACAGGGAAATCAGCTCAAAATAACGTAACTCCAGGCTTCATTCTGCCATTTTCCTGGACTTCATTGGAAGAATAGCAACAATACACTAAATGTAAAACGCGTAAAAGTGCTAATCGGGAAAAATGTTTTATTTAAGGCTACCCACTTGGACAAAATTGGAAAGTGTGGAATAGCAAAATAAACTAAAAATACTGTCTAATGCTTGGAACTTTCAGTAACTTTGTTATAATTTCTCTTTTGGGGGCAATGAGTCAGCAGAAACTTGCTTAAGTTCTGCCACCTTTAGAATCTGCTCTGAGTATTTTGCTAGACAGCAAATGCTGCAGTAACACAGAGGGGCAGATCCTCAGCTGAGGTAAGCTGTTCAAGTGCCACTTCCAGTGAAGTGATAACAATTTGCTTTGACTGAAGCATAAACTTTCATGCTAACCTGCTGTAACGCTTTCCATCACCGTGTAGACTGCCTGCATGTGAAATATAATGCACCTAATGGCATTTAAATTAGCTATCATTGGAGGCATCTGTCATACTGTAATCTTTCCCAGTAATTTGTAAGGTCCTCTGCCACTTAGCCTCCCTCCACATTTCAGTGGCATCTCTTCTGCTGCTCTTACCCTACTACCGCAGGTATCACCTCTCATCTCCCCTTGCCACTACTTATATGTGCAGCTTCAACCCATGACTTTTACTCACAGAAAACTCCTCAGGATATCTGTGAAGTTTTTCCTCTAATCCCATCCTCCCCCAAAAGGCAGGTACAAATCATTAACATCTAGCTCTGCTTGGAGTGATGATAACCTGAATCTGCTGAGACTAACATGTTTCTGTACAAAAACACAGCCCTGCACATGGTTTTCAGCTTAGGTTTTTGTATAATCCTTCACTGTGCAGTTTCAATGCTACAGTACAATCTCTCTGAAGCATGACTTGACAATTTTAGTAGTTTGTCCAGCACCTTAGATGCTTATGGAATAACAAAACAAGGAATTTGGAATCACTATTTAGCAACCACAGAACTTCAGCTGAAGGTCAGTGCAAGGAGCTGGTTCTAATAGTTCAGACAAAATCTGCAGCAGGTGTCTGAGAATAGCTGATACAGTCAGTGGAGTGATCCATAATCAGCTGATAAATAACATTATGTACCATAGCTGTTATTCTGTTTCACTGGGTGTCATCAACTGAAGATTCTGTCTTTGTTTAGGATTAAAATGAAAAATCACAGACCTTTTTCTTGATCCTTAACTCAAAGCTTCTCTCCAGAATGACAAAATCAAAGCTTTCAATTAGAAAAAGGAGTGTAAAGATTTTCCAGTATGATTATTTCTTCCTAGAGGTTGAGGACAGTATTTTGGACTCTAAATGGAGATTTTGTACTGAAGTTTTCTTTATATTTTGTTCGCCAAAATTTGAAGATATCAGCTTTAGAAAAATGACACCCTTTTCACTACCACTTCCACTGCTTTTTTCTCTGGATTTAAAAGAGACAGTAATATTTTTTTAGAAAACACCAAACCTAAAAGATATAAAATTGTAATATTCTTTTGATCTGTATTTGCCTTTCTCATTGTCTTTGAATCCCTGACCCACTGATTTAATAACTCTCTCATCTTTACCTGGCTAATTTGTGTATTGTTTTTGTGCGCAATACTTTTGGTTTCATTGCTGTCCCCTTTCCCTTGTTAGTGGTTCACAGCTTTTCTCAGGCAGTTGGAAAACACATGCTGTTGCAGGATACTTTCTAATCCATGTTTGCCACTAACTGAATTATACATGGGTGGCATAGCACATATTCAGTCTTTCATCCTTATCAGTTGCTTCATCATTACTTTCAATCTTCAGTGAAAAATGTGACTAACATGTTGTGTGGTATAAATAGACACTGCAGTTTGAGATCATTTATGCATGGTTTGAATTTTGATGAAATTTTATACTGCCCTCTGGGCTAAACACTTAACCTAAGTGATTGTCCCAATAATTTTGTTGAATCAAACCTTTTCAGATGGAAGTTTTACCTTTCATTATCTTCTAAACTGTTTACTATAAAGCTTTCCAGGAGTGTTAGGAAACAAATAAAAAAGGACACAGTTGCTGTTTGTCAGTGATTCTGTGAATCATTATCTTGTCATTGTAAATGAAGAGAAATAGAAAAATAAAATACTACAACTCAAAAGACTTTTTTTAGGTGATCCCAGGTCATCCTCAATATTTTTTTTCTTTTACACCTACAAAATTGGGGGTCATACAAAATGTGAAAGCATAAATGTAGATTGATATATTTATAAGTATATATTTGCTTTTGGTGCTGCTCAATGTGCTAATTTATGTGATTCTTTATTTTAATTTCTTTAGTTTCTAATTAGTATCTTAAACTTCTAGTTGCCACAGTTTCATGATCTTCCCATATTTATTTATTTGCTATTAAAATGTCTCAGCAATATTTCTGTTATTTTTACAAATGATTCTCCAGCACAATTTTTGGGATAATTTTTATTTCAATGACAGTCATTCTATCCTTGTAGCTTTATTGGTTTGGATGTTTAAAAGTCTGAAATTAATTTTTGTAAGCTGAAAGCAATCACTGAACAGTGACACTTTATTACAATAATGCAGAAAATCACCATTGATTCAGTTAAGATATTTCTATTTCTTGCAAGAGTGAATTACAATACAGTGCTCTTGTTTAACCAGAAAAGGGTCTCCTTTGGTTTTCAGCTGAGTATTTTGTAGAGATTTTCACTGTGCCTAAGCATAGTGAGTTGCTGTTCAACCACTTGCTTCTTTCCCTTAGCCATTCCTAACAGTCCTAATTTGCTAATGAAATTCAGGGATTTCCTCACCCCCTAGAAAACAATATCTTTTTAACAAAGCTGAAACATCCAGTCCAGAAGAATTAAGTGACTTAGTTCAGACAAGCTGTCACTTGGTTGCATGCCCACTGCGACAGAGGCAGGTCCCGTGACACCCTCTGTGGTCCCTGTCTTCTGGTCCTCTCGACCAAGGTGGGACAAGAGGGGGTCTCCTACCCTCCCTGTCCTCCTGGGTTTCTTTGGCGGACAACTGAGCACATTTGGAGTGGGTGTAGGGTGTAGGGGATGGGACTCAGGTCTGATCTCCCCTACTCCTTGGAATGCAAGGCTCCTTAGGCAGGCTGTGTGCATGGCCGTGTCCAGTGCGCTCTGTCAGCCCTTGCATTGCACGTTGGTACATTGGACTCTGGTATATCCAAACGAGGTGATCTGGCAAGAATGCCTCACACAGCACGTGGGCTTGTGCAAATGAACAGCTGGTTACTGATTCTGATGAGAGGGACTGCTGGGGGGTAAAAAAGTTCTATTTTTTCAGCACCAAAATCTGAATATTTTATCAAGAAAAAAATTCCCACGGAAAGGCAGTTTTCTGGCAAGCACTACCGGCCAGAAGTCTCAGCTCCCCTTCACACAGGAGTCTCAATGGAAAATTTTATAGCTAGCCCTAGTGCAGAGTCTTTCAGAGGTGTTGAGCACCCACTGTGACCATTAATTTAAATAAGCCCATAATGTGGTTTACATTTAATAAAGTTGCAGCCTCCACATGAACCAGGTTTACTGAGTGTTGCCTTCTTTCCTGCTGGGTCTGAGTCTGCTGGTCTGGGTAGTGTAAGAGTCTTGTACTCAGAGCACGCCTTCACCCCATGTGTTCATTAGAAATCTTCAAGAAAAGACTGCAGAGTGTGTGTTTTTACCCAGTAGAGATGACTTTTATTCAGGAATAAGAATGCACACAAGAAAAGTGGCAAATAAATAAGTTTGTACTTGGAAGAGCCCTTTCATTGCTTGCCCTACTACTGACATATCAGAATTGATAATTCTGATGAAGCAATGTATTGCTTTAGTACTTACACAGCGCTAGAAACATAGCATACTATTAATTCTAAAATCTTCAGAAGTAGTGGTAGAATAAAAAGCATCAAGTACTTATGAAGAAAATAAGCAAAATGAAAACAGATCAGATACTTAGTGTGAATCAGCTTTCAAGTCTGCTGGCTTCAGCAGGGCAGTAATGTCAGCTAAGAAACTGGAGTTTAGTTGCGCTATTTACAAGAGGAAGTATGTGCTGTTTACAGAAAGGAAGTGTAAAAAGCAATGTATGTCTGATTTGTTCATATTTACAGTGAGAGAGCCCAAGTAGCTGCAGCTCACAGCAAGCTTTCCTTACCTTTGGCATTCTGAATTTAAATAGACTAGTGGTGGATGCTTTTGTAACCAAGCTGCTCTCATAGGCTGACTGCTTGTGTTTCCAACATTGTGTCATTCCACTCTGCTGCTAATGACTCTAACCAGTTTATTGTTCAAGTCTCTGTACCAAGCCCTTGTCTACAATTGAGTCCCAGCTTATTTGCCACTAAGGAAGAAAGGAAGATTTGTGGGAAAAATATTTCCAAAACCCACTGAAGACAGCTGACCAGGGTTTTCAGCACTTCGCTGTTTACTGATTAGACAGATCCACAATCACCTTTTAGCTGCTCTGTTTGTGTAGTGAAAACTTGGGTTTGCCTTTCAGTGGCATACCAGGGGTAATTCGCTCAGTGTGGAGCTCTCCTCTTCTCTGTCTTTGCCAGTGATTTGCCAAGCATTTCCCTGTCCTCCCACACCGCTTCTGGCAGCCTCTGTCCAAGCCAGATCACAGCACAGTCTCTCAGCGTAAGATCAGTCCCCGGATCCTTTGGATCACACACAATGGAAGATGTATTTTCAATTTGCACTTCTCACTGTGAGTCCAGTCTCAGTGCCCTGTATGATTTGTCACAACACTTGCCAGAACAGTGCCAGAATGGGTGACACACCAGTATTTTACAGCCTGTCTCAAGCTACTCACTGAAATGAAGGAACCATATGACCCCACCAGAATCAAGAATGTGTGGTATTACTGCCGTGGTTGAGAGGTTTTTTTTGACAAAGTGCTTTGCACTGGAAAACTGTGACTTTCAAAAAATGAAATTGTGGGAAAGTAGAATTGAAACAAAATTTGGAGACTCTTGAAATATTCCGTCTTGATATTTTGAAAAGAACATTTGTTTGAAATTAATTTTTATCCCCCACATTTTAATGTATAAGATGGGTTAATTTTCTATTGAAAAGGTCAAAATAATTTCAAGCCATTTTAAACTATCAAAACAGGTCCTTTCACTAACCAAAATATCAGTACATGATCTTTTTTTTTCAACATTTTAATCCCAATTTTGGGTCAGAGTTGTCTTTTGGAAACCTTCACATGAAGGGGAAGCTACTTCTCATGCATCTCTAGTCTGCAATTAAAAACTTTTAAGAGACCTTCATGTGTTAGTCAAAGTGAGATCTCATGCAGCATGAAATAAGTAAGGTTTTCTTTGCCTACATTGGCAAATATCTTGTGTAAGTCCCACATCTCAGCAAAAAAGAATTAGATTTTGCATGAAAGAAGAACAAATGGACAATAAGCACATTTCCCCAGCTTGTTACTGGCTTGCTTTATCTCGGAAAATATTCTTGCTGTCTGTATCTCAGCATCCTTATTATATTCTTGTTGCAATGGAAAAATGTTATAGATACAGACCTTCACGCTCGTTCTACTCAATGTGGATGGTTTTTACATGTAGGTGCTAAAAAGCTAGAACCAGAGAAATTCTTCAGCCTTTTCTCAATATTCTGTGAGCAGACTGTCTTTCCTATGTAAACTATTTTAAACAAGGTCACAGTTTCATAAACTTCTTGCACTCGCAAGTTGTTTTGCAATATTGTTATGGCTTTGACTTTGAAAATATTATGGAATAGGTCTCTTAAGACTTGGCCAATCCTCTCAAGAGGTGGACGGCCGAGGAACCAATTACCTATTGCCACTCAACACACTTTTTGTGATCTATCCTATATAGTAGTCAGAAAATTATTAAAGAAAAGCTTCGGCTTTCACTGTTCATGAGCCTGGACTCTGTGTCATTTTCTTTATGCGCCTCAGACGTAACAGCGACATTTACATGCCTTTTTCTGTGCTTGCAAACTCTCTTTTTGCCATTTCTGGCCATTCTCCTGTATTTTCCCTGCTTTCTTGTTTCAGTTTCTGTCAAAATCAGTAGTGTTCAGGACAATGATAGCTATGGTATTCCCTGATTTTTTAGTGCTGATTGGTTGGATTATTCAAAAATTATCACATAATAGAAAGACATTCAGAGAAATGTTACCGAATTTTATGTTCATTTCTCACCCAGCTTCACAGAACCTGGCTTTTACCGGATTCTCCCTTTTGGGCCTGGGTGAAAGCTGAAGACTTCCAACATTTGTTCAAGATGTCTGGATCTCTGACAGCCCATGTGGCAATTCCAGATGCATCCATTCGGCTGTACAGTCTTGCTCTACAGCGCATGAGAAGGGACTCCTCTGTGCCCGAGACATGCTAAATCTATTGTGTGTGGACTAATAGCCTTCAAATGTGCAAGAAATCTGTTGCTCTCGGGCTTACTGCACACTTGCAGCTCTGTGGGACAGTACTTCCGTAGTACTTTAACTATTGGATCGAGTGTGTCTGTGCTCTGCAGCACGTGCAAATCTGTTCCTTATAAGAAAGCCCAAGGAGATGAATACCCTAAGCAGAATGGCAAAGATTATTTATTATAGAATGAAAAATATCTTAATGATTTTTATTTAATTAATTTCTTTTTTTTTACAAAATCATAAAGATCTGATATACTGTTTTGCAGTGATTTTCATCCTGCACAAAGAGCAGCATTTTCCAGTATGGCTCTGTATTAGGAGATTTATTACTATGATCTGCTAAGGGGCTAATTTCTGAAACAAATCACTTAATCTACATATGAAAAACCAGCCCCAAACAAATCACATTGAAATGAGGATTTCTTCAGTTTCTGGAATTATGGCTTAAAGAATTTGCCAATATGAAATTCTCAGATGCTATTTAATTTTGGGAATCCCATGGACTTTTGTCCTGGACTACAAACAGCAGATGCAATATATGACCCATATGCCTTTTCTGTGTTTCCTTTTATTCCTAGCCTCACATAGTACAGAAACACCAAGTGATGAAATAGCAGCGACAATTATAAAGTTCCATTATATAAACTTAGATGAGCTTAATATACACAGTATAACAGTCTTGATCAAAGGATTTGCTGTCAGGCAGAGAGTTGACTAACAGGCAAATGATTGGAAACAGCTTTTTTTCCAGCCTGGATTGGGTGATAATAATGTGAAAAGAATGGAAGCTCTAAAAGGAATGCTCTTTCACTGCCTGTGTTGGAGCAAGTATTGCTGGGGAAGCAGAGGCAGAGAGGATCCTGGCTTGCTGAAAGAAATTCTAACCTAAGTCAAAGGAGTGCAGAAGAGTGCCAAGGATATGTAGAAAGGCTGATACATTTAGGCTTTTAAAGCTTGTGGGTTTTTTAACCACTGTATGCCCCAGGAAAGGTGCATCACTGACACAGAGCCATGGCAAAGCTGCAGTTCTGTAGTCTGGGAGGTTAGACCTGCTTTGGAGAGAGGTTAAGGCAGCTGGGCTGCATGCATCTCATTTTTCTGGAGGTCTAACACCCTTGGCCAGAAAGTATGCTGAGAGAGGCCAAGGAAAGTAATGTTAATTTTCTCTCCTAGTAATGCGACACAAGATCACTGAGACAAAGAAAGAACGCCAGGGGTAATTTGACAATTGACACATCAAGGCTTAGAGGCTATATTAAAAGAACTATTAGACATGTCAATTAATTTTCCTTTGCCTCATTAATGAGCATCTGAGCTATGCATCTTCTGTGTGAAGCAGCAAGTAATCATTTTTCTAGGTTCCTTCATGCTACGACAAGTCACAGCCCTCTCGAGACACACATGAGATGGCATAATAGAGTATGATTATTGTTCCTAATTTCGTGAGTGACTCTAAACTTTCAAATTGAAGGGAAATTTAATATTTATTTTGAATGTTAAGTGATGTCTCTGAAAAAAAGGAAACCCATGAAATTCAATGTTTTTCAAAGCACCAGCTTGTTCCATACTTTTAATTTGATTCTTTAGCAATAACTGAGTTTATCCACTAACTCCAGTCCCAGATTCCAATCAAAGCTCCAAAAGAAGAAAGGGAGAAAAAAAACCCAACAACCCGTGCCCCAAAACCAAAGCCAGAGCACACTCTTTCTTTTGCTATGGGAACTATGAAGTTGCTGACAGCCTTCATTAAATGCCACAGCCAACTTCTGACATGCTCAGCAGTGAGTCTCATGACCCACAAACAGAAAGCCAATCTAAATCACGGAATGGTTGTATTTGTCTTTTGTGTCTAGAAACCCGCTGCTGGAATTTGCTGAGTGCTTCTAAAAATGTAGCAGAAGGTTCACTGTCAAAAAGCATTGTCTTTGTAAATTTTACCTTCAAACCTTGAGCACAGTAAGCAAAAACTATTTAACAAGCAGACAAAAAACCCCATGCAACACAACAACTAAACCACCAAAACCTTCTGTCTCTCTTTTTTTGCGATGATTTGAAGTCTTTAAGCTGGAAGAATAACATCAAATATGACCTGAACCAATATGCCTTCAGGTTAAAACAGAAGCAAAACAAAAAAATAGTAAAGTGTTTTAAAAAAATTTTAAGGCTACACAACTAAAACACCACCATCATGATACTAGATTTGAAAATTAAAATTTTAATGTAAATATACGTTCTGATGCATTGTGGATCATGTAAGTTTTAGGTTGATCCTTAAGGAAATAAAGGTCATTAAAGCGACATACTAACCATGAAAAAGAGGCTATAAAATGCAGACAACCTGCAAGAGCATTATTGTCTGAACTGAAGAAGAGGTTTTCAGAGTAGTCTGTATGCTGTAACCACAGTGCTCTTTCTAGTTGCATTTCATCAGCTAAATTCTTTTGGTACCTTAGGAAATCTCACTCTGACTGCCCCCCTGACTTCTTGAGGCTTTTGCATCCATATGTTGCTACCAAACTTAAGGGAATTCATAGAAAGGTGAGCAGGCTACTTAGCTGAACAAAAATAACACTGTATAAATGCATGTGGTTATTAGGCTTTGCAATTAAATAAAAAGCTCTAGATAGGAAGGAAGGAGTAATAAGGATCCTGCTACACACATCCTTTCAAGAGCTATAGGAGGGCGAAAGAGCATCATCCCCATAGCCCTGTCAGTCTGTCACACTGAGTTTTGACAAGGATAGGTTTTTCCAGGTGAGGGAGGTATGACTATTTTGTAGGTGCTTCTATTTGAATGAGTATGAATCGCATGGAATCAGAGGAGTGCTGTGTACTACAAGGTAGTGAAATTTTGTCAGAATTCAGACCAGTATTGGGAAAGCTTATGGGTCAAAGATAATGGGATTTTGTCCTCTAGGGTTGTGATTGTGATTGTCTCTATTGTAGATAGAAGGGTAGAAAATTAATAAATGTTAAGGCTGATTGGCAAACTGATTGCTTCCCTGTTCTTCCCCCAGTAATCCAGCCTTTCAGCAGAGGAAACTAAAGCCTAAATTCAGAATCACCTCTGTGGTGACTCCTGAAGGTTATTTAAGTGTTTCTTGCCTTTACTGTCTGGATGGACGTGGCTCTTCGAAAAACTGCAATATGTCTTTCAGGTATTTGGAGTTCTTGGATGAAAAATCTAGGGGTTCCAAGAAAAAGAAGAATCACATCTTCGTAAAAAGTGTTAAAAATAATATTTTCCATGAGTTAAAAAAAAAAAAAAATCTTTCAACAAAGAGTATTATTTACAAATACACTTTCAGACAAATATACACAGGAAAAGAAAACCCAAACCAAACAAACAGAGAAGTTAATTTGCATGGTAAGTTCAACACCTGCCAACTGTTGTTTATCAGAAACAGCAAAATAACAAGTCTTTTGTTCTGCCCAAATGCATTATTCTCCTATTTTGGAAGCTTTCGTCTAATGGCTCCTGAACAGTGAAGTTTATTTCTTAGCCAGGTACCTTAGGAAGGCAAGGTATACGCAGCAAGACTGTCTGTCAGTCTTCCCTAGTAACTTCTGAACCTGTTGGCCAAGAGGGGTAGAAGGGAAGTACCTCAGTTGCTGTCCTCCCAGAGAGAAATGCTCAGTCCTGACCTACTAGAAAGTCAGTTCCCTTGTTACTGAAAATCCTTATTGTACAAATGAAGTCTCACAACTGAGTGTCTTTTAAACGTTTGCTTTTTCGAAATTGTGGGGGGGGATAAGTGCTGTGATACTTCTTTATATTTGAACTGAAGGAACAAGCTTATCAACATCTGTAAAGTGTGTGCCCCTCCTTTACTGTTGAGCAAAAACGTTCTTCTGGCTGGGGGTGTCAAGTCCAAAATATTCTAGTGCCGGTGAGATTATTTTCATTATAAATGCTTTTCTTGGTTGTTCTTTTTCAGTCCGATGAATTGATCGAAGTCATCTAGGGGCCATACAAAAACCTCTTTGAAACTACGAAGATCCACATGGATGTTGATTAGCTATCCATTTTTACAAGTCAGTTTTTGTTCTAAAAGGAATGTTTCTTTTCTACATCTTAATTTTCTGCTCTCTTGTTAGATAAAGCTTTTTCTGGTGGTGCTGATGTCTTAGGCCAGAACACTGTGCTATCTCTCTCTCATCTCTCTCTGTAGATGCACAAATGTAGCTGTTCTTTTTGCTGGGATGTTTTTTTGTAGGCCTAGTGTCCTTTTTGTACCCCAGCATCCTTTACTTACCACTCTGCTTCTTGTTATTGTCTGATACTGTTGTTTCTCATGGTGACACTGTTTTGTGTTTTGGCACAAACTGGAGTCACTTAGTCACAGCTGGGAGAGGAGTTCTGAATGTGTCTGAGAGGAAATATACCCAAAGGAAAGCATAGACTCAGCATTTTTTTCTAAAGCACACAGAAAACTCATAATGAGCTTATTATATTGCATTTTCAGTATTGAAAAGCAACATTTCTAACTGGAAAAGGATGGCATCTGTCTCCTTTGAGCTTGTTTTGTTGGGTTTGTTTTTTGTTTTTTGTTTGTTTGTTTGTTTTTTTTTTTTTTTTCACTTTTATTCATGTGTATTACTATGGTGCTGTGTGGTAATTAGCAGAAAGTTTTAGGATTTCTTAGCATCAGGCAGAAAGCTTTGCTTCTCGTAGCAAGTGTCCCCTTTGAGAAGGAAGTTTCAGATGAAGAGCATTTCACTGGATCAATAGATGACACCAGCAGAAAAGGAAGCTGGCATTTGTCTTGCCATGTCTTACACGAAGCTATAGGCAATAGAGGAAAGTATGTTATCTAGAGATTGCCTCTGATAAGGGGATATCCCTCAAACTCCCAGTGCAGCTAGCAATCACACATCGATTTTTGAGAGACAAGCTGTAGCAATTTTTAAATTTCTGTTTTATACTGTGGAACTAGAGGAATAAAGCCATGTCTTCACACTGAAGGAAAATTTGTGACATTTCTTTCCAAAGGCAGCCAGGCAGCCTATTATAACACTACCTGAACACCTTAAACACAGCTAGTATCCATTGTGTCATACAGTATAACAAGCAGGAAGGAGAGCACTGCACAAGGAGTTACACAGTTTTCTTTCTTTCTATTTCTTTCTTTCTTTTTCTTTCTCTATTTTTTCTTAAAGGCGGAAGACCTGATTTCTGTAAACAACCCCCTAAAGGTACTCCCCCACCAATAGCAGCCCACTGTAAAATGGATAAGGTTCTCATTATGTATCCTCCATGTCTTGATCATAATTTCTATCATGGTTGACATTCTGGTCCAGTTATATCAGGTACATTCTGTGTAAGTCCTTTAGAAGACCGGGATAAAACCCTGCTGAATGCAGGATCATTTTGCCTTGGGCAGAGAGTTAGTCAAAGTGCACATAGTTCAAGGTGGATTTCTAGTCAGATTCTGCAGTACTGGGACATTCTGAAAGAAATATTTTTGAACTGAACATAGCTCAGAAGGAATTAAATTAGTTCTTTAATGCTTGGTTTTTCTCCAGAGCCATCAACACAAATTACTTTCTAAAATAGGCAGCAAATATAATAACACAGCATTAAACTGAAAAGAAAAAGTTAATACCGTTATTATGTGATGCATTTTGTTTGACTAAATTGTATGGATAATTTCCACCATAATTTCAGTGGTGTTTACAAAAATCTTTTAAAAATATTTCAGTTTAACATGTCCTATAACTGTGTTTTTCCTAATGTAATTGAATTTAAGATATCTGTAGAGTATCTCAGTTTTCTGAGACAACTAGTTAATGGTGTTTTGAATATAATAGTATCCTAGACTATTCTGCACATGCACTTAAGTCCTGTCTTTTTTAAGGCTCTTAAAGATTCAATTAAACTGGACTAACATAGATTTACTTCTTTGAGAAAACATGTATTAAAGGAAAAATATGTTTTTAATATGCAGTGTTATAGCATCAGTCATCTGCTCACACCTGAGATTGTTCTCTTTCATCAAACTGTGAAGAAGAGTTCTTCCAAAATTGTTACAGCTACCTTTGGAAAATGTATGCCTCATAATTACTCTAAACATTTCAGGCAATTTTCTGTTTGTGAGATTTCTTCTTTTAATGTATTATATTTTTGCTGTAGTTTCATGAATTGTCTTGTCTGGCCATGTTTAAATCTACAAGGATTTATTTTTAGCTGTATTCTAATTGGTGTTACCTGGGTCACGTCATACTTCATTCTCTTCATGGATTGCTATTCCTGAGTCAAACACTTCTTTTCATGGACACGTTGCTGCACAAAGTAATAAAAAAAAAAAAAATTCAAATTGATATAGAGTAAAAAAATAATTTCCAATGTCAAGATTTCCCTAAATACATGTTCCATTGTTCCCACAAACTCCGGCCATTTTTTCCTGCCTAGTTCTTCCTTGTAAATTTGCTATGAAAAAGAAAAAGTGATTTTCGTCAGGTCAGTACAGAAGCTTCCAGAGATCTGACTGGAATAACAGTAAATGGTGTTTTAGAAGCATTTTTATCTACAATCTTATGCCTATAAAGTCACTTTTTTTCTCTCTTTTTATCTTTACACCCACCTATTCCTATGCTGCATAAGTGTTACAAATCTGCACAAGAACTGAATGGTGCATTTGGTTTAACAATTGACATCCTAACTCCAGCACTTACACACACATACAATTTAATTGTGGCAAGGGAAGCAATGCAAGCAGGCAGGAATTCAATTTTTGTTTCAGCCTGTTGCTGGGAACACCAGATAGAAGTCAAAGGGCTTTGACTCGTGGCTTGTCTGTGTTTGTGTGAGATGAAGTTTAATCGCTATATGGCCAGACAGAAAAAGGTCTTTCTGCAGTGGAGGATCATGATGTGCTGTGTGCCTTCTGCCTGCTCTGCCCACAGCAGCCACGAGTCTGTCGGCTGTCACTGAAGGAAGGTGGCTGTTTTTCTCCAGCTCTACAGACCCATGCTCCTAGCGTGATGCTGCTGCTAATTAAGTACAGGATGGAAAAGATCAAAGCTGTGCCTTTCCCCCCCCCCCCCCCCCCCCCTTTTTTTTTTTTTTAAATCCACTCCACAAGGGTGTTTCTTATTTTGAAGCTTCATCTCTCTCTGCTACAATGTTTTTTGGTTATCTCACCTGTTTGCTTGGTAGAATTTCAACTGGTACTGGATTGCCATTTTAACTTGGCAACTTCAGAGTCTTGTTTCCCAATGGCCTGCCAGCTAAATTGGTGTGTTACAGATGAATGCACAGCTCACAGATGGTGTTTGAGTGTTTAGTGGCTCTCAGAAGTAGATATGTATTTGGTCAGGAGGAAGATTGCATTTTTCCTCCAGACAGAGCAAATGTCCTTGGGGATGTTTTCTGTGTCAAGGTAGAAACCGTTCCACACATCAGGTACAGGGGACTCTCCTAGCTTAGGCACAAGTACTGCCTACAAATATATATGTATTTCTTTTCTTCTGGATAGGGCAGAACGCTCCTATTAACATAAAAAACAAGTTTGAAATCTTGATTCTCCTGAATGTCCATAGACATTTTAAGTCTAACATTTCACTTTCTGTAGTTTTCCATTTCTTTTTTAACTGAGATGAGCTTGAATGTGACCCTGTAAACTTCTCCAGGTCCTAAATGCTGTTTTATTGCTCATGCACAAGGTTGAGCATTCAGCATTACTTACTGGGTGAACAGCTTTACAGATAGTGCTGGGTTTTTTGAGATCTATACCTCCTCTGACATCTTGCATCCTCCCCTGTGTGGTTTGTGCCTTTTTCTCATTCATTCACTGTCGTCTTATTTACTTAAAGCAGTCAGAGGGCACTAAGCAGGGGAGGAGTTACATGCTTTCTTTTGCTTCTTGACTGGCTTAGTCATGTCATGAGGATGAATAACAGAGGCTGTCTACTGCCTTTTGTTCCTTTCTAGAATGAAATAAAAACCAGAGCTGCTTAAAACTTCTGAAAGCTGCACTCAAGTTTCCTCACTTCATGTTTGTACCCATCCAGAGCTGGAAGCAACCAGACTGGAATATTTTAACAAAGTCTGTTCCTGTAAGATTTCCAGACTGTTTTGCCAAGTCACTAAGCTCTTGAAAATGCAGTTAAGCATGAAATAGGCAAAGTTTCAGTTGCTTACCTAAACTGCAGCCATGATGATAATAATATTGTTTTTTGTCATTTTTGCTTTGTCATTGTCAGATGCTGCTCAAAGCTGAAATGTGCAAAGCTTTGCCAGCTCTCTACACGGAACCACACTGTCCTCCAGCTCTATTGCCACTCTGCTTAAATTTTGTGATTCTTTCTTCTTCCAATGCTTTCTTCCCCAGCTTGGTAAGAAATCTCTTCTTGTGAATGTCTCAGTCAATTCCCTTAGGAAATTCTTAGTTAGCTAAAGTCAGGAGATGGGCTATTCTGCCAGCCTAACACAGTTGGGTAAAGGGACTGCTGAGGGCATGAATCTGCTGCTCTTTGCCAATTTTCTGTTGTCATAAACTCTTTTATAGTGAAAGCTGACTGTCCACCATCTTCAGGCTAGTGCAGTTATATCCAGAGGAATATGAAGCTGTCAGCACTTTCTTCCCTTCCTCTTTAATGAATATTTCTTGGCCCACTGGCCCAGAGTTTCCCCCCCACCTCAGCCCCCCTTCCCCCTGTAGGGAAGAACATAGTGGTTCCTTCAAGGCTACAGCTGTGCCAGCACGTAACTCCATGAGTGTGTTGGGGGAAAAGTTCAGCTGGTGTGTTTGTTCTGGCTCCTGGCTATGCCTGTAATGCAAACACACCTAAGCTGTTGCTGATCCAGAGTTTACTGCTTGCTGGCCATCTCCCATGAGCTGGCACAGCCTGGACCTTGGAAGGAGCACCTCCACCATCAGCTTCCTCCTCCCCAGCTTGGTGGGGCAGCATGTGACTTTACAGGTGCAGTCATGTACCCATGTCATGTTCTTTGCAATAAACCAAAACAATTGACGTTATTGGATTACTCTTTTTCCCTGTTTTGCAAGAATGTTTAATTCCTAAAAGTCCTGCTTTTGGATTTTGGATTTTGCATGCTTCTGGCAGTTTCTTTTTTCCACCACAGCTGCACCTGAAAAATAAATGTGCCATGATTTCCAACATTTCTTCTGTACCACGTCTTTGGGTTTTTTAGTAAGCTGTAGGTCAAATGCTCCTATGAATGTTTTTATGTTAAGGAACTACCTAATGTCCCCTCAGGTCTTCTGTCACCTCTCTCACAGCAAATAGCCCCTAGGTAGCCCTTGTAACTGTGATACCTGCTTTCTTGGTTGCTTGCAAACTGAAGAGTGTGAAGTATAGGTGTGTCCTAGAAAGAGCTAGGAAAAAACAGTGTCTCCATCCTTGGCAAATGCTCTCCCTGGTTATATTCACTTTGCATACAAATAAACAAAAAAGTAATATTTTATTCGGAATCCAGTGGATAGAATAATGGACTGTAACTCAGCAGAGCTCGGTTCACAGCTCTGCCGTTGGCTTATTGGGCAAAGTCATCACCATACAGCCTGGGATAAAGACAATTTCTTTGTAATGCAGTACAAGCTTTGAAAAGAAAAATATTATGCAGAGGGAATAATAACAAAATCCTTCTAATGATAATAAAATTATTTGTTTTATATATATGTTTATGTTGTGCATAATGGAATGAACCATATTCCCTTTCGGCCTCATGCTTCATCAGTGGGGCTTTGAACTGGTTTCCATTTGAAGGGTTGCATGTATTAGTGTACTAATTTTAGATGTGCATTCGGATACAGGTGTGATTTTACACTGAAAGTGATAAAATTTCATTGTAGTAACACTGGGCAGCATTTCCTGCATCTTCATTTCTGTTGATAAACCATGAAGGATTTAGCTCTAAGTTTAAATACCTACTATTTATGGTGGTGGGGGGAGGGGTCTTTTTTATTTGTGAGCTGAGTAAACATGTTGCGCTGACTCTTGGGCTGTAAGGACTGTGTATGATTCCCTGAAGGTAATTTGCATAAACTAATTCGTGTCTGCATTTGCTCTTTAAATCTTCTCTGTCTGTATGGGTGACAAAGAAACATTTATTTTGCCTTATTTTATGCAATGTAAATAATAGATACATTCAGGATAGATCCTGAATACCTCAGCTGGTGTGCACCAGCGTAGCTCTGGAATAAGCAGGGTTGCATCGGCTGAGGATCTACCCCACCATCAGTTCTAAGTGCCAACCTTGCAGTCCATTATACAAATGTTCACCGTAGTTTGTCAGCAGCAAAGCTGTCACCCAACAGTACACACTGCCTTCTATCAGCCATTACTTTTCTGTCATCATCATCAAGTGCAGCTTAAGAGAATCTGTGCATCGTTTCTTCCCTTCTGAACAATTTCCATAGAAATAATTGACTTGCTTTTATGGTAATTCGGTCTCTGCTGTTTGTTACTGCAGCATTTCCCAAAGAAAAATGCAAAACTAATGCCCTAGAACAAAAACATTCAGCCAAATTACTTACCAGTAATCCAAGGAATCATGGATAAATCCATTGCTCAAGTGGCTTCTCATTTGGAACTTTATATAGTTTTCACCCAAGGGTTAAGGTTTGGTATTTTGTGGGTGGAGGGGTTGTTTTGTTTTTGAAAGGTAATACTCATGCTCTCTGCCCTACAGCAACTTTATATAAATCTCTTCTGAAAACTGTATCAGCCAGCACTGTCACGCCTCCCCCAAGATTTTACTACTAACACCAGCTAAAAATATTTAAAGGGGCTGTTTCCACTTGTTTGGTGCATTTCATTTCATGTTTCTGCCTCTTCCTTTCTTCATTGTTCAAAAAAGTCAATGAGAGAGGTCATTTAAGCCTAGTGTTTTGAAGTGGCAACCAGTAAACAGCCTTACAGCATGATTAATGAGTACTCAAGAACAATTTGCTGAAACTCACAAGTAAGTTAGGGCCAACTGAATTTGTTTTAAAGTAAATGAAGATATTCCAGTTATGGGCTGGGATTTTCACTGAATCACTGTGTAGGCTTCATTTTCCACCAGTTTCTACCAGTTTCTACCACTGGCTGATGGTGCTCATGTCAAGGTGTTCCACAGTCACAGGGAAGTATAATCTAGCACAGAAGTGACACTCAGAATCTGGACTTCCAACAAGTTAAACAATAAAGTGTTTAGTTTCCATTTAAAAGCAGGAAATTATGATCAAGGCATTTGATGAAAATCATGAAGTATTGAAAAGGATAATTGCTGTTACAAAAATAAAAAAGAATGTTGTTTGATTCTACCCAATGGACATATTTTTCTCGGTTTCTTTGACTTCCAGCAAGCTTGGGTTTCTGTGGAGTTTCTGGGCTGCTATTGCTTTTTTCAGAGGAAAAGTGCAGCTAAGGAAAGACATCACAGATGATGTTCAGCTGGTTTAAGCGAGGTCATTCAGTGGAAGGCTTTTGGGTTTGATAAGTGAGAACATTCTGAATTTCTCTACTTTCATTTATAAGTTTGTTGAGCAGATGGATTCCCATGGCTGAGAGAGCCAGCCTCTCAGTAGAGATGACACAACTCACAGGGGAAGATATCAGCTCTCTTTTTACCTCTTGAAAGTGGAAGTAGTGTGTGGAGCAATGGAGTGATGGAAGCACATGTTGAATATTTTCATTTCTGCCTAAATTTTAGGGCAGCTCCATAGCCACACTTTGTATGGTATGCTCCCACTGTGTACAGAAGCAGCTTCCACACAATGAGGGACAGAGCAGGAGCAAGTACATTTATGGAGCTCCTGTGAAATTACTGATTGCACTGCAAGGTCCTGCCACAGTGAGCAAGTTTACTCACCTTCCCAACCCAGCTTTTTGGTCACCAAGGTTTTTCATTATTTCTGGTGCTCTAGGACTGTCATGAATGAAAGAGGACTGAGTATTTTCAGTGCTCTGAGTAGTGTACTCTCCTTCTCCATTTGTGTGTTGGGTTAGAGGAAGGATTTATGTTCTTGAAACCTTTTACAGGTGGTCTATTGAATGTTTCACTCTGGTGTTGCTTATTTGGAGGCAGCTTCAGTTAGTAAATTGAGACTAAATGACCTACTAGTACATGATTCTTACATTAAGTGTTAAGCTAGATCCAAATTTTTTTGGAAATATACATAGTTACTCATGCTCTCGGCACAGAGATGATGATTGGCAGTGATCCCTATAGGATGTGGATTTCTGACACAGGTGAGGCTGGGTGGGACATCTTTGTAATTCTGCTTGTTTGATGAAGGATGAGTATTATGAGCTAAGATAGTATTATTTTTTCTTTTATTTTTTTGCACAAACAAACAATTTGGTCTAACTAAAATACAGTGTGGCTAATCCTGCCCTATTAACTTTTCTCAAAGAGCGAATGCTTTAAGAGTAAATTTTGATGGAAGCTATTAAGGATGACAAAAGTTTCTTTATATGAAAGGAAGTGTAGTGCAATCTAGCTGCAGAGTTCAGAACATTTAGAATTCCATGGTTATTGTTGTATAATACCACAGTCAATTACATTTCTTATTTTACATTTTTCTTTGTCTCCTTCTCACACAAGCCTAGACTATGAATTCATAATGTTAATGAAATGTGTTGTGATGTTCCTGTGCTGTGGAACAGGCTGCTGTGGGAAAATAATTACAACATGAGGAAGGTCATTCATGATGTGGCCCTGTCTCTAAAGTAGGACTTTGTGACTGATTAGGACATAAGCAAAATGGACTACAATAACTTGAAAAAAACCTTCAAAACTCCTGAGAGATCAGCCTACAGTCACTGCAAGAATCAGCTTTCTCAGCCCAACAGATGTTTCTGTGAGAAGTTTTAGTGGTTTGTACTTGAGGCCTTTATTGACCCAAAACCTATTTTTTTTGTGCTGTGTCCCTGACAACTTCTTGTTCTCTCCTTCTCCAACCATGTAACTAAAGCCTGAGCCTTATCATGAGCAAAGGGGCTGGCTGACAGCATGCCATCTCCTCCGCGTGCGCCCTGCTCAACACTGAGAATCAGGAGTAACATGATGCCAAGGCTGGTCTTAAAATCCAGCCTTATGGCTGGCAAGTTTGGGGGGTTTGTTTTTCCTTCTCATTCAAACCTATACTAAATGCAGAAACTTTTAAAGTTTCTTCTGTATTGCTATTCACAGTTCTCTTTGTGACTGCTGGAGAAAGAAATGTACACAGCTACTTAAGAAATATATGTAGACAGGAAAGTTCTTTAAAAGAATAGAAAATACAGTGCAAGTATGTCTGTCGCTTCTTCTGCAGTCACATGCTACACTTTAAAAAGCCAGCATGTTTTCTTCCACAAAAAGACCTTTATATTTCTGAACTTTCAGAAGCCTTAATCAATATAAATAACAGTTGAGCATGATGACATCGTGTTCAGTCCTAGAGTTGTGCATCTCAGCTGCTTAGTCATTTAAATCAGTGGAAATAAGCATAGCAGTTAGAAGTTTCAAAAGGTCAAAGAAGCTACTGTCTTTTCAGCTTTGAATCAGCTGAGAGACTTCAGTTTCTGGGAAACATAATGCCAAGGCTGCCTCTCGGCATCTCATTTCCGCCCCCCTCCTCCTTTGAAGCACTACAGTAATTAGCTTAAAGGGAAAATCACACCACACTCAGTAGCAGAATCCTTTACAGAGCAAGTTGCTTTCTATTTCCCCTTTTACTTGAAACTAAAGAGGAGTTTTAGCCCACATTGTGTATGGAAATATTTGACTGAAGTGCTCTTACCCAAATGCCAAAAAGCTGTTCACAGGTTTTCAGTAAAATTAATACTTTTCAGTACAAATATGACAAGTTCTTTTACCATTTTCTCAGAAGGAAAATAAGTGATAAAGTGTTCCTCAGAGAACAATTTGTGAGAAAAATTAAAATCAAAATGAAAGCAAAAGGCTTTTAAAAACCTAGTTTTAAATGTGATTTGTTGTCTTTATAAAAGTGACAGCATGACTTCTGGGAGGAAGCCACCTCTCACCTATACTGCCATGGAAAAAAAAAAAAATTATTTTCTTTTTTTTTAATGTCAGATGCATTGTTTAATCAAAAGTTGTGACCAGAACCTGTGCAACATTATCTGTACAGCAGCACTCGGCAGTCTTTCAGCAACTGCTATTTCTTACAGGTTTTTACAAATCACTCTGTGTTTTGTTTCCATATATTTCTAGCTGCCGTTCTGCTGCTGAAGTGAAACTGTCCAGGCAGGTTGTCGAGCGTTTCCGTTTCGTGGTACACACGGCCTTTTCGGAGCTGGGAGCCACACGCTGGCACTCCAGGGACTTCTGGCTTCTCGCACTGCTGGTAGTTTTGCTTTGGTTCCTGAGACTTTACCTGCATTATTTGAGTCAGTGGCTCTTCCTTCAGACCATCTCAGTTCCTGTTGCAAAGTAAGTCCTGCTATCCTCTTTTCTCTGTCAGAATATTTCACCTAATAGCATGTCCTTTTCATTATGAAGAGAATTGATGAGTCAGACTCATGCTGACAGCTCTACATGCAAGCTCTGATAGGAACCCCTGCAGAAACTAAGACAACAAGGACTGCATCCAGAGTCCAGATGATCTGACATGCAAATGTGCATATCAGATGAAGGTGTTAGTAATGTAAACTTTAAACCCAGAACATGATGTGTCCATTTGTGTATCTTCTGTCATGCCTACGTCTCTCCCATCTGAGATACTCAGAAGGTTATGTATCTTCCAGAAGAATAATTTATCATTTTGGACAAAGTATTTCAAAATGCCTCAGGAGTGCACAAAACTGAAGAAACATTTAAATCATAATTCATGTTACCAATGTGATCTATGAGTAAAATACTTAGAGGAATTTAACTTTGATATATCAGTTTTACTGTGAGAACTGCAATGAGTTGACATATTTTAACTCTATGATACATTGACTTTAGCTCAGGAATTAGACCTCTCCAGAATGTTGCAGGAAAATCATTGCTTGTCATTACCTGGCATGAAATAACCAAAAGATGGAGTACAAGTCCACTAGGTGATATATACCTGACCCTATGCATATTTCTGTGTGGTAGACAAGGGTTTTACAGAGCAAAAAGGTTCAGTCATGCTTAGGAAAGGAAATATTTCTCCAATAGAAACTTTTTTTTCTTTTATTCACCTTAAATCATTGCACAAACCTGAATCAATCAGTACGAGCCAGTAACATGCAACTCTCTGACCTATGTCTGGTGTGGTAGTGGTATTGATTATTGGCTGAAATTTGAACTGGGTGTCTGAGCAGGCTCTGGACAGTGACGGGTTTTGCTAAGGTGGTCTTCTAGCTCTTAAAGCAAAGCCAGCCATCTCTCACTTCTGGCCTTGCACAGCCCGTGTTGGCTTGGCCAGCTGGCGCTAAAACTTCTGGGAGGCCAAGCATCGAGAGTCTGTGAAAACAAAGGAAACTCAACAGAAGGAAGCAATGCATGAGAGAGTGGTGGTCATGTTCAAAGCCACTAGTCACAGCTGTCCCAGGCAGTCAGCTAGATAAAGGATAATGTTCTCAAGCCAAGATGCCCTGGATCAGCATCCCAATCTGTAGCTATGTGTCTGAACAATGAGACTGAGCTGAGCACTCTCTAGTCCTACCAAATGTAGTGGTAGTGCTCACAAGTAGGGAACAGAGTGAGAATCAAACCACTTCGCCTTTAGTTAGGAACAGAATTTAGGCTGCTTTAACTGGATTGAAATTTTTGCCTTAAATTTCAGCATCTGTGTGCAGCTCACAATGCCAAGTTGTTCCTGTCTCTTACCATGCCAGCAAACTTGCTCATGGTATGAGCTTTGCCAATCTCACCATCTCAAGGTGGCAAGAGGGACATTTCCAACCACTCTAGGCATGCTAAAAGCTGTCTTCTATAGCACATTTTCTGCTTTGTGTGGTGCCCAAAGGTGCTGCTGTGCACACATGGGTGAGCTCCTGGGGCCTGTGCTCATGTTGGTGCATCTGGGAGATAACACATTCCTGTAGCCTTTCCTGCACAGTCCCTAGGGCTTGGATGTGGACCCTGTGAACTGAGAGTTAGAGGGGATCCAAGGATGCAGAAACAGGAGGAGGAGGAGAAAGTTTTATTTTTCTGACTAGCTTAGTACAGTTTTTGGTCGTAGTATTTTGACCCAGATAGGGACGCAACTTTACAACGCAACATGCGTGATTCTACCTTCTTTCAATGGTTTGCTCAGGAGCACAAACACTCTCCTTTTGCTTGTTTACAGATTCCAGCTCTTCCCTCACACTGTGGAACTCTGCTACCAGAACTCCTTGCTGCATACCAGTGAAGAGTTGGCCATGGTCGTGGTGGGACCCCTAACCTTGAATGCTGGGCTGCTTCTCATGGTCCTGATCAGATGGGGCTGTCAGCAGCTGTTTGACTCATTCCCTTCCTTCTTGTCAAAATTTATCATAGCTATGGGACTATGGACAGTGCTAGACCCCTTGGCAGTGTTTGTAGTGGATTCATTCCTGGGGGTGAGTCACTTAAAATAACTTGGATATGAGAACTTGACGTAGAAGTTTGTTTTATTCAGTGAATCACTGAAAGATATGAAATTCCACCCCCGGCAATGGAACATGAAAGCTAAAAAGAAATTAAATAATAATGTTATACATTACCTTTTTATTAACAAAATTCCCATCTAATGGAGTCACTGTGTTTCTGCATAAAATTAAGAGCACTGTACAAGCCATATATGGAGATAAGAAAGTAAATCCACTGCTGGAGTGATTGCATCTGCTTTGAAAAGAATCATGGCAGTTGGGGATGTTAATGGGGATAGGTTAATGAGCAATCCTGATTATTAACGTTTCAGATTTTTCTAAGCACCGAAACAGACAAAAATGAAAAAAATAGAGGTTATCATGCACTTCTCTGGCAAGGTAGTTAATATAATTTGCTGGCACAGATAAAAAGGCTTGTGAGATCGAAAGACAGACATCTTTAAGGAGAGAGTTTCATCACATGTAACATCAGGAGAGCAAAGTTCCCAACTGTATCTCTGCCTATGCATGGGCTGTGTAGCCCAACTCTACTTGGGTGGCTCCAGACTTTTATCACATCTGAGATAATGCCCAGTCTCCCAGAGCACACATTTCAAATTTGCATCTCACTGTGTCTGTGACACTGGTTCCTGTCAATGGTTGCAGGATGCTGAGAGCTTTTCTGGGGTTGTGATATCGCTCTTCTGCCCTTGCTGGTCTTTCAAAGTCATCTATGTTTCTGTTGCTCACTCCAGATCAAGCACTAATCCACAGGACTTGTTGTGGATCAGGTTTTCTCAGGGCTCTTGGTTCTTCATCATCTGACCTGTGCTCTGCAGGTGATTTTTCACTCTTAACATGTCATTTTCTATTGCGGTAGTTTTGAAAATTAAAATTCAGCTCTTCAAGAAATTTAGTTGGAGCTCACTTGAGAGGTAATTGCAATAGTTTAAGCATGTGGCAACATGCTCTAGTTTTCACTTGGGCAGCCTGCATTTATTTATTTATTTATTCATTTATGCATTTCATTATGTAAAACATGCACAGAATTGAATTTTAATTGTAATTTGGATTAAGAATTGTTTTTCCCTAAGACAAAAATGTGTATTTCCTCAATAACCATGGTAGAAATATTAAAATGTTTAAATGATTTTTTTCTCCCCTCTAATACTGGTGTATTCATAAAAACTGGAAGAGAGGATGAGGTTCTGCCTTATCTTTCCCACACTTGCATTGAGAAAATCGTTGCCATTGACTTCAGTGGAATTGTGCTCAGTTCTACACAGACCGGATTACTTACCAATTTCAAATAGCACTTGGTCTGGGGGAAACGTGAGATACAAGTAAAGTAACTTAGTTTTTCATTAAAGTGTTAAAAATGTACACACCGCTCTGTACCTCATACTGAAAATTTGGCAGTCTTACCCACCAAGATTATCTTTGGTAGAAACTCATTTGTTCAAATATTACACAATACACTGTATGTATCCTTTCCAAAATGAAATTATCTCTTACATGTGTTTTCATTATTGCATTCGTAATTTTTTTCTCTTGGCATTCTTTCAGCAGCTATTTCAGATTTGTTTGCCAATCTATTTTAGACTGAGACTTTTAAAAATACTGTGTTGTGGTAATATGAGTTATTTTAGTGCTAGAATGTATTTTAGTATTCTAAATGGCCTTAATACTTACGAAAGATGACAGATAGCCCTGGAGACAAAGGTTTCTGTGTTTACTAACTCATGTTTTTTATTGTTAAGGAAAAGCTAGAGAGCAGTTGCATATTTTGGGGGGGTTCAAATCATAGTCCAAAATGCTGTGTCAAATGTGTTATTTCAGATTTGATTTACTGTCAGCTTGTAGAAGGATGTTCCAGGGATAAGAAACATTCCCATGCAGTTCAAGTTCCAGTTCTGACAGAGCTTTCCTGGGATCCCACTCACTTTGTCTGTCTGTGGCTTCCAAAATGCAGACAACAATAACACTTCTTTGGCCACATGGATGCGTGTCATCATAAAAACCATTGGACACTGCAAAAGGCTCACATGACCACTACATGTGGTGATGTGATAAATACCTGAGAGAGAAGCTGACAAATGCTATTTAAGCTATTTAGAGTGAAGACACCTTCCTTGGATCATGTCTTTGAGGACCACAGAAGGTATACAGAATGACAGAGTATTTTTGTTAGAAAAAAAGGATAGAAAAGTACAGTTCTCTCACACCATTTTTGCTTTGCCAGAAAGAACCACTTGGATAAGAGAGAAATTTATTCTTATTTGCCATTCAGACTTTTGCCTCTCTGGAGGAATGTCAGGACGTGACTGCTGTGCAGAGGATTTTCTTTGGTAGACAGTTGCTTTAGTAAGAAAGCAGTGGAAGCAGCCAATTATTTTTTTTTTAACTTTTTTTTTCCAAAAAGAGACGATGAAACAGGGAGATAGAAGAGAACCAGAGTATTTAATTCTTTTCGTAACAAATATGGATAGATCTGAATTAGTGACTAGTCTTTGTATGTCATTACCAGTCTCCTGGGACCTTCAATTTCCATGACAGAAACCTAGCAGCATTGCAAATGGTGAAGAGAGAACAAAAATGTGCTCAAGAGTCACAGTCCTGTTGCTGGATTTGCAGTTGTCATTCCTTTACTATGCACGTCACTGCAAAGGTAGCCAGAAATGGGCAGAAAGTTTTGACACTTCCTAAGGGTTAATCTAGGCAAGCTGCTCAGAAAGCTGCAGGTTTCTTGAAGCCTAAAGGTCACAGGTTCCCTCTCTGAATGATGGACACTGGATGCTTTGGTCGTCCAGTTTCACATCCTTGCAAAACGTGTCAACATGATCTAATTTGGATATGGCTATCACCGTGTCACTTTAAAAAGGAAAAAGTGGAGAGAGGAATTTATTTTAGGTCTGAGCAGTAGAAGACCTATGATTTGTAGTTGAATTCTTCTAAATTGATCCAGCAGAGGGCAATAATATGTCAATACAGTAGCTAGTTCTTAAGAACTAGATATGAGAAAAAAAAGAAAAAAGAGGAAAATAATAGATTTTTGGAAAATAAAACATATAGTTCAACATTATGCCTCCTTGGTCATTGCATTAAGGCAAATTTCAGCCTTCTTCCCCTTCCACTTGCCCTGAAATACATTAGCAGAGTTCACTTTGGGTATTTTCACTGTGACATGGGTTTTGTTCAATAAGCCACCTCTATAGGGTAGACTTTAATTTTACTAAAATAAGCCAGCAAATGGTTTATTTCACATCTTGTGGTTAATTTGAAATTCTGCCTAGCAGACTCCTGAGTTTCAGACTGTGTGCTCCAAAAATTACATTTAAATCCTTCTTATCCAGAGATTCATGTTCTTTTGTCTCTATAGTCTAATCAGGTGTGACATTTTCTTATGTTGATTTTTCCTCCATGACAGCGATTTGGAAACAGTGTAGAGAAACCCATTGCTGATGCTGCAAAACTCTCCTGGGTATTTCTAAGAGCAGGGGAGTCAGGAGTTCCTGGTGCCTTAATCACAGTGATGCTTTACACCCTCCTGTTCATGATCTCATCAACAGTGTTGTACCTGTATTTTTTAAGGTATGTCTCTTAATCTTATTATTCCCTTAGGAACTTAGGCCTGTGCCTCTTCTTCTGTTAGATAAAATAAGGTGACATCAGAAAAGATATATCAGTGTCACATGCCCTGAGCCCAGAACTGCAGATAATCAAGGAGGGGTTTGTTTCTGCTTAACTTTCAATGCACTGGGATTGCTGGGCACAGCAAGTCAGAGATGGAGGCACGTATTTCCTCAACAGGAGCACAATTGATATAATGATTTTTCACAGATTCCAGAAGCCTCTGCTTCTCTGGCTTCAGGCAATGATGTCTGTGCAAGGGCTTAAGCTGTAAAGTGTGTATACCTTTCATTTAGGTACTTTGGAAGATGTTGTCTTTATTCTTACAAGAAGGGGTTTTGTGAAAAAATAGGAAAAATTTCAGAAAGCTACATATAATATGAACTGCAAAATCTCTGAGTCTGCAGTGGCTTCCAGAGCCTTACAGCCTTTTGATGATACAGGATTTTTGACTTCTTGTGACTGAGTCATCACGACATGATTTAATCCAAATAATTTTTCCATGACATTAGCACATTTTCTAAACTCAGTTCCTCATGAAATTTGACCAGCTACCTTTCTTGCCATCTTTCTGGTAGACACCATTAGCTGTGCAGTCAATAGGGACAGGTGTGGGACACTGAAAATTAATTAGATAGATTGTCTAATATATTGAATGAAAAAGTGTATTTTTTTTCTAAGTTAATAATTTATAATGCAGTAGAATTTTTTTTCTGGCCCTTGATTCACCCAGTGATGAATACTGGCAAACACCAATAAAAAGCCACAGGCAAAGGCAAGATGCAGGCAGGTGTAAGAACAGAAAAGCTCAGCAAACACCCTCCACCTGATTGTATCATGCTTCAGTCCCCCTTCCACAAACTCTGTTGCAGCAGGCAGAAAAAGATAAATGGCAATCTAAATTTCTGCAAAGTATTTCAGAGCTCCTACATTCCTGGGAGCTGTATACAACTCCAATGTACTGGTAGTCTAGTTAATTAGTTTTTGAGACGTTAATGCCTTCTTAATCATTGACTTAATAGTTTTGAATAGCTTCATAAGTTTTAGCTGCTGTCGTTTATTACTCAGGAAAATTAATTTAAATTAAAACATTTGTAAGGCAGGTTTTTATGAGAATATTACCAACATCTTCATTGTCTGGGGAACAGGTGCAAGATCATCAAAGGTACCTTTCCTTCTGGATCAATTTTCCCATAATGTTTTCCAATAAAGGGGTGGGAGAATAATGTTACTAGGGGAAAAAAAGTTGTTTTAGCATAACACATTTTAAAAATGATTCATAGCAAAATACAAAAGTAAAGGGAAGATAACAAAATCTGTTACAGTGCATAACGTCTTTGAAGTTCTTTGCTTGATAACAAAAGAAAACATTTTGAATACTGGAGTCTGTGCAGAGTAAAGTTATATAATGAGCGTCTACAATTGGATCAACTTTCTCTTCCTTGAACGTCTATAGCCAATTCCGTGGGAAACTGAGACGTAGTTAGGACTCTTGAGTAGCACACTGTCAGCCCAATAATGATAGAATTAAAACCTTTAAAAATGTTTTTAAGGAAACCATCTCTGCATTTCATAGCACTGTTTTCTGAATATTGACATAACAGAATTTGTTTTCAAGAGAAAATAGTATTACTGCCAAGGCAGTAGCATCTCTTTGTGTGAATATTTCTCAGATGCCATATCTCAAATATATTCAAGTGGAATGTTGCTCAGCACAGAAAACATATATTTTTAAATACGCATTCACCACATTTTTCTCTGGTAAGGTAAACCAATATAAATATTGAGTGGTACTTTCTGTGTCTTAAGACCCCAAACCACAGGGCAGGCTTTGGCTGTTGGATGGAGGAGCTGGTGATCTTTGTTGGAATTGCTCAGCAGTTTGCCATTAAACTGAAGTGTTTGACAGTGTGTCAAATAAGGGATAAGAACACTGAACCCACAAGACCACCAAAGCAAGCAGGGGCTGTGTCTGTTTCTGCCACAGATAGAAAGCTTCATGGCAGCACTGATGAACAGCCAGGAAGCTAATGAAATAATGGGCAGGGGATAAGTAGCAGTAGGCTACTTTGGTTTCTTTATAAACCAAAATACCTCAATAAATCTGGTTCCCCTTGGGTGTCTTGGGAGTCTGTAGTACAACTAGCATGGAGAGATATTCTAATTACTTTTGGAACAATGAAGAGGCACTGGTTGCAATGCCTTCCTTTTAATTCGACTGGACATTAGAAACTGACAGGAGTTTGTTGGTGAAATGTTTTCTGCACTGTGAGAAAATGCAGACCCATCTGAATGAAGCATCTGGTGGAAAGCATCTGAATTTCCTGGTATTGAAACATTTTTCAGGGAAAAGCTTCAAGCATCTACATTTTTAAGTGTTAACAGCAAAACTGGTTTTGTATTTTTAATGGTGGTTTTCCAAAAAAGGATGAGAAAGGCTCAAGCTAAGCCTTTTAATAAATTGTTTTAAACCACTAAATCTACCCTTTAATTTTTGGCTTGTGTAACTCTTTGAAAAGACCAGTTTTTTAATCAGACTCTGGGTAGGGAATAATTTCAATGTTTTCTGTTCTTTCTGATAGGTAAATAAATGAACTTGTAGGGTATTATACTGGTTCTCATATGTCTAGAAAATATAATCTGTGTTTTGATTTTTTTTTTTTGTATTAGCAATAAAAATAACTATTCTCATGCTTATAACAAGGTATGTTAAGGTATAAGAAGTGTTTTATTAGTTTTCATGACAAAGAAAAGAAATTAAAGCAGGTAACAGGAGCAGGCTGAGCACTTTTGGACAAAAGGAACAAAGCTGAAAGACAGGCTTCATGATTCTTAATTAATTCAAAGTTAATTATATTGTTTATAACCATGTGCTTAAAATCTTCATATAGAAAATGTTTATGGCAGCAAATAGTAATTGAACTGCATTAAATTTTACTTAATTTGAAATAAGAATGTTGCATTAAGTGATCTTAAATAAATGCCAAGGTCTTTATCTTATTTAGCAAGACAAGTGGCAAGCCATTTAAATTGCTGACCTGGAATGTCGAACATGAACACCATGGAATAATATTGCTTCAACATGAACAGAAGGTCAGAAAGTCCACCAGCTTGATTGCTAGTTTTTCAACCAAGCACAAGATAATTCCAAGTTATGAGTCAATTCTTGCACAAATGTATCTATTGTATCGAAAGAACATCTGATGTAGATCCAGAGATTAAGAGAAAAACTTTTTCTTTGAAGACACTGTGGAATTTTGTAAATTACTACATAAAGAGCACTATTTATATATAAAAATAATCTCTTCTATAGTGTGTTTTAAGCTGCTTTAGTATCCTACTCTGCCTTAGCACTGATTTGCATTTCACACTTTAGAGCATTTTCTATTGTTTCATGATAGCCAGTTTGTTTTTATTCCCTGACTACCTACATCTTGATTAGATTATCTTCCACCTGCTCTCCCCTTTTGATAAGAGAATCCTAAAATGACATCTTGGAAACTACAGCAAATTTAGGGCTGCAGCTTCAAAAAGGAATGTTTCAAAAAAGAAGGGCAGGGAAAAAAGTACAGAGAGAAACTTTGCAGGAAAGCCTGAGATATAAATTCCTAATCTGATGTTGAGTCCGGCTGCCAGATTTTGGGATCAGAATAGCTATTCCATCACAGAAACTCTTGGATATGGTGACTGACCCTAAGGTACACATTCCTGTTTGAAGAGAGCTAAAGCTCCTCCCGAGATCAAGTTGAAAAATTGTCTGTTGGTGAATCTCCTTATTTCTGTTCCACACTAAATCTCAGTTGTGGGCAGAATTGTACTAAGCAGCTTACTGAGTGTGCTTCTCTGCACCTTCTGTGAGCACTGTAAGGTGTGGTGTAGAGCTGATGTCAATGTGAACTTCATTCTGGTTCAGCTGAACAACCTTCTGCCTCTCCCGGGCACACACGTTTTTCACCACATACAGGCCACTACAAGACCCAAGGATAAGGACCAGTCACAAGAAGTGTCACTGGTAATGCTGTGACAATTCTTCTGCTCTCTCTGGGTGAGAGTTCAGAAGGTCTAAGGAGTTATGCCTGGGCTTTGTCTCTCACCTGCCAAGAAATGAAGGACCTGAACAGCCCCACAGAAATCCAGACATTTTGTTGGTTGCAGTGCCACAGCAATCCATGCACTTCACATGATTACTCAACCAGTCTCTGGGAAGGATGAAAATGTTGAAATTGGCACCAAGAAACAGCTGAATTGGAGTAAAATATTAGCTTGGAAAACGGTACAAAAGGAAAGACCTCAGTTCAATATCCAAAACTGAGATTACAGATTTTCTGATCTCTATTTACTGAACCCCTGTTTTTGGAATAAAAGTAGAATGAGAAAGAGATTAATTGAAGACAATCTATTTGAATCAAACAGAAATGTTTTGATGTTTTTAAGTTCATCTTAGGATAAAAATGTGACACCAGGCTTTTCCAAAAGCCCCACAATATTTCTTGGTTTCACCTACATCAAGAAATGCCACACAGCAAGCCTTTCTTGTGGTAGAAAATTTTACTGTGTAGTGCTTATTCAATTCCTTACCACAGAACAGAAATGTCATTGAAAAACAAAGCCAACAAATGAAATGAACTTTTCTAACATCAAGAGAAGTTTAGATTGTATAGGCTTCAGGCTTGGGGTTGAAAAAATGGTGAGTAGTTCCCTTCTATATGATGTGGTTTGCCCATTATTGAACCCTGGCACAGCAGGACTTCCATTCATGTCTAACTTTGCTACTGGAACTGGTTACCCAGCCCAGTGCTAAGGACAGACATTAGACATTTCTAAGGGAAGGAAGATCAAGATCTTTTTTGGGAGGTTGATATCTTCAAATAATTAAAATAAATTGCTGCTTACATTTATGTGATTTGATTCAGGTACTGTAAATTCTCCAGAGGGCTGGGGAGGGCTGTATGTTGGAGAACTTGTCGGAAAGAAGCTTCTTACTCATGGGCAGAGAGCACAGTCATGAAGGGAAAACCAAGACTTAGAAGTCTACAAAAGAATGATTTTTTTTTTTTTTTTTTTTTTTTTTTTTTTTTTTTTTTTTTTTTTTTAATGAGGAGTCCTTTCAAAGATGAACCAAATATGTCATTTCTATCCTTAGGCTACATAGCGAAGGTTGGCTGTTGGATGTATTTCGACGTATTCATGGTGAGGAAGGCACATTCTTTGTTCCACTGGACTTGGAGGTTTCCAGTCAGGAGCTGAGCTACATTATGAAGAGGGCTGAGCAGTGGAGAGGAATCAATGGTGAAAGACGGATGGTGAGTGGTGAACAGAGCCTCCAAAAAGTGTCTGTGGTCCAAATTAATGCCTTGTATTTCTGCGTGTTATTTAAAAGAACCTAGATATTAGAAAATTATTCTTAGGGTGCTTCATTGAATGGAGAAGCTAAGAAGAAGCACGTACAGGAGAATTTTGTGACGTTGTGTGTGCATTGCCTGAACATCCTGAGGGGTTACAATCTGCTTAGTAACCAAAGGCTTAGAGGCATCACTGATGTCAAAAATTATGTGTGCCATCTGGTGGTTCTTGACTGGGTCTTAGAGACTTACTGCTGGTTTAAATGTCAGTATCATCCCAGATAATTTCTCAGCCAGCTCAGCAAACTGAGGATTTCCATGAACAAGTAGAATTCATTCCAAGAGGGTATAGGTGAGGTTGCCCTGAGAAGGGGGTGTGCATTTGGTCAGTCAGATATGAGAGCCATGCTCTGCTCCCTGGCCCTTTCCCTCCAGGATTGCCCAGAAGAGTGGAAAGCTGGAAAGCTAGTACTCTACTTTGGTTATCAAAATAATTCCTCTTTCTTTTCTCTTAAGCCCCTAGCCTCTAGTCCCATATACAGACCTTAAGCTGTGATGTGTAGGAGATACAGTCTGTGTTTGCAAAGGGTCCAGTGGTGGAGATGCCATCCACAGATGAGGCTTCTGGTCATGATTGCTTTCAGAGAGTTGAAAATAGAAGTAGTAATGTGGTCAGTAGTCTCTTAGGGACATTGTCTTCCTTCTGTGAGGGACTTATTCTTCCTTGCTTTCTAGCTTTGCATCAGTTGTTATTAATTCCCATAGGACTATTTTACAAACCAGCTCTTGGACAATTGCTAAAGTGCTCATCAATTTGATTTATACACCTGTGAATGCCTCTGTGTACAATGCTTTGTTTGGTAACTCTCCTGCTTCGATGTAAAAAAGAATAGATTCCAGATAGGAAGGAAATTAGTCCTCTTAAGCATGTATGAGTTGTTTTGTTTTTCTTTTCTAACCCTCTGGAACAAGGGACATAAGATTAGGGTCTGCAGGTTTTTCAAATCTCTATAGCTACCTCTGAAAGATCAGCAGTTTATATAAATATATAGCCTCAGTTGTCGCTGTTATAAACATCTGCCACAGCTGTAATTATTTTCCACTTTTTTTCCCCCCCCCGTGATGACAGTTTGGACCCTGAAAGGAAAAATTGAATGAAAAAGCAGATACTCAGTAAGCTTAATTTTTGTGGGAAAGTGTAGAGCAGCACATGGCTTTTTAACAGAGGGGAGGGAAAAGTTTTGAAAGAGTCAATGAGCTTCCACAACCACCTGACTCAGACATTCCCGCTTTTTATACAGATAAAATTTATTTTGTTTTTCCCAGTAAGTAAAATAACACTTCTTTTCTACATCGAGGCAAAGCATAACCACTGACAGTTGGTTTCTATTATCTCTGTTACAAGTTAAGTAAGGTCAAGCAAAGAATACATATGGTGGACCTCATTTTACATGCCAGGGCCACCAATGCCATATGGAAAAAGTGCCAGATGAGGAAACTGCAAACAACTACATTTCTGTTTCAAGTACTGAATACATTTCTAATGATCTTACCAGCATATCACTTCTTGAAGTAGTACAGAAAGGGCTGAGTAAGGGAAAAAAAAAAGAAAAAGGAAAAAAGAAGAGTGGGAGGAAAGGAGGAGGTGTGGGGGGCTAAAGACAAATGGAAAAGAATGGAAAGAAAAATTATTTGTCTGTATACAAATAGTCTGTACCTGAATGGAGGAAACACGGGTTGTCCACCACTACAGTAAGACATACGTCAAGGGCCAGAACACTGAAAGACATGAGCCATAGCTATAGACATGTGTAAGTGCCTAGTTTTGCTCCCAGTATGCAGCCTAGCATACATGAAAGGCCACACTGACACGTGTTTACCTAACCTTACTGTGAGATCCTTTAAAATGGACCCAGCCTCAGCTGGATCCAGCAGCTCAGAGAGTGAAGTCAGAGTAGAGGGAAGAACCCCAATGCTGCACAGGGAGCAGCACACATTTCATTCAACAAAGCAAAGTCATGCACAGTTCTGTCTTTACTGAAGTCCCTAAGTTTCTGGTTCTTATTCTGTCTACATCTGCATGAATTTCACGCCTTTTCCTTTACATCATGGCTAACCAAAAGCCAGGCTGTGACAGTGTTAAACATTCCTGTTCTCTGGGGGACATACTGGTGCAGATTATATGATGTAAGAAGATATGAGCAATGTGGAGAGAGCACAGGCATTTGCACCACTGGCATCTCTAGAAATGATCTCTGCCATCTACTTCAGTGGGCACAGGATCTGCCCCACAATTTGTGAGCGGAGACTGTTGTTCAAAACGCCTGAATTATTGGTACAAAACATGAATACTGTGAAAAAAGAACCAGTCTTCAGAAATCTTCCCCATCTACTTCTTTTTTTTTTTTTTTTGTATTATTTTGATGAAAAAGGGAACCATCAAAGGAAATTTTGTTAGCTCTCTGGCAAATCTAGTTTTGTAATAAAGACTTGCTCCATCTAGAAATATGTTCTCCACATGGAGCATCTCTCTGCAAGACTGGGAACTGTATTTGCAGGTCTTTTTATGCTCCTAGGCATTGCAGATACTGAAAGACCCTTTTTTCTGCCATAGATTTGCATAAGGTATTTATCTTGTCCCTTTCTTTTTGTATGTCTAATTGTACAAAGTAATCAGTATGGAAGACACATCACTAGGTCTTACTGCGTGCATTATTAATGTGTTAATTTTTAAATAAAATACGAAATTAACTGTGAACAATTTTTATAAAGGGAAGCATGAGACTGCCATATCTTACATCACTCCATATAAAAAATATATTTTAAATGGAGGTCATTCAAGTAAATAGTCAGTCAAACCTTCTGGAAAAAATAGGTCTACATTTTTGCAATATTTTCTTGCTATTAACCATGTGCTTCTCATTTTTATTCCCTGGATTAAAAATTGCCCCATAAATGGGTATTTTATAATATGCTTAATTTCCTTTTATTAAATTGATAAATGCAGCAGCAGAGGACACATTTACAATATGATGAGAATTTAAGGTTATTGCATTTTATAATTTTTATATTGTTCAGAGAAGTGATTTGTCATTTGTGGAATGACATCCATGCCATCATTTCAAAGTATTTTCAGTCTTTCTTTTGATAGGAAAAAGGTCACTTTCTGTAGACCAGGAAGACATCACTCTATTAAACTAATTTGCCTACATGCAAATTTTGTCATTTTTACCTCATTAACTATTTATCATAGAGTAAAAAAATATATATATTCATGAAGGGGCAGCTAACAGCCTGATGGAGCTGGAACTAATATTTTGCAACTCTAATGATTTTTTGCATCCTTAATTAGATAGCATAAGGTTGATATGATTAGGTCAGGATGTAGTGTTTTTCATTAAAATACATTTTAGAAGCTGTATTCATAATCTGCCCTTGCAATTAAATAATGAGCCTATGAGTTTAATATTATCGACCCAATTATTATCCCATGGAAAAGTATACCTTTAATAAATTTGTGCCGTAGGACCTTCATTAGCAACAAAACGAATTATATTTCCAGGTACACAGATTACACGGCCACAATCACATTTACGTAGTGGTTTGGAAGGCACCGTGGGGGGAGAGCCACCGTTGCCCTGTACCTTACAGAAATGCACTTGATTATTTTGGAAGAAGCCATTTACAATGCCTTTAACGAGGAAAGCTGCAAAGAAGTAAAAATGCCACCTACAGAGGCAGGCAGAAACATTTCCAGAAGCAAACGTGCTGAAGCAGTGTTCTGCGCAGCAATGCTAGGAGGAAGACTGGGCCTCCATTCCTCAACCTGTTACAAACATGGACACAGAGCTGAGTATTTGCTGGTCTTTTATTAGAGACAGTCACATGTTAAATGTGTGTCAGATTCTAGAATTGGTAAAATCAGGACCAGTGGCAGACGGGAATATTTCAACCTGCTATTGTTAGCAGATCAGTGATGAGGTCAGGAACCTGGATTTTAGCCAAGCCTTTTTCTTTTTTTTCTAGAACTGATAAAAATGACAATGTCTTTCTGTCTTCACTGAGTAATCACTTTTCCAATGTCAAGTAACCGTTTAGAGCCAAGGTATGAAGTGGGGTTCTCTTTTGTCTAAACAAATAAGAATTAAAAAAAAAAAAGGGGGGGGGGAAAGTATTTCGAGTAGAACAGCAGACCAGGAATGGTCTTCTGAGTGGGATCTGTTGCGACTGGATTGGTTGTTAGGTGTTATGTTCTCATCACTTTGGTCATGTCTAAAGCCTCTGAACTATTTATCAGATGAATTGCTATTAGCAGGAATAAAAAGCAAAAAATATGGCCCTTAGAGATTTTTACTCTTTGAGGACTTAGCCCTCAAAGTACCAGCCCTGCTTGCAGTGGGACTTTTTATGTAGTAATACTAACAATGAGAAAAGTTATGCAACTCGTAAGCTGAAACAAAATTTTTAGTATACCAAGCATAGGCCCAAAATACTGGCACATGAGGAGGTTCTCTGGAAAAAAAAATGCAAGGTCTGTAGGCAAGAAGATAATGTGAAACTTACACTTGAAATAAAGCCTGATGCACTGCAAAATTATTTTAATGAGACTAGGGCTAATTTTCTAATTTTAAAATGATATTATAGCAAACCATAAAAAATTACCCGACACTAGATTTTTGAAAGGAAAATATATTTGTAATTATCTTGAACACACAAGATTACTTCAGGGCCTATTATCGACACAATTTTTGGTACCACTTTACACTAATTTGCATTTATTACTCTCAGGCCAACTATTAATATGTTAATAAATAAGTCATTAATACTTGTTATTTAATTGCTATCTATTTATTCCTGTTCAATAATGCATTAATTACTTGTGAATTGTTGAGGGCAAAATCCTGCCCTTGCTAGTGGAATCAGCACTGGCAGGAGAGGAAACGGATGTTGGACGTGGCAGCATTACAAGGGCTGCTGGAGAGCAAGTCATTTAACTCATTTTAGCACAAGGGGGTTAACTTCTGATCTTGTCTTAGAGGAAGCTTCATGAGTCTCCAGTTAGCCTGTGCTGCAGCAAAACTGCTGGACCATGGGTGGAGGCTGACGAAGGCAGGTGGTACCACACCTGAGATTGCTGCAATTTGTCTCTTCTTATGGCCCTGGTCATGCTCCAACACTGGAGTTTGGAGTTTGCTTGCACATACAGGACGATGGATGGAGGGAAGTGAAGGGCAAATACTGAAGTCATCTGAAAGCCAGTGCTAGACCAAGGAAAGCGTGGCACATAGTGTGCAGTGAGAAATGGAAATAGGTATATTGCTTTCTTGCTGTTGGATATTGGAAACAGAAAAGCAGAATCCCCGACCGTGCTCTAATTCAAAATCCTAGATTCATGCTCTCCAGATCCCCTTGTGTAACTTGACTGTAGTGTAGATCAAAAAAGGCTGAAGAATACACTGACAGCATAATTGGTATATTTTCTGTTTGAGGTTTAGCACTACTCTGAGTGCAATTTCTTGCCTCTTTTTGGTGAAAAAAATGGTGAGACTAGGCCAAATTTTGAACAAAAACACCAGCCTGCTTCTTTGAATCTAACAGATCTGATCATCTTAAATTTGGTCTTTTTGAAGTTGTAGGGTGAATTTTTCCCAAGAACACGAACAGAAATTTTGATGTTGCCTTTCAGGAAGACCCATTTCCAAAAGACAGGTGAAAAGTGGTAGGCATATTTTGACTTAAAATAAAATTAAAAAAAAAAAAAAAAAAATTGAGGAAAGGAGCTGGAAGGTATAATACTATGGTGCAGATTGTTGGAGCCTGAAGGAAAAGTCAGAAAGCACAAGGTAGTAATAGGGAAAAAGAAGCAAAAGTGGTTCAGAAATTTGTGCAGAAAACACAACCCTGCCAAAGAAAATAGAAAGAAACTGAGAGAAATGCAGGGTAAGAGAAGCTGATGGAAAAGGACAACTATACAAGATAACTATACAATCACGATTCCGAAGAATAACTCTTCTCAAATTGCTGATTTAGGTATCACTGATGTGCAAATGGAGATAGAAAATCATGTTGAGAAAGCAAAAGTATACAAAATGTAAATTTCTTTTTTACTCATTCACTCTTCTGTTTGCAAACTTTTTGTGACTATGAGTTATGCCTTATATATACAAGCTCTACCTCATGTACACTGTATTATATCTTTAAGAAATAACAATTGGCTGACATCACTCAAGCTGCTCCTGATAAGGTTTTGTAATTTTGATCTGTGGTTTCCTTTCCCTAAACTAGTTTCAGTGATCTTTTAGAAACCTAGGATTTTGCAAGTTCACAATTAGATTTCTTCTTCCTAACCTTAACCCCTATTGCAAAAATTTTTGAAGTTGCTCACTGGAACTCTCAGTACAGCATCTCCAGCAATTGAGATTGTATGAAGAGTCTATCATGTAAGAGTAACATAGGAGAGTAGAAAGCAGTAGCAAAGCTGACCGTGAGCATATCTAGAAAAATTAGGAGTAATATAGAATTTAATTCCTTACGTGCCAGCATGAATAAATCACTGTGTTTTTCTGGTGTAATGCACAATTGTTTCAGCCAGTACAAGCAAGCTACCCTGCTAGTCCAGAACAATTTAGCTCAGCATGTTAAGGTGACATGTAATCACCTATCTGCTACAGAAACTGTCGGAGGAAAACCTCGACCCCTTGCAGTCAACAGCAAAACTTGCACTGACTTTATGAGGGCCAGAATTTCCATCTATATGTGTAAGCAAAGGAGAGGGGAGGAAATAGGGCCATGTCTCACTGAACTTTGTTGTGATCTGTGTGTATAAGGTCAGATTCTCATCTGGGATAAATTACTGAAGGCAGGGCCTGTATTTTTTTTTTAAAGATTAAATGGAGATTGAAAGTCAGAGATGAGCAGCGGGAAGGCTCAGCCCAGTAATGGGATGTCACAGAAAACAGAGCAAAATGTAAGGTCACAAAAGAGGGTAGCACTCTGTTGACTCCTAGATTTAAACCAAAATTATTTCTGTATGAAAAGACAAGGCCTTGAACTGTGTGGGGTTGAATTGGCCATATGGTTCTGAAACACTTTTCTTACTATTCTTTTAGAGTACTTAGTCCACAGGGAGTGGTGGGTGAAAAGAAAAAAGGGGGGAAATGTGGATGTTTGGAAGCATCTGGAATAGCCAACTATGCTGACCATACCCAGCCATGCCATTAAACCTCACAACTGTTGATTAGTAATTCATCAGAAAGTGTGTATGTGCAAGCTGTGGAAAACAAGGTAATGCAGTCTAGGTAAAGGAAAACTTTCTTTTGCCTGTGTGGATAGGTCTAACGAGTGGAACTGCTTAAACAGATGTGCACACAAAAAGAGGCCTTGTAATAAATTACAACAATGGTAGAACGGATATAATCAACAAGTAAACTAATGGAAACAGCATTAGAAATTGAGATGGTAGTGTTACACTGCACAGAACTTGCTTGATTCCATGTTGTATCCCATCTTAAAAAGAAACCAAAAAACCAACCCCCCCCAAAAAAAAAAAGAGAAAAAAGGGATTAAAAACCCCACATCTATGCAAGCTTCTCCCAATCTGAAAGTTGCATGACAATAAGTTAATAGAATAACAACAGGTTAAAAAGAAAAGCAAACTATGCAAACTATGTGGATGCAAGTACTATGAGCTACTTATAGCATTTCTTTTTTTGGTTGGCATGTTCATGTTCATGGTAAGACTATAAATTGAAAACAAAATTATTTCATCAAACTCCATGGGATTTACTTAGAGAGGTGGTAAACATTATCTTTTGTTTAGAAAACATGTATTTTATTTCCCCTTTCAATATGCATTTTGTTTCCCTTTTAAATGAGAACTGATTTATTCAAGTCTCCTTTACTATCCCCGTTACATGCACAATATAGTATTTCCAGAGTAAATGGTAACAAATCATTTTAATCCTATAATCAATAAATGAATTATATAAAGGCCTTAGTGCAGATGAACCTAACTAATAGTCTGCTGACATCCTTCTGATTATACACTGGCAGAAAGGTGTTAATTTCTGTAACACTTCAACAGACATCCAAACTCTTTTGTCAGAGAGGTTGGACAGTGATGGAGGAGGAGTACACTTAACTGTAATTTTTGTAGTAATTCATGGGAAGCCTCATTGACATGTGCTAATGGCACTTGATTGCCCTCAAGATGTTTTCACAACAGAACTCTGCGAGTGCCACATCAAGGTTTGCTCAGTCAAATAGTTTTTTCTCCTTGCATCTAGATAATTTGTGACCACAGGCAAACTTTTGAAAATCCAAGGTGGTTTGCAACACTCCATTGGGGTGAATCTGTCATCAGCCGGCTGGTACAGATCGGTGCACTAATGAAGAGCAAGCTCTTTGGGTTTTTTGTCATTTCTGCGCAAGCAATCCATTTTGTTTCTCCTCAGTGGCAGGGTATGTTATACATCTCATCCTGTATAATCTGACTTACATTATAATTTGATTCATACACAGCCTTTCCACAGAGATTAATTAGCAGCACGCTTGAAGTTTGCAAGTGAAAATATGATAATTAGTTTTCTTGGAACGTTAACATTTCAACACTTCAGGTTCTCTCCATCTTTGTCTTCAATGAAGCTGCAGTAAACGAGCACTATTTCTCTTCTAAATCAGACTCTTGTGAGGTTTGAAATACAGACATTTTCATCAAGCTGGATAATTTCCATAGAAAATTTACTAGCTCATGAAATATTGCAGGAGTAATTCATACAATGACTCCCTCCTCCCCTTGGTAGGTTGAAGTATGATGTGAGCAGTTCTGAAAACCCTCAGGACAGTCACTTATTTAACAATGGTGATTCCTACACTTTTTGTAACAAAAATCAGCTGACTCTTCATTTTTTGCACAAAACAGAATTAGCCAATAGGTCTTATGCACAAAACAGAATTAGCCAATAGGCCAATATGGTTGTCAGGTAGTGCCGTAAACACGATTACATTAGTGCTGTAAACAAGTTTACTCCCTGCACTCATTTGTTCTCTTGGAGTGTTTAATACAGGTAACTCATTTGGCACATACAAGATCTCAAGACCAGTAACTTAGCAGGATTCTGAAAAGAATTAGCAATATATCTGAATAATGAGAACATTCAATGTTACAATAGTGAGTAAAAATGTTATATAAAATATCAACACTCATGATTTAAAGACATAATTGCTAACATATGGGGCTTAAGAAGAAACTCACATTATGGAAAAATTATTGTGTTGTTGTCCATTATGGGTTGGTGTAGCTGTTTAAAAACTAGTATTTGTTTTATCTGTTAATTGATATATTGTTTATATCTGATTTATCCTCCTCAGTGTTAAACCAATTTCTTTTGTTCCAAGGATATGGTTTTAAAAGATCTCAGTCTTCTCTAATTACTAAATTCTCTAATTAAGATGTAATTCATCTTATTACAACTCTGGCATCAGACATCCTCTGAGCTTGGGCAGGGTACTGTCAATGCCCATTGACTTAGTCAGGTTAGGGATAAGTGAAATTCTTAACCATGGTAGCACCTAAATTACCATGTGGGTGTGAGCTTGCATACGCAAATGCATGAAGTTCATGTATCAATTGTGTACATAACTGCAAGCATGGTTTTGCAGTTATCACACCACAAGGGCTCTTTATTTCTTCTTGTAAAGGAAATTAAATTTACTACCGTTTTGTGATTGTCACATGTAAGGCTGCTGACAAAGACTGAATTATTTTAGATGCATTAGAGAACACTTAAGCAATGTTACAAAACTGAAGCCTCAGTAGCTTGCTTTCTAGTAATGACCTTTAAATATTCTGGGAACTAATGATATTTAAATGTAAAATTCCACACACTGACAGCAGAGACTACTGAAGACACCTGCACAGGGCAGAGCAAAATCTTTTTGCCCACTGAATGGGGCTGGTGGCATATAGAAAGCCACGGTCTGGCTGTGTGTAACAGTTCCAGGAGACTTAATGGGGCGGCTGAGGTTTTGCCTACGCAGCGAGTTTAGCAAAGATACACACTTGATCTCAAGCCCAAACAGGTCCATTCTGTTTTCTGTCTTAACCTGAGCTCAGAAGGCAAAGTAAACTGTGCCTGAGCCTACAGGTGAGTTTTGTCTTAGCTAAAGCCAAGTGCAAGCAGAATGAATGTAGGTCATAGCAGTCAGCAAGGATACCTGTCCTTCCTGCTATAGATATGCTAAAACCTGTGGTCTCAGTGGGCTACAAACCCCAGCTCTGGCACAAGATTTGAAATAGCTACCCTTTGAAGCTTAGAAATATAGGGGAAGGATTAGACTTCCTCTGCTGAAGCCTGAAAGCACTGTCCAGAGCTTATATGCTGAAGTTTCCTGAAGGGGGTCACGATTTTCACCCTGACATGTTTGTCAGGGCGCAAATGTGCTCTCACACCATGCTTCCCATCTACATCATTTTTCCTATCTTAGCAATAATCAGGGCATCTAAACCAACAGTAATTTCCTGGGTCTGTCTGAAACCTGGTGTGAGCGTCTCTGAGGCCGGCCAGTGAGACTTTGTTGTTGCACAGAGCCTTGTTTTCTCCTGATTGACAAAAGGGGAGAGGAAGACATGCCCCAGGGAGGTGAGGTTGTAAGGAATTCCTTCCAACAACAAAAAAGAGAAGGAGGCAAATTGACTGTTTTATTAGGAACATGATCTGTACTGTTTTTCATCTGGAGAGGGGATTGTTGCATGCTGATGAATACGGGTATCGTATCACAAGAGTGCTAAAATGCCCCTGAGCGAGTTTGTTCCTTCAGCTCTCCTTCAGCAGCTCCTGCTATCCCAGCCACTGACCTGTGAAATGTGGTCGCGTGCTCTGGATTTTTCCTGTATTTTGAAAGCTGTTCTTTTCATCTTGCAAATATTAGCCTAAACAGTTAAATGGGAGTTGCATTTGCAAGGGTTTGTGTATTAATATTAATGGAAAATCTGACAGGTGGGGTGGCCAGAGAGGAATAATCATGCCATTCAGGTGACATGTAAGTACACCAGGTTTTACATATTTATTGCTTTGAAACTTAGTTTTGTCCAAAACAGAACAGACTTTTAAAACTCCACATTTTTTGAATAAAATACTACCATTCTGGAGAGGAATATCAAGAAATGATCAAGAGAAAAAGTTGGCAGATCCTAACTCTGGCATGCTCTGATGAAGATGAAGCAAAACTTTGAGCTTCACAACACCTTGATCGTAATGGGCACTGTTCAGACAATCTACTTTCCACATGAATCCTAGGGCCTCCTCTCCTGTTGGCTTTGAATACTTCTCACTGTTCCTAACCTAAGGCTGAGGGATCACCTCGACAGTTCTTCTGAGGTGTTTGCTCCCCCACTGACTGGGTGCAGGGACTTACTTGCACATCAGGCTCCCTGATTATAGCCCTAAAGTGCATAATATACCCAGCAACTAGGATTAGCATATTGATATAACATTTCTGTGCTACGGTCAGGCACTAGGACTGAATTCCTGTTTCCTCAAAATGAGAGAGGAAAAGGGAAAGGGCAAAGCCAGGCAGTGCCTTAGGCAGCTGCGCTCCTTCTGAACCCTGCCTAGACTACAGCAGTGGGAGCAGCTCATCTGGTTTTGCAGGGCATTTGTCTGGCTAGAGTAACCATGAAAGGTTATTTAAAAATAGGAAAATTGCACCTGGTCATTTAAAACATTTCAGAAGGGGTTGTTGCGCCTGTCAGACGAACGGCCATTGAAATTGGCATGTTGGCCATGACATGAGTAATTCTTCAATGAATCAGTCTTTTTGCATAGAAAATTATCCCATCAGAAACACCCTGAGTAGCGCTAGCCTGCAGGCTTGAAGCTTAAGCTCAGTCACAGCATAAAAACCTCCCCAGCCTTGTTTTCTTTTGCAGCTGAGATTACCCATTTAGAACTCGTAACTTAGACTTTTCTCAGATAAACCCCCTTTTGTATTAATGAGTCTTGCCTGAGAGAGCAAGCCTGCCAACTGGATCCTTACCTTACTAGTTCACAAAGAAGGATGCTTATTTTAGCCTTATTGAACACACTTGGGCTATGCACTGCCATTTAACAAGTGGGAAATAATGCAGTAACGGTAGAAAGCTGGTTTCTGTCTCTTTCAAAGTCAATGTAGGCAGAGAAAAAAACATACACGGTAGTGCCTTGTTAAGCTTTTTAGGATTACTCTTCTCTTTACCTTGATTGTTTCCTCTTTGCTGAAGTCTGATGGGGTTCAAATAAACTGCAGGCTTGTGAACCTGGGAGCCTAAGCCCTCCTGCTGCTAGGGAAAGGTTTATAGACTAGTTCCTTTCATTATCGCTTTATAAATGGCATTGTTTGAAGCAGTGTGTACAGCAGCTTGAATAACAACTTGGAGGATGTTAGTTAATTTGCTGTTTGAGAACTCGTGTCTTTTCAAGTGGTTTTTGTGGGATTCAGGTAATTGTTAGTATTTGAGACAGATGGGAAATATTTTATCAACAGAATTATCCCACCTCATGCTTAAGTCTGGGCAGCATCCATTGGATGTATGCAGGCCTTCAGGGCTACAGATAGCAGAGGGTGCCTTTGGCTCAGTAGGTAGGCGTGATGCTGACGTAAGCCCTGCATAATTCATCTGGCCCTTCCACAGGATGAGGGAGCCAGAACCTCCATCAGCATGCAGCAGACCTCTGTGGATCACTCCTCCCTTCAAAGAGCAGTGCCAGGATTGGAGCAATGTATTTGTATACAGCCTGGTTCAGCCTCAACGCCCTCCTTGATGGGGTGATCTTCTGTTGTTTGGTATTGTCAGCATCCCCCCTTTCAGAATATCTGAGTCTGTGGTGTCCACAACACCAAACTGCTTGTTGCAGTGACACAGAAAGAGATCTTTGGAATGGGAAAGTTCTGGGATGTCTGACTTTAAAAGTGCCTTCTCAAAAGCTCTGCTCTTTCTGTCATAGCCCCATTCATTCTTGTTTTCTTCCACTCCAAACTTCACAGAATCATAGAATCAAAGAATATGCTGATTTGGAAAGGACCCACAAGGATCGAGTCCAACTCCTGAACCTGCACAGAACAGCCCCAAGATTCACACCACGTGCCCGAGAGCACAAATCTTCTTCAACTCTGTCAGCCTTGGTGCTGTGACCACGTCCCTGGGGAGCCTGTTCCCATACCAAACCACCCTCTGGGAGAAGAACCTTTTTCTAATATCCAAACTAAACCTCTTTTGACAAAACTTCAGGCCATTCCTCCATGTCCTGTCACTGGGCACCACAGAGAAGGGATCAGTGCCTGCCCCACCTCTTCCCCTTACAAGGAAGTTGTAGACCTCAATGAGGTCTCCCCTCAGCCTCCCCTTCTCCAGGCTGAACAGAACAAATGACCTCAGCCACTCCTCATATGGCTTCCCCTCAAGGCCCTTCATCATCTTCCTCATCCTGCTTTGGACACTCTTTAAGAGCTTAATATCTTTCTTATATTGCAGTGCCCAAAAGTGCACACAGGACTCGAGGTGAGGCCACCTCAGTGCAGAGCAGAGCGGGATAATCCTCTCCCTTGACTGGCTGGCCATGCTGTGCCTGATGCTCCCCAGGACACGGTTGGCTAACCTAGGGTCTTCTTTCTCGGTACCATGGCTTCCTTGTCCTTGCCTGACCATTTCTGCCATCTCTTAGCCCCCCCACCTCTGTGACAAGTAGGGGGCAGGATAACCTTTCTGTTCTCACCTGAACAAGTGAGTCCTGACCACTGCCAGCTCAGCACGGGTGTGCAGAGGAGGGCAATTTCAGGATTTGAGAAACATTCTTCAAAGAAAATAGATGTGCAACCAAATATCTGAAGGATGGTGAGCACCCACCATGGCACAGGCATACCGCTCATCAGAAAAGCACTGAAAGTTTTCATGATGTCTTTAAACTGACCAGATGACCCGCCAGTGACTGAGAGGGTGTTTTAGCCTGCATGGGGAGAGCAGAAACCTATTGCAGAGCTTCCCAGCAGGTTGAAATGGTCCCTTTTCATCACTGTTCATCACTCTTCATCTAAGGACAGAGATCCTTAGCTGAGCTGGGTCAGGGACCAAGGTGCCATGGCTCCCTGTACGGAATGTTTCATGGCTGGAGAACCCTGGACCACGGAGGCTTTTACAAAGAAACTCGAGGCACGCAGTTAGATGTTGTACAGAGCGACTAAAAGAAAAGGAGGCCCAGCAATAGTAAAGTATCCAAAATATTTTCTTGATCAGTTTTTGCAAGTAAAAGTATAAACACATGTGCATGAGTAAGAATGATATGACAACGGATTATGACTGTTTTTGAGTCTTTACCCTCAATTTCCTCTTGCTGCATTTACACTCTGAAAAGCATGCCTGTGGACCAGGATTCATATCACTCATATACATCCACCCTGAGAAGCTATAAACAGATTTTAGACATTATAAGAGCAGTTTTTGCATTGATTTCAATGTCTCATTGGTGTTAATTTATTTGTACATGATATTAAATACTAGAAATCAACCCTTTGGGTAGCTTCCAAGTAAGTACTTTGTGATGAAAACTAAAGGCAAATGGAATGGACTTTTGGTGGGACAGGGAGGGGGGAGAAAAAAACAAAAATGGCAAATAAGAAACAAAACACCTCGAAACTAAATCACAACACTGGCATCTTTTCGTAAATACAAAATTCTTCTGCTGTGTTTACACTCCAAATGCTGGGGTACTAGAGAGGGTAAGCGATCAAAAGTGAGGCAGTACTTCCATCATTATTATTTACTATAAATGCCTGTTGAATTTTTACTTATTGTCCAAGCTGAATGCAAAACACCATAAAAATATGTAAGTCAGATTTGCCAGAAAATAAAGACACCTTTGCTTTTGCACTGGTGGTGGTCCAAGTAGTCTGTTGTAAGAGTCTGGGGTCTGACTCTTGTTTATGCTGTTCTGGCATCTTGACAAAGCTGTAGCTTGGGCATAATGGTGCACCAGAGCTGTGTGAAAAGGCCTGAGTAGTGTACAAAGAGACAGGGATTTATGATTCTCAAACCTGACAGTGCCCTTTAAGCTAACCGTGGAGGAACTCTGCTTGGTCTGCCATATATTGCCTCATCTCTGGCCAGTAAGGGTTACTATTGTCATTTGTTGAATGTGTGATAGGATTTAGAGATGGATTAAGCTAAATGTTTTGGCTTTAAAAGTTCGTTTTGTTTTGTTTTGTTTTTCTTTAGTTCCATGGAACAAGCCTCTTTTCTGCCTGCACAAGAAAGGTTGAACAGTTTAAACAAAACCTAATGAAAATTCTTGAATAAGGCAAAGATACTGCAATTCAAATATGTTCATTCTGTTTTCATGGTGATGTGGCATCATCATGACTAGAGTTTGTTGTTTGTTTTTCTGATTGATGTGTAGCCAGGCAGAGATTCTAACTTAAAAGCTTAGCATTCAGACTCTCAGCCCAGGCTTTTTTTGGAGAATCATTATCACTGCAATTGAGCAAAGAGATGTTTTATGGAATAAACAAACCAACAAAAATAAACAGAGAGCTCACTGTATTTTTTTCATGTTTGCAATCCCGTGACATTTTGTTTTTCATATCTGTATTAAGCATGTGATGTTGAAAGTTACCATAGGTCATAGACTTTTGCTTATTTCCTGAAGGATTCTAATACTCCATTTCCATAAGGGAAAAAAAAAAAGCTAAAAGCTGTTTTAGACAGAGCACAAACAACCATTTTCATAACTTCCCTAAATTCAGAGAAATAATGATACAATCAACTAGGATATGTCTTCAGTGGATTACTAAAGCATATTTACTATCACCGTAATCCTGTTCTAATGCAGTTCTTTCAACTGAAAGTTTCCTGCTCTAGTCTGGGCTGAATTTTGCTCACTCTAGAACTTCACTGTGTCTGGGGAAGAGAGAGAAGGGATATTTCTTCATTGTAAAGATCATGTACACACACATTATTCACTTGTGCCAGGAAGCTGATCCCTCTGCTCTGAGTTCCTGCTGCCTTGCCATCACCCACAGTACCTTTTCTGATCCTTTCACTGCAAGGAGCTAGACTGGCAAGGTGCTGTCACCTGTGCCTGCTACATGATTTGTCCGATCAGACATGATTCCCGTATCTGTGCCTCTGTTACCTCTGGAAGGCATTTTCATCTTGCACACAGTCCGGGGACTTGTTGCATTTCAACTGAAACAATCACAGAAAATACAAACCAGGACCATATCACTGCACTGTGTTATTCAAATGAGGTCAAATTACCCCCACTGATGTAAGCAGGGTTGCCAAGGTCTAAACGAAGACACAACTTGGCCAAAGGTCTGTTTCTAATGTGAGGTTTGAAGGCTGGTAGGTCTTGCGTCTAATATCAAACAGCTGCAAGTCAGTACCAGCTCCATTGAAAAATACACATGCATTTCCAAAAAGCCTTCCCCAAACAAAAACATAAAAGCCAACAACCCTGATTCTTGAATTATTATTTAAACTTTGCCAGCGTTAAACTGAAACTATGATTTCTCATTGTTTGCCTACTATTTTAGTTTGAGTTCCCTGTATGAGACTATTTTGGTGCATTAAAGCATGCTAAAATATTTCAGTATAATGCTCATACTGCTTCTCCTCCCTGCTCCCACACACACACACACACACACACCCCCCCCAAGGCCCTTTACAAAAGTGCAAGCCCAGCTCTTGTATAGTTTGCACCCCTGTAGATCTGTGGCAGCTTCTCTTAATTTGCATTTAACAGCAGAAAGCAAACTCAGGATGTGAATTTAGTGTACTGTTAGCATGAGCAAGGAGAGAGCTCATTTATTAATCCTTAGTTTCATTTTGCAGTGCAGCTTTTGGTGTCCTAAGATTACACGAGAAGACACTGTTATAACTATAATCACTCAGGAACTCAACTACAGACATATATAATAAATGAATATATTGCTCAGAAATTGTTAATGGCCAGCAAAGTATTCTTTTTCTGAATTACTGGCAACTTTCAAAACTGCATGTGTCATATTATCATGTACTATACATTAAGTGTTGGTCATGTAAGTCAGATCTGCCCTATGGGTATTTTAAATTGCAAACATAACTTTTTGAAACTCTATTGCAATGTTTTTTATTTGGCTTGGTTTCTAAATCAACATAGTTTGTTCATACCACTTCAATTGCTTTTTCCTTATTCTTTGCCACTTCAAAATCCTTTATCTGAACAAGATACAAAGATCAAGTAATTTGTTAGGTAGCTGAGCATCTAATGCTGTCTAAACTCTCTATAAAATTTGTAGTAAATTTATGGTATGTACCATTTCTTTTTCACATATGTAACCACTATAGAAGCAGAACTTAAAACAGCATAGAAGTTAGCCATGAAAGAAGCATGTTCTTTTTTTTTTTTCCATCAGGTATTGGCAATAATAAACTTAAAACATTAAAGATAATAATGATCTCAAAACATTTGAGTTTAGGCATCTTTCTTCTGCTGTACAGCTGTAGTTTTATAGTTCACCTGATATCCTCCTGCTGTATAACATAGCTCTTAGTTTGGATATAGTCTCTTGTACAACATCTTTGAGGTTTCAACCCACTGCAAGTCTTCCCTCCTGCCTGAGACCAACTGGACTGTAACAATGCCCAATGCCTATTTTGGTTTCTTTTTCCTTCCCACATAGTGGCTGACTCTATAAGCAGTCTTGACATTTCCAAACCACCAACAGGAATGTGAGGACATGCAGTTGCATGGTGCACCAGAACCTATTTGAGTTGCTTCTCCCTTGGATACTATCTGTTCAGGAACTTTTAAGAACATTTTAGGAAGTAATTCTTTACTGTGAGGATGGCGAGGCACTGGCACAGGTTGCCCAGAGAAGTTGTGGAGGCTCCATCCCTGGAAGTGTTCAGGGACAGGTTGGATGGGGCTTTGACAAATCTGGTAAAGTGGAAGGTGTCCCTGTCCATGGCAGGGGGATTTGAACTAGGTAACCTTTAAGGTCCCTTCCAACCCAAACCATTCTGTGATTCTGTGGTTTTTCTTTTGTCATCTTCCTAAGTACAAAAAGCAGAAGATACTGATGTGCAGATGAAAAACTTAAAGGGAAATAGATGAAATTATCTCTGAGAGTTACAGGTGGATAAATGGATCAGTAAAGAGTCATATATTACATGTGTAATATATCTGTGAGATATGAACAAACCATGAGGAAAACACAAGTCTAGAAAATGGAACTGCAACATCTCAAGGCAGAGAAGATGAAAGTAATTCTTCCAGCCATTCTATTTCAAGGAATTATTGTATATATAAATCCATTTACACTGGAAGTTGGAGAGGCCATATGTTTCACAAATATTAGTGTTATCCCAGGAAACAGAAATGGGATTATGAAATTGGTTATTAAACATCACACTTTAGGGTTTAAGATAGCTCAGGTTCCAAGGGACCACACACGATCTAATTCTGGGAGTCAAATTAGCATTCTGTTGAAATGGCTTTTGCCAGACAGGACACTATAGCACTTTGTGGTAATATGTTTATCCCTTGCTTTCCCCACCCCATACTGTTCCCCATGCTTTCCCTTGTCCCCAGCCCTGGCCGCTCCCTGGGGTTCTCCCTATTGGTTCCTGTACGCCAACCCCGCCCTTGTACCGCCCCTGCGATCTGGAAAACCCCCCTGCATTTGGGCCACGGAGTCTCTCTGCCTCTGGGGGTCGCTGGGTCGAGATGTGACCATTAAAGATCCTCTGAAACCCTCGTGGGGCGTGACCCTTCTCGCCTCCTTCGCCATCCCTGTGTTGTAAGGCTGACAGCTGAGAGAGCACGAGTGCGGGGCCGTCCGGCAGGGACTGCGGCAGGACAGAATGGCTGTCCTGCCCTAGGAAGCCCCGCTGCGCTCCCAGGGAAGGCTGCAGCGGCTAAGCTACACCTAGCCTTCTACAACAGCACTTGGCTGCTTTAAGCGACATCCAGAAGAACAAACCTTATTGTCATCAGTCCGTGTCAAATTCAAGATTTCTTTGCAGCAGAGGTAAAATGGGATGCTGCTACCACAGGGACAGGGTGGTTTCGGCTGCTGCATCACAGTTATGATGGAGACTCCCAAGCTACCTCTGGTCTTGCTGTCTCTAGAGGAGCAGTCCAGTACAGGGATCTTCCCTGGCTGCAATAGAAGGCATCAATCTGGCTGCTGGGGCACTGCTGCAGGCAGAAGAGATGGAGAAGAAAAACTCATGTCCCAGGCATCTGCCTGCTTTAGTTATGCCTGGAGCTGGTCCTGCTTCAAGAAAGCAAATAGTCTGGGCAAACAGAAGAGTGCTTTAATGGGTGATTGCATACTTACATAGCCTGATCTTTAATTTGTAATCTTAACTGGAAATGCAAGCTACAGGTGGCTGGAAACTGCTTAAATAAGAGGCAAGTCAAGCAAGACTGCTGATCCTCTTGCAATAGTGAGAAATGAGTCCTTAATAAGAAAAAAAAAAAAATGTAAATACCCTTTCCCAGATTAACTCCCAGGAAAGGTCTCAAAATAGTTTTTTCATTATTTTTTCTAAAAATAAATTCTAACTTGAGAAAAAGATGGAGCATCCCCATTTTCTATGTGCTAAGACTTTGGAAGTCAACAGCCTTTTGGAAGTATTTCCCTAAAACCAAACCATCAAAATGTGCTTGAAGTAAAAAATATGCTGAGTGTTTTCTGATTTACTTTGAATGGGGTTCAGCCATAACCATACAAGATCCCCATTCCACATATTGAGAAAGGGAACCAGCAAAGAGCTGAGAAATGGTGTTCTGATTGGAAACTCACACTTCTACAAGTACCAAAAAACTCGTGTGAAGAGTTAAATCAATCTAAAGCAATTTCAGTACACAGAAACCAGCTCTTGGTGCTTTCGGTCCTCGAGAAGAATCAGCCAAGTTTTTGTTAACTCTGCCAACTTCAGAAGGCATTACACTACTCTTGGGTGCACTTGCCCCTTTTCTTCTTGAATAAGACACTAATTTGATTGATGTTTTTCTGTGCTTAGCATTCTGTGGATTGATATGTTTTTCTGTGAGGATGGGGAAATGTTCTGGTTGCAGTTAAGTAACATAAAAGGTATGGGCATGATACATTCCTGTGCTGCTGTCCCTTAGTCTAATTTTACTTGATCAAAGTAGCTACACCAGCATAAAAGCACCAGAGATGCAGTGAATCAAGCACACATGCAAAGCAGAAAACATATTTTTAATGAGATATCAAATTACTTCAGCGTATTATCTAAACTATGATACAGTGTATGTTTTCCACTGAAATTTAAGGTTTATATAATGTGATACAAATCCCACTGTAAGAGGCATAAAATTTACTTAGAACAAATGGTGAAAAGACATTAGATCTACATTTTTAAAGATCTATCGTTAATTTTACTAATAATGTTCTCAAAATTTGCCCTTTTGAAAGTAAATGTGTCAGTTGTAGATGCTATTTTTTGTATTCCATGTAGCATAAGCTCAGTCAGCTTTACTCAGACCACAGTAATTTTCAATGTTCACCTTTCTTTGTATCTTCACTATGTAACAAAAATCTAGTATAAAATAGGCACATATCTCATTAGTTCTGTGAGTGGATAAGAAACCTGTCCTATGTTAAGCTACCAAAATTGAAGCAAAATCATTAGGGAGTAAAGAGTCATCTTCCTGCTCAGTATCCATTGTCTGATGTAATGAACTGACATTCTGCTTACATTCCTTACGTGATTTGTGGAAGGAGTTGCTCTCCAAGCAGAGCAAAAAAGATACTTGTATAAAACTTTGTTAAAATTTAGACTTTCAGTTTTTTTCTTTTGCCAACCCAACAGCCTGCAGTTTTGTCTCCTTGATACTGCAATCGTATCCAGATTGAGCTTCCTTTTTAATATATTAATTGAGACTGAGTAATTTATTTGGGTTTGTTTTCCATACTGTACCATTTGTAACTTGTGATACACCTCTTGTGGTAATATATGAGTGAACTACAAGGTGCTTTCACATCGGAAAGAGCTATTACCTCCCCCAGTTGTGGACTGAGGGCTCAAGTTATGCCCTCCCTGTCTGTGCCTTTCCCGGGGCTCTCTTCCCTTGTCCCACGTGTAAGCACTGCTTGGCACTGCTCCCAGGGGATTTCATCTGGCCTACAGCCTCGCTGCTGTGAGTGCCTCAATGACCCCCAGGAGAGAGGACAGCATGCAGTCCTTCTCTGCAAGTGGGAGAAGTGGCATTGTCCTCCTTCCAGAAAACATGGTCACCAAGAGAGAAGTTGTGGGAAGAAAATGGGGGAGTGACTGTTTCTGAAACTTATTAACATGCTATGTTCAGGCAACATACTTTTTATTATAACTAGATCTTACTATGAGTAATATTTCCTAATTAACCACAGGGATTCATGAGCTTTGCAGACTGAAAGACTGAGCGTAGGAAATGTCCCATGTCTGTTTTTAATCAAATTTATGTCCTTATGAATTGCTTGCTTTTGCAAAAAGTTTCAGGAGTAGCTAGTCTGAGGAATTACCCAGGGGGTGTAAAGAGACTTCCAGTTACATACTTGAAACATCTCTGGAGCCATACATGTGTTAGTTGGAAAAGAATTATCTCTACAGAACTAGAGCACACTTCTGAGTGGACATGGGAATGGTGGATGATCTCATTACCTCTATCCTCCCTAGATCTATTCTAAAGCCTTTCAAGTTCATTGGGGACTGTCTTTCCAGTCCATATAGACCCTGGTGTGTTATGAATCTGGAAACTGAACTTTTGCACACGGATGTGGACGGACTTGCAGTAATGGAAACCTTCAGCTCTTGAAAAAGGTTGGGTTTTTTTAAGTATTCCCTTATGGAAAATACTTTTTCAGGCTGATTTTGACTGTGCAGACACAGACACACCCCAGTGAAGGACAGGGGGGCTGTCAGCATATGTTGTGTGTTAAAAATGTGACAGCAATAGCTGTGTAGATAAGTACGGGGGGAACCTGTGTGCTCATACCGATGGCAGTATCAAAGAGGGAAGAAGAAGAAATTGGAGCATAGCTACCAAATTTACCCTGGGTCACATTGGGGCTATGTGTCACTCAACATCACAGCCCTATACAAGACAAAAAAAGGCAGCCTTTAGCAGAGCTAATGCACAAGAAGGTGTGACTGGAGTACACATTTTAGCATCTTTCTTTTTCATGGCAAATTTCTGTAAAGAAACATGTTACAGCTAGGAGATGTATAATGTTTTTCTGGCTTGTGGCTATTCTCCAGCCAGGAATATACTGTTTGTGAAAATTAGGGAGTGTCTACTTCAGATAAAATTATAGTAATCAAAAACTTTCAGAAATTTGTGCTGGATTTTTTCTTCTCAAAACCCAACCAAAACAAGAAAAAAAAAAACCATAAACAACCTAGAAAAAAGATTTTTTTCTTGCTTACTTCTATCTGGGCATGAACTAGTGATCCAAGTGCACTGTTGTGATCCTGTTCTGGAGTCACCGATGGCACCAGAGGTCAAAGTGTCTATGTTTATGAGGCTGTGCCAGTGCACCAGTGTTGTGAGGAGCTCTGTGTAGTGGGCACCTGCTGAGCCAAAGATTTGAGATGAATAGCACCCATATTGATTTGCCTATAATGGAGTGGAAAAGAAAAATGTCCAGGTTTTGTTGCAGGTATTTTCATGGGGTATTAAATTGGTGGATTAGTTGCAAACAGCAGTACTGATAAAGTCTCCTGTCCATCTTGATGGTTGGGCCTTTCTATTAAAATGACACATAAATAACCTATTATGTCCCCCACCCATGGAAATTCAAATGCACCTGTCAACTTGATAAAGCACTTGCCTGGAGGGAAGCATTGTTTACATTTTCACTCCATTCTTCAGAAAAAGTGAGATTCTAATTATTTTTCCCACTGTAAATTAATGCTGACTATGATGGTTAGCATATCTCTGTATTGTTATATCTATGCAAAAGTTAAATAATAGAACTGATCCATCATGTATTATGCAATGTGCATTTTTATGACAGGCTTCCCTCTGATCTTATTATGCCTTTCTTCACAAATACTTACTTTTTTTTTTTTTTTCCTGGCAGCTGGGGGAATCTTTGTTGACTGCTGGTTCAGAAGTTGAAATCTGTCCTGTGTGAAAAGAAAAATGCAATTTACATGTTTATCGGATGCTGAACTCTGCTATCTTCCTAGAAGGAAAAAATAAGGATATAAGAGTATACTCCGTTAATAATAAGCTTCATTATAGTAGACAATTGGTCACAGTAGACTAAACCATTTTTCTACAAACCAAGCACATCAAATTCAGTAATACACAATTGTTTCTGGATAACTCAGACAGTAACTTCTAATTCAGGAAAAGTAAACTAGTTAAGGTAAAATCAAATGCAAACAGAATCTTTCTTGCATGCATAAAATCATGCCACATCTTTGCACAAAACTTTAAGCTGTACCATAAACCATTTCTTAGGGTTCCTAGCAGTAATTTTTGCTTTGTTTGTAATTTTTTTTTTTTTTTTTTACATTTCATGGTTTCTGCTTGAACTGAAGACAAAACTGCTGAAATACCACAAAGGGGCCATTTTTGCAATAGTATGCTACAAGTGGAAAATATTATTGTGAGAAGAATTCTTGCTATCTGGTTTCTTAACAGAAGCAGGGAAGAAGACATTGCTGAGAGGCTCTTGGTACACTCAGAGAGCCCTGGGAGACAGCCTGATCTTGCAAGTCACTTTTGCAAGTTTTGCAGACCCAGCTGGTTTGCATACCCTGTTGAAGGCTCATGCAAACTGCCCTGAACCTTTGACTCTTTGTCTCTACTTGCTACAGTGGATTTACATTCCTAGATTTCTAGAGAAGCATCAGTGCCAGGCATGGTTAAACTGTTTGCAAGAGCCAAAAATAAAACCCTGGCACAGGAAAAAGAAGGAGTAAACTGACAACAAGGAAGTACCCTCACAATTGAGGCACTTTTGGTTTGGTTTCTGGTGAGGTTGCAGTTGGGATGCTGGCCCTGTGGAGGTGGAAAAAACACCCTTGGGGTGAAGATGGCAGAGGGAATGAGATGAGAATGGAGAATGTCAGCCTTGATCACAAAGGAATACCCAAACCTCTGCCATCCTCATTTTCTTTCTTCCCTTCTTTTCTGTAATGAAACCAGCATTTGCTTTAACACCACGGCTTACACAAATATGTCAGGCCCTTCCACTACTCTCCACCCTGCCAGGGAGGTGTCTGTGAAAGCTTTTTCTTTCAGTCCTTCCTCCATGGCCTGTTTCTGCAGTGATGTCTGCAAGAAAGCATCTGATTGCTGGTGATTATTTGGAAAATCAGATGAGATAATTTAAGGACAGTGAAAGCAAATAGCCACATAAATGTCCTCTGATCTCAACACAGGCTGTTTACTCCTTGATCTGCAGGCAGACCATTTCTACCTGTCTCTACAGCTGCTGGAGCAATGGGGCTGCAGTGTGAGTGAGAGATTCTAGATACTTTCTGTGGTAAATGTTTGCTAATAATTAACATCTGTGCTGGAGTAGTCAGTATGCTTATTAGGGTTACTGAAAGATCAGAGCAAAATTACGGTATTTCTAAAAGAGGACAACCACCCTTCACAGATGTTCACATATGTTTTACTAAAAGTGTTTAAATTTGCTTTTCTCTTCCACCTTCATTTTCCTAACCCCCTTCCATCTGCTTGAAAAGAAACAAGGGGTCTAAACAGGCAAACTAGGAAAATTTTGATTCTTAGTAAAACCTTACAGCAGTTTTGCTATTGTTTGAATAAAAGAAAGAAAAATAGAAATTAAAATTTAGACTTGGTCGGACACCCAACAAAAGACACCTTCCACAAGAGCACCATTCACACAATGCTCAGCCCCACTAGCACAAGGACACACTATTCCACTGCCTGCACAGCAGGAAGTTTTCTGAAGCTGAAGAAGATGCAACTAGGAGCCACTAGTCCAATGTATTTTAGTTTTAAGTTGTCAGCTGACTTACTGTCCATGTAATGATCCGGGTTTAAAAATGTTATTTAGCTGCCAGGAACAGATCTGTCCATCCGATGCAAGTCACAGGTGAATAAAAGCCTGTCTCATTCCCAGACATACATCTTGAATGCACATGGTCTTGGACAAATTGAATGAAATCTGTGAACACAGACTTGTTTCTTTTAACTGTCTTTTCTCTGCTTTTAATCAGTTCCAAACAGTAAAAATAAAATGTTCACTGCCAAACAATTAATCAACAAACTTAGCTCCTTTGTTTTCCATTTACATATTAGTTTTGAAATGCATTGTTACTTACGGATCTGTCAGGGTTATTTTCACAAATTTTTCACAGCGTGTCTTCTGTGGGCAAATTTTATCCCATAAGATGAACTGCTCCATGGATCTATTTACTATTTGTTGTTTCTGGTGTATTTTTGGTCACCAAAGTCATATAGTATTATTTCTGCTTTCTGACTGCATTACATGTGTAAACACATGAGTAATGAATAACAAATGTTGATGAGCAGATAATGAACAGCAGACCCTCTTATTTACACAGATATGCCCTTGTATGCATTAAAATTCTGACTTCCATAGGGGAAATAACTTTTCCTAAACACTTTTGTATATAAAATCCTGTCTGTCTGAAGTTACTGAAGATGCTTTCTTAAGTAACTGATTCCAGCATCCCTTATAAAATTTGGGAAATGAGGCATGGAGAGAGATTTCTCTTGCCCATCTGAACCAAACCCACTCTGGGCTCAGAATATAGCAAGATTCTCTGGAATAGGAAGGGAATGTATTTTATCTCCTTTCCTTAGGGCAAATCAATGGACAAAGACACTGCTATGCACAAGGAAATACAAGAAAGCTGTGGCCTTTAATTTTTACTCACTAAGGTTTTTGCTGCATTGAATACCAGTTTTCCTTGATTTAATTCTTGAAATGACTTTTTTTCCCCAGATTTATTATTGTTTGGAAGAGAGTATTTCTACATTTGTATATTTTTTATGGATGACTGAAGTGCGGACATTTAAAACCACAAAATATTTAGATCTGAAAAAATGGGATGGTAAGCAGCAGACTACACAAGCAATGGGTGCACTGTAGCCAGGGAATATGTGGCTGCAGTTTGTAATATCTAAAAGCAGGAGATGAAAATCATCCCCTAGAAAAGATCCACATTGCTGTTCACTGGACATATCCACAAATATGATGTTATTGCAAATCAGAAACAAAACGACCTCCTGCTGTTTCCTAGTGTTATGATGCTAAGTCGCTTTCCATAACTCTATTCTGGGATTTCTCCTTCGTCATTTACAAAGAGGTTATCCTCTGTATATGTATTTTTTCACCATTTAGTCTGTCCATGTCTGTTTGTTAAATAAATCAGGGAAGACTGCAACAACAATGCTTCAGGCATTCATAATTTGACTGAAACAAACAATTCCTGAATACTACTGGTCAATCATGCTGGTCCATTATGTTCATAAATAGGACGATCTAGAAACGAGTTATCTCTCTGCAGAGTTATTGTGGGCGGTCAGAGGTGGGGGTAGCACACTGGTTTGAAGGCTCTGCAGGTCAGGGTACAGCTGATACTCCACGTGTGCCTGGCAAGGGTCATCTGCCAGGAGCCCACAGAGGCCTTCGCTAACCTGAGACGCTCACATGCCTCATTATTGCCCCAGGAGTGCGAGAACACGCTGCCACCCCACCAAAGTACGCTGCACGTGTGTAAACATGCGTGAGTGCTTCATGTGTGTAAGGGTTAAATACGAGGAGCGTTGGTGTGGCTTTCTCGTGATGGTATGATTTTTGGCAGTCCTAATAGCTTTTCTTGTTCATGCCTTTGCTTGCCATTTCTCCAATTTCATGATTTATTCAAACCGAGTTCCTTTTCACGACTTGTAAAGTACCCCATCCTTCCTACAGTGGCTTGGAAACCTTCCCCACTGTCACATCTAATTCTGCGTGAGGGCCAGTGATAGCCTCACTGGAACCTGGATCCCACCAAGGTGCCTTCGACACGAAGGATGTTTTTAGATATTTCCATCTAAATTCTTCTTTTACCAGAGTTGCTGGCAAGGTTTTTAGCAACAGTTTGTCAGAAATGGGGTTTGTAATGCTTAAGGGGTGCTGTGCTTCCCTCAGAAGTCAGCACTAGCCAGCTTTTGTTTTTTTAATTGTAAAGCTACGCTGGTTTAACAAAGATTGCCTCCAGGACAGTAATTCCCATATTTACAACTCTTACCACAGAAAATGCACTTACCATGTTTATGAAAGTTACTTGAAATAAATACAGCACTCTCGACTTTTGATGTCTTTTTTTTTCTATAATTTCAACACTTTTTTTGCCCTTTTGACAAGAGTTAACAGCTTGTAACTTTTGCTAATTATTTGTCATGACCAGCGCTCAGTTCCACACATTCTCATCTGGTCGATTTGGTCCACTTTGCTTATTTTATGCATTTTTCTTTAACACCGTTTTCAAACAATTTTTTAATACATGTTGTAATGCATGAGGCTGGAATTGATTCACGTGACATTGCTAATAATAATGCTGCTGCAAACAGTTAAGAATCAGTACTAATCAAAATCAAGTGTTTTGACACATGTATACTTCTCAACTTTTTAAAAAGAACTTTTTTTATGCTGATGTCTTTTTTTTAAGACACTAGAAGTCAGTCTTCCTCTCATTCCCACTGTAGCTCAGAAAATCTGAGGAAATATTCTCTTTCACAAAAGCTGTCAAACAATAGAAAACATCATAGTACCTTTACACACTATCATGGCATTTTCTGTACCCTGACCTAGGAAATATTGGTAATATTAATTGGCTGTGCCTCAGTTGTGTAACATATTTATAAATATAGATTTATCAATATATTTGTGTTTAAAATGTGTTCTACTTCAATAACATATTTCTCTACACTTGGTATGGCATAATACATTCATACAACAAAATACATTTGTATTTGTACTTACAAGTGGTTTTTTGTCTTTTTTGTGGGTTATGCACTGTAATTTCCAAACAGCTGACATAATTTACCTTTTTTGTAGGAGAAGCGTGTTCCACTCTTTGAAAAACCTGTGTATTTTTACATCACAGTGTACGTTAAAGGAGCAGTGACTGAAATCATTGTTGTCAAGGAAGAATGTATTAAAATTATTAATAAGACTTAAACCCACATGAGACTTACTGAATCATCTGATCTGACCTAAATTCATGACCCTTCCTCCCAGTTCTTCCCTTCACGTACTTGTGCAAAGATAGGAGGACCAAAAGGAGAAAAAACTGCCAACATAACAAAGGCCAGTGAAAACTCTACATTTGCATTAGGTCAATGTAACCTTTTATGATTATAATAACATAAACAAATAAACTATAAGGGCACTCACATCAGACCTCATTTCAAGCTGAACTATTATAAAGCGATTAACAGCCTCACACTCCCGCTTTAATTAAGTTATGCTGTGAAATATTCAGCATTTGAACCTGTTCTGGCCTGCCTCTTTTATCATTGAATTACCATCCTTAATGTATTTTTCTGCTGAAAGATGAATTTCATTTAAGGATTACTGTACACTGCTCTGGCATTTTGTGGTTTCTTGTCAGCCCTTCTGAATCTAGATCACAGCTAACTTCAGTTTCTCTGACATGTCCTATATGCACAGTCTCTTGACTAGCCTGTCTCGGTGGATTTATTAACTCATATTGTATTCCTGTACAAATGAATGGGCATTTTTGATTAACTTAATGATAGAAATTTCAGATGACAGTAGAGTTTACTTTTGGAGCTTACTTCAGGTTATGTAGGCCACAGCAGCTCTCTAGTGACCTATCACTTCACAGAAATGTGTTTTGAGAGTTTCAAGGCAGTGGACATCTGTCTGCCAAATACTTTCAGATGGTGCTAGCAAGGAGGGAATGGAAAGGTCCTTCTGTGCTGGGGTCTCTAAATCCTCATCCACAAACAGAGCTGCGCCCCCCTCCTGGAATTGTTATTCAAGTGTTATATCCCTCCACCTATTGAAGAGTGCCTTCAGGCAAACTCACTCTCCCAGGTGACTTTGAGGAAGGGCTAATGAGTGACGCTCCAGCAAAGGGTCCTCTTTCCTTCCTTTCTTCTGCCTATCCCAGACCAAGGCTATCCAACTCACCACAGCACCATCAGTTTTGGTGGTGCTTTTACTCTTGCAGTTGTCAGATGATCAACCTGTGCTGTTTCTTTTTTTTTTTTTTGGGTGGGAGGTAGGCTAGTCACGTAAGTGTCCTCAGAGGGAGTTTACCAGATCTTGAAATGTGACAACAGGTCAGATGGGTTTGTGTACTCCCACTGTCCTGCAGAACTGTCTGCCCTTGGGGAGGCAGCAAGACAGAGACTTCTTATGCCATACCTGGTCCCATAAGTCATGGGGATGGCACCCAGAGTCAAGAACTTCCAAAGAAGGTCTTTGCCCTGGAAAGGTGAAGGTTGGCTCAGGCACAAAGGTTAGAGTGACATGGCTTTGGTTTCCTGTACAAAAATTGTATGTTGTAAATTACACTTAGATCTGGCACTGATTGAAAAAATAGGTGGTAATTTATTTGCGTGAAAGTAGTGGAAGGTCCATGCTCTCCCTTGTTCTGGACAAGTACATGTAAAACATGCTTGTGTGGTAGACAGAAGAAAATGCAGGAATTGTCCTGTCCTTATGGCTGCTGTATGTTCCTAACATGTTGTCCTCAATGAAATCCTTTGAACCCCAGAGACATTGGTGTGGAAAATTCAGACTGTCCTGATTTTACCTTAAATTTCAGATGACCTTTCCTTGTTTTAAAATGTAAAAAAATTGATTAGGACTGATGTAAATGGAAGCTGGCGCTAAAATGAAGTATCCTATTGTTCTGTCGTTCCTGGAAAAGCGTTGGAGATAATTTCCTGTATGTGTTCTTGCTTTCTTAATTCACCTAAAATAAATCCTCTCCTAAGGCAGTGGCTCATAATAGCAGCATGCACGTCAGGATTGTGGCATTGGCACACTGTGCTAGTTATGGGATTCCTCGTAATGCGTAAGAACAGCTGAGGACCTGTGAACTGGAACACAAGCAAACTGAGCTAAATCTAACTTTTCCCAAGTGAGGGGAAAAATTTGTATCTGGTTTTTGAGATCGCTCGTAAGAATCTGAGCTCTCCATTTCAGCAAAAAGTAAAACTATGCAGAAGAAGGTTTTGAGGTACCCATCTTAAATGAGAGCTTTTCTTTAGCTAGCTTTGTGAGTAAGTTCCAATCATTTCTGCCAGTGTAATACACATTCTTGAAAGAAAAAGCATGTGCTAGGCCAGCAAAAGTGGTATTTTGTCTACATTAAATAGAAGTGTTTGGGAAGAACATGCTGATGTACTGTAAGGATGTACCAACATGACCAATCCCTTCCTTCCACAAACAGGAGTAGCATTCTCATGGGAGAAAATGAGTGACAAAAAGATCTTGCAAAAGTGGAGGGTTAAAAACCTTATGCTTGCACTTAAGGGGCAGTATAAAAATAGTGCTTCTCATCATCATTTCTAGTTAAGGATAAAGAGTGCTTAAGCCTTGTGCCATGATCATTGGTCTGAAGTCTTGAATTCTGCTCAGGCTGTGTAAAGAATTAACATGGAAAAGGTTAAATGGAAATTCTGATTGATGTAGGGGGATACAAAACCTATCAAAGCAAACATGTTTAGAGCAAACTAGAAAGCTAGGTAACTGTTAATAAACTAGCTTTACACAATGCACTAAAATACACCTTATTTACTCTGCCTCATCTAGAATTCAGTTAGCAGCACAAGGTTATTTTAATATTATACAGAGATCAGAGACTAAAAAGTGCTTGTGGGTACAGGAGCAAAGGCTTCTCAAAGAGAGAGAAATACAAATACTCGCTCACAAAATTCTTGGGAAGCTTTTTTTTTTTTTTTAATCAGCATTGCCATTTTATTGTTTAACCTACCCTGCTTGATCTCCCTGCTTTTGGTTAATATGGGAGTCAATTACAGCTTCATCTGTGCAGAATTAACTTTATAGAATATACACTAGGGATTTGTCTATCTCCTCTATTTAGATCTATGTCATAAAAAAATATGTAGTAGAGAGCTGTGTGCAAGCACTGCATATGGCACGGGCTTTGCAGATTTATTGTAAAATCATTTAAAATCGGTTAAGCTGTTGCCAGAAGTTAATTAAATATGTTCCTTTGGTGGGGGGTGGG